>VYZX01031438.1:0-26674 GCA_013401335.1 Brachypteracias leptosomus | reverse complement strand
TCATAGTCTCCTGAGCGCACACATTCCTTAATATATTTAAAGGCATAACATTAGGGCAGCTGAATAGTAGAGATTGTGTTTTTCAGAAAAAAACCCAACCCTGTTTGTACTTTTTGGCAGTTATTTCTGTATTACATTCCTTTTCCACTTTTGAATTGTTTTATTTTTCATTAAATAAATTCATTTCTGAAGAAATGCTTACACTATGAGCCATTTTACCATCTCTAGCTTGAAGAACAGCTAAAAGAACACACCATTGTGCAGCATCCTTGGCAGGAAGGAATACGGCAGGCAAAGAACACAAAACTTCAGATAGTTCTATCTATTCATTACACATGAAGCACTCAGTCTTGCTCAATGTGCTAAGTCTGAAGTCTTTGAGTTATACATATTGTTTTTCATTTTTTGATTTATTTTCTCCATGTCATTTAAAAACATGAAAAAACAAAGAACTGTTGTAATGGCAAAAGGAAGTGAAGTTAGAAACTGTTTCACCACAAAGCAAGTAGTAACATCCACTGATGCACAAAGGAGCATCACAGTATACTGTATGCAGGGCAGAAATGCTTCCTAGAATCCTAACCTAATATTTTCTTTTCCAATTTAGGGCAGGAAAAACACCTCACTGACTGCAAACCCAAATCACTTTTCTTCTTTTCTTGCAGCAGCAATCCAGTCACAGTAGTATCTTTTATGTGATAACCACTGACATTTTTTTTTTTTTTCATTTTAGCTGCTACTCTAACAAAAAAGATGGCTACCTAGCTTTGGATTCTGATGCTTATTTTGAGTAATCTTTCTTCTGATGTTTTCATAGCTCAGAGTGGAGAATGTAAACTTAGCTGTAAGTAGAAATACTTCCTACATTTGTATCAGTAGCAAAACAATAAACATGTTTTTATGGGTTTATGGTCTTTCCCGAACAGCTTATCATGAAAAAGGGACATGAAAATGTAGTCTTGCAATATTTGGACAAACTTTCTTAAATATAGTATGCAGTTTTCATTGTGTTAACATCTAGTATTATTTCTAGCAAAGTGTTTCCCAAATATTTCTCTGTATTTTATCTAGCTATTTTACTGCTGCTATGTGAACTAACATTGCCATAATTATTTTCTCAGTTTAATATCTGAATTAAAGCTTGTTGTTTCAGACTTTCTGTCAAATTTAATCTGTCATATTATTACCCTATCTCACCCAGCTGTAAAGTATGATGTAACTGTAGACAGCATTAGCTTTGACTAAGAAAAAAAATAGTCAGCAAACTGCACTATCCAACTATTGTCTTTCTAACTTCATTGAGTAACAACAGTAAAAGCACATAGCCCTGAAGATCCTGCTAGCTACCTCAGCTTCCAAAGAAAAACTGCTTGACCCTTTGTTCCCTTAATCTACTATTAATTCATATTCAGGACTCTTGACTCTTGTCAAATACTGGGGAGCTGACTGGGGAGCTTTCCAACTTTGCTAAATTCTCTTTGTAGATCTCCACCTGTGAAACAGCATTGGCCATCCTACAGAGGCACCTGGAGAACAGGAACACGCTCATGCTTAATTCTTACATTTCATTAGTTACCATCTCAGAAAGAATGCACTGAATATCTAGTGAGCATTCAATATTAACATAGATTAATACCCTATTCCTTGACTGGATAAACCTATTTCAGAGTAGAAAAATGCAAGAAGCAAGGCAACAGCAAGTGCATCAGTCAGATCACTAAGGAATTCCTGCAGTCAAGTACAGTGTTTGAGAAGTTCCTCTAGATATATCCAAGTTTGTCTTCCCCAGAAGTTCCACATACAACTTCATTTGCTTGAATTTTAATGCAGAACATACAAATCACTTAAGTGCTGTTCAAATTTATCAGTGTTATAAATTTGAAAATGGAAGTTTGCCTATTTTATAAGGCTCTGCACTTTTTCCAAGGGCCTAGATCTCTGACTGAACAAGCATTTACAGTATTGTCCAAATCATATACTATGCATGATGCTGTTCTATCAAAAACAAAACATAGTAAAACAAACAGCAAGCTAAAACTAAATGAAATTGCCTCATCATTTTTCTAAAAAGTGTAGCACTGCCTGAATTGAAGGGAGGTGAGGAGGGGGGCCCAAAACAATTTCCTACAAAATGCTGCAGTTGACCAATACATTGGATCTATTTTTCTTGCATTAGAGAAAGAGATCTAAGTGTTCTTGGTTCGTATAATATTGTAGTTGGGTAAGTCACTATGGTGCTGATGACAAAACAACTAACATCCCTGACTCCCATAGCTATGCAGAGCCAATTTAATATATGGGGAAGTTTGAATATCATCTTGGACATTCCTCAGCTGAAATAAGGGGAAACTACTACAGGGCTTGGCCCTTTAAATCTGAAAGCTCTCAATTCTAGTTCCTCTGATTTCAGTAACACTGGGCAAGAAACCTAGAAGGAGGCTTTTTTAAATTACTCCACTGGGCATTGAGAATTGGGTTTAATGCAGAACTCAGGTAAGACTTCCTGTGAAATTTTGATCTCATTTTCATTTCAAAATTTTCACCTAGAAATTTGAGATTTTGGGCTCCAAATAAACACTGGATATTCCTGAGTGGGTTGCCTAAAGTGCTAAGTTCATCCTTCTCATTTACTCTGCTTGTGGATTATATCATTTTACATAGAAACTGCTTACAATCTTGTGCATAGTATAGTACCTGATAAGATCTCATGAGATTTGATAAGATGCAGAAAAAAACCCTAAATGTATATTTCATATATTTACTGCTTAATATATTTATTCATACTACTAGTAATATCCATACTAGTCCTCGCATTAATTTCCATAAGAAAACCTAAACCAGTGTAATTAATTGTTTAAATAATGAGTATAAAGCAACATTAAAGTTCCTTAAATCTATATACCACCATAAAATACTGTCTGAAATAAAGATTATAAGCCTTTTAGTTGATGAGTTTAATAAATTGTATCCCTAACAGCCATGAGGATTACCATGATAACATAAGGTATACACTAGCTGTTCTCATCTTTTCACAGATATCTGTTCAGGGCATTTCTTATCCCTGCCTGGGGCAGGGGGGTTGAACCAGGTGATCTCTAAAGGTTACTTCCAGCCCAAACTATTCCATGGTTTCTCCAGCCATATTAGCATTACAGCTGTCTTAATTAAAAATAAATAAATAAATATTTTTGTACAAATTAGATAGAATTTAAGGAATAGCAAGTTCACATCTGAAGTTCACTTGCCCAGAAATTTTGGATTCACACAAAAGGTTCACTTTAGATCAAATACACTTATAAACTGACTGCTTTAGAACTTATTGTTACAAATCACCAGATACACACAAATGAATATTTATCAGACTGAAGATAAGTAAGCCTTTTCTGTAAATAAATCACATGTCACTATCAGTGTTTTTCATACTAAGACCACACAAAATCCTTCTACTGACTTGATGTGAAGAATTAGCTGGACCACAAGAGATTTTAGATCAAATTCTGTGTGTACCTGAAATAAGCAGGTCATAGTGAGAGATTTGCCTAATTCTGGGATAAGGCTATTAAACCAGGCCTCATAATCTGACAGCCTAGTTAAGTGTTGTTTCATTTGGATTAAACTGTGAGAAACTGACTGGATAATTAAAAGACCACCAAATCACATGGGCTGTGTTTACAGTAATCAGGAATATGTAGAATTTGAAAAAGAACTGCAGGAGTCCCTCAAAAGGATATCATAACTGATGACAAATATGGTTTCCATGATCTCTAAGCATAACATAAACAGCAAAAGATGAGGTAAGTGAAATAACTTCAATATTTCACATTTCAAAAAGTTGCTGACAGGGCAAAAGAAGTTCATCTAAGAAATGACACCATTAAGAATACAGGAACAGGTTTCAGAAATGAAAAGACAACATTGTGATTTACTACATAAGAGGTGGCTGGTATGTAGAAAATCTGGTATTTGTCTAATACAAATAGAGCCTATACAAGGCAACTGCATAAAACTTCAGCTATCTCATTAACTAGTCAATAAGGTTCACAACATAGAGGCTTTCTAGCAAGGAAGAACATAAGACAGCAATATAACAGTGCTGTGGAATTTCTCAAGCTGTTTAATTTATACGTTTGAAAAGTTTGTCTGGGATTACACAACCATACTAAATGAAAGTAATTTATAATGTAAGATTACTGTGTTACTTTAAGTTATACAAGAATTCAAAGTAATTTCTTTCCCTCCTCCCCTCGAATAAATATTTTTCATCTTGTATGCATTATTTAGAATCTTAAGCCTTCAAGCCACTGCTCATTGCAGCAAGTTCATAAATCATCTCTTCAGCTACTCTTAGAAAAGCATGCAAAACAGGGTTTTCCATACAGTATCTCTCTGTGACCATAATTACTTTACCATATAAGTATATTTCATCTGCGGACCAATACAAGTTGATTTTTAGGTAGTAGTAAACTAGATCATTAGCAAATGAATCTTTGTGTCTGAGCCTGATAGAATTATTTCCCAAGGAAAATCCATTCCTGAGACAAGCAAAATAAAACAAGACTGTCCCAAAGCATGTGGTACCAATGGCTTCTATTTTCCTGTTTCCTAAGAGTAAATAGATTAAAGAAGGGTCAGGATCAGCCTCAGGTTCAGTCTGTCACAGACAATTACAATACACACTGCATAATCTCAAGAAAATGCTTCTTATTCTTCTTTATTTCACCTGTTGTTATCATTGATAAAAGATGACAACATTTGTTATGGTTAACTTTCCAGTCTTGAGCAATTACATTTTCTTTTATCTGCAATGTGTTCCAGGAAACAGTAATCACTTTCATTCACATCAGGCTTTCTGGAGGAGAGCTGATTCTTCTGGTGACAGAGCACCACAAAATACAGTGGTTTGTGACTGAAAGTGCCAAAGTAAAAGTAGTTACAACGTGATGAAGAGAAAGACCTCAATAAACAATGTCCCTCCCAACACTCCACAGCTATGTTAAAAAAAGGACACTGAAGATTATACACCAAATTGCACTTGACGGGCATCATCTAAACATTACTATTTATAGCAGCCTGCAAATCCAGCTATCAAAAAGGGGTGGTACTAAATTCCAGGCACAAGTAGCATGTTATTTATAGATGTTTTTGTTCACCTAGAAAACCACAAAGGCATTACTCTCAATTAACTGTTCTTCAAGGAGTGTAAAAACTATTAATGTGTATGTATCACTACTATATATATATTTGGCATTTTTCATTTAAAACTGTAATTAAAAAACCCTCCAAGGGATAATATAAAGTAATCCAATCAGGGAGAAGCTTCTTTCTATTTCTTTAGAAAAATCACTTAGTACTAACTATCAGAATTATGTTATTGATTTAAGCTACACTGTTCTCAATTGTTAAAAATTCCCACTGCACAAAGCCAGACAAGTGGTATAAAACCCATGATAAGCACTTACAAGTTTTAAACTTATGCTTATGCATTAACTGTTCACTGGGCCACATACATAAACAAAATATGTAAGGGAAGTCACACATGGAGATAGAGACCAAAAGAATTCCCTGAATCTAGGGAGCACCACTACTATTGGAGAGAACAGCAAACAAGCACAATAGACCGCTGTTGACAAATGCAAGCCATCCATGTGAACATGCTGAACTCTGACTTACAGTGAAAAGGAAACTTTGGAAATACAAAATCTTGTTAAAGGAATGCAGAAATCAAATTGATTTAATGCAGGGCACAAAGGTTAAGAAAAAGATTATTAAATCTATAGGTTGCTTAGAGAAAGGTATTTGCAACTCATAGCACGAAAAACCCCTTCTGTATTATTCAAAACACTTACTAGACTCTTCACATCTAAAATCCTGTTCATACCAACATAAGATGAGAAAGGAAAAGTAGTGATGCTCAAAGCTTACTTTTGGTTTTCAATAAGCAGGCAATTACTATGTTCATCAACTATTTAAAGCCTATCACAGAACCAAAGCAGTGTTTCAACACCAAAGACAAAAGGAAAATAAACTTATTATCACTGTGTTTATATTCATGGTGTTTTCTTTTCAAATTTCAAAACAAGCATTTTGACATGCTTATCAAATATTATCCACTTTGGCATACGATATAGCTTTCCATTTAGGCAGGGTTGTTCGAGATTCGTTTGTTTTTTAAACTTTCTTTGTCTAATATTATCCAAGTTGAACAAATATAGATGAACTTTAATACAGAGGCAAAGGACATATCTTATCTGGTGTGACAAGTTGAACCACCTCCAGGGTGTCCATCTACTGAAGAAGTCATATTCTGTCTTATTCAATGCAATTATGAAATGTGACAATACTGCCCAGAAGATATAAGTGCACTTGAGCAGACTGTTCAATCTTGCCACTGCAAAATCTGGTCAACTGCCTTTCTCTCATGGCGTTCATTAGGCAAGACTCTGAAGTAGGTCCTGAAACGCCACCCTCAGAGCAACATCTGCCTGACGTGGTAACAGGTTACCTTTTACCATCTTTATATGCATCTTAATGACTCCATATAGAAGGAAGCACGCTCATTCAAGACTATAAGCATCCACGAGAAACCAATTCCAGCTGCTCTAGCCTTACAATAAGCCTCAGCATATTTATATGACGCCTTCCATCCTTGAAGATCAGTTGTCAGATGTGAATGTCAATTTCTTTCTCTTGAGTAGAAGCAGTAGTCTGCAAAAAAGCAAGTTTCTTGTCTTCACAGCTTCTGAGAGAAAAATGTTGTAACCATGGCCATTGTGAATCCTCTCAGCATTATATCAAAAAGACTTTTTACTTTTTTTTTCTTTAAAGCTTCTATAACCATTTCTTTGTTTTATTTTGTGATCTGTGTTTGTGGACACAAAACCATATGATGCCTGGATCTATTCACACAAACAAAAATAAACTTGTAGGCAATGGTGGGACATGCTCTCCTTTGGTAGTAATTTAAGTGAAAATATAAGAAAATAGAGCCAACTTACCAGCACTGCAGAAAACTACTGCTGCTGTATGAGAGTTACCATCACCATTGAATTTGCTATTGAGTGACCACCATAGAATCAGTTTTATAATTCTTTAACTATTCCTTTAGTTAACCCTCATGCTGGACAAGAGTTAAGTCTTCTCTATAGGGTGTTTCTGTAACATTGTTTCAGCTGCTTAAGTATTAGATGCTGTCATGCAGTGAAACAAACCCAGATGCAACTTGTGAGACCTTGATGACATCTGACCAACTCTGACTCATGCCTCCAGGATGCCACCCAAAGCACAGCCAGTGAGGATGATCTTTCCTTCAGAAATCACATTCCAAACTCCAAATAATATAACATAGATATCCAGTATTTAATATAGAAATATGAGTACAGACCAATTCTCCTAATATATTTATCATATGTATATATTCCCCACATCTTCCAGAGCTAGCTGACCAAGCTACTTCAGTACGTGCCTAACACTGGGTTCCTCAAGATACTCAGGTACTTAAAGAGTGATCCTTAAGAGCTTCATTGAACAAGGCCTTTGTAACTAAGCAGCTGATCAATCCTATGAGCACCTGTCATAGAAATCTTGAAAACAAACAAACAAAAAAACCCCAAACATTCAGCCCCGGAAGTTAATATCAAGTAGGCACAGTGATCAGGACAGTGCATTTCATTAAGTGATTTCTGTCTTTCTTTACACACTCCATAACAGCTACATAATCTCTTCTTCTTAACCTTTCAGCCTATAAAAACTATAACAAAATGACTTAGTTGCACAGTATAAGTCACTATCTTTGGATCTTTTAAAGACTTTTGAACACTAACATAACACAACTGTCAAAACACATTCATTATGAACAATGATGTTTACACTCTCATCACACGTCTACACCATACTTCAGTGAAAATTCATCAAAACTCTATAAAAACTTTCACAGCTTTCAAAATCTGCTGGAAGCCCTGTGATGTGTCCTGGTTTTGTTAAAGTTCTATTTTATTAACCTCTTAGAAAGGGTAGGGAATCCTATGGGGCATCTTCCTGCACAAAATCTATCCTTATTTTCCTGCATACACCTTAACTGCATGTATAGTAAATGTACTATTAATTTTTTTACAGTACTCCTCTTAATGTATCCTTAGTGACACAAGATCCAACATATCATATACTTTTTGGCTTACACTCATTCTCACTGTATTCTGTCATTCTCATCTCCATACTTCTTTATCATTACTAGGATAGTCAGATGCTGCTAAAGAATTTAACACATACATATTCTCCCATGTGACTCCTGTAAAAGCTTCCTTTGTTTCAAGAACAGGCTTCCTATAGATGCATAAAGAGTGGTATAGAATAAACTTAGGTGTAATATTGTAGTAGCATTATTCTATAAATTATTAGAAAAATTAGTGCAAACTGGAATTCAAACATGACTTCTATTTGAAGTTGAAGTGCTTTTCAGCAGGAAAACCACAGACTGTATAATCCTTGTTACATCATTTTCCTTGATGGAATATTGTTCTATTAGGCTTTAACGTCTGGACAACATATCTTCCCCTTTCTTAGACTGGAGCCTGTCTTGTTAAATAACATAACCATATTAACAGTATGCCTGCTGATACATGATTCAGATCATTCATTTCAAAGTCACCACCCTTGCTTTGATGTCTGATACTGACAGTTTTGCTACTAATAAAAGTGTTCAATCTTAAAATTAGAATATTTGTTCCTCTATACTAACAAAGCAAAATAAAGAAGCTTACTGGTAGGCTGCCTATGTAAGCAGTCACTTCAGTGTCACACAGCATATGTATTATACCAGTGACTTTTTCCCTGTTTGCAAAGGGAAGTGGGTAATGATGCAAGTAAAATGAGCCTTATTTTAAAGATGACCTCACAGTGGTACTTCTCCTAACAGACCACTATTTGCATTATTGATTTTTCAAAAGTTAACAGATGGTGGCCACCTTGACTAAATGTCAGACTCTTTAAAGTGTCATTTACAAAGGGGACTGAGTTTCAGTTATGTGTGCAGATGAACAAAAGATGCATGGAATTATCTGAAGTAAATCATGATCCTACCTTAACTCCAACTGGTGTGATTATAACAATCCAGTGCTTTTTAGTATCAGGACAGCATGTGGGAGTTCACATTTGCCTTACGTCTAATGAAAAGATTCCTCCTTAGTGAAGCAGAGATGTACAGATCAGCCAATAGCTGGAATTAGCAGACAAACAGCAAGACTGAGATTTCTGTTCCAGTCCTAGCACAAGCAGCCCCTCAGTATCCAGTATGATCCAGTCCCCATTCTTCCCAGCTGACCCAGGTGCACCCTCATCAGCCAAATGAATTTCAGCCTCTTCTCAAAATTTTCTGTCTGGGAGCACTTATGCTATATGGAACTGAACAACACTGCTGGAAAATGGTCGTGTTAATGTTTCTGCAATGCCTCTAAAACCTGAGAAACCCTAGGAAAGTAATATTTGTCTTGCTTCATTATTTGATCTGCATTAGTAAGTTCAGTCTCTCTCACAGGTTTACATAACTACTTAGAAGGATTTTGCTATTTGCAGCCTAATTTTCTGGGAGAGTGAAAATGCTATAAATAGCTATGCTTTTCAATAAAATAGAGAACAAACTATTATTTATCCTGAAGCATTGACGAGTTTCTCAGCTACTTCTGGCTTAGCATATCACAGACAATTTGCAAGACAAGCTAGAAAGACTTAGGGCCAGAGTACGATTACTTCAGAGGACACTAGAAGTGTAAAGGGGCCTGAAATTACCCTGCAAGACAGGTCAAGGTCTTCCAGTCACACATTGTGGGAGCAGACAGCATCCTACACAGGGGCGATTCACCAAGAGAATGCCAGTCCTCAGTAAGCCATGAGCTGGAGACAGCACAACCATCTCCGCCACACATAACTTCGCATATTCTTAGGACTGCTCTAAACAATAACTTAACACCTATGTTATGGGTCAAACAACTTACAACGTAAGAGTCTAAAACAGTCTTACAGTCTAAAATATTTAGTTTAACTGTGCTTTTTGGCAACTGGGCTATTAACAGAATACTCCTATCAAATCTTTTAACATTGTATGCTGCGTTTAAATATCTGGCTCACATGGACTCTTTCTAAAGCTAGTAATTTACAGAAATTAGGCTGGAAAACACAAATTTGCAGGCTACACCTTTGTCACAATGCTATAAAATCAGCTCCCAATTTCAGTCCATACTGGAGTGCCTTTTCTAGTGCAGGAAAAAATGTATTTTGTGCTGATTTACTGCTTAGCTGACTGACTTTGGTATCTTTTGGAATTCCTAGAGTATTTTCAATGCTCTGGCTGGCCCTCATTAAATTTTTGCAATATGCTTAGCTGCCATGGAGCCTAGAGCTCGTGTACAGCTTGTTTACTCTATTTAACTTACTACTACTTGAATTTAAAGTAGTTCAACATCCAAAAATTCTGAGTATCAAAAATTTGAGCTTTGCATTCAGGATTCTGACTCACATCCACCTTTAGTAAATATTAAATTGTCCCCCCAAAATTAAAAATTATTGCCATCCTCGATGTAAGTACTAGGGTTTTGAATGATTCAAAAAAATTTAACAGAAATGTGTAAATTAAGATTTTGCCACAGTAATGAAATGATTATAGTCATGTTTCCCATTTTTTTGTTCAAGTTAAAAGTGCAAATTCTATCCACACATAGGAGATTTCTTTGCATCAACTATTCCTCACATTAACTACAATACCTAAAGTCTGTTACAGTAAAAACCTCCGAGATTTCACTTCACAGAATCATGACTCAAGTTTCCCATAGTGATAGAAATAAAATAATGTGCATAAAAATTGGAGCTAATTTGGAATTATGAACCTCATGTCTAGAAGCTGTGCCCTTTCAAATAGACTGTCCCAAGAGGAAGGGGAAAAGAATCATGAGGCACATTTCTGGCCTATAAATGACACACAGTACAAATGGGGAAGTAGAAGGAGACTATTCTTGACGCATCAGCCAAAAAGCACAGTCAGTCACACATGCTTCCTCAGCTTTCTCACCGATACTCTCTGAGAAACTATCTGTAATGATAACTAGCCACCAAAGATGAGCATATTGAAACCAGCATCTCCTTCTGGCACATCCTGACTCTATTTTGTTGTTAGTGAACCGGCTTTTACTAGGAGACACTTTCAGTCAACACCTCTCTCCAGTGACTGCTCAGCGACCCTACTCTAATATGGAAGACTAATCACAGTTTAAAACTCCAACACAATTAAATGAATGCTTCGCATCACTTTAAAGCAAATGGTCTGCACTGCATCCTGGACAACAGAGATACAATATGCAGTACACAATTCTCACCTCAAAGCCATCTCTTCCCCAGGCATTTACAGGAGTAACAATCTGTTTCAAAAAAACATTTCCTCCAGAACTCCACATGTATTCAAGTGTTTGTACAAACATTTCTACTTGTTAGATCCTAATAAAGCTGTACTGCTGAAAATGATTGTAACAGAGGTCAACTGCAGAATGTCTGATCTTGCATTTCATCCCCAACAATCTACTGCTACTAATTTCTCCTCCTAACAACATAAGACAGACTGTAAAATTAAACTTAACAGTTGTTTTAAACTAATCTTTTGGCGAAACCTTCATCCCCTGTTTGGGCATGCTTCACAAGTCTCAAATCGCTCCTTTAAAACTCCATGCTTTCTCATCTTTCCCAGCACAAATAGCACCTTTTCCCACCCTAATAAGACAGCTTTCCTTATTCCTTACAACAGGTAAAACAGGTCAGTGAAAGCCTGATCTGTTCCTTCAGTCTCTTTGTATTATCAAGCCTGATCCGGTAGGGAGGTACTGTACTTAAGTTGAATTATCTTCGGGGGACATCAGTGCCCTCCTGAGGGCACCCTTCATTTTTCTTCCATTGTAGGATTATGGCCTCCCAGAATTTAAAGAAGAGATTATTGAAAGTGCAATACAAATCTAAAACTTTGTTTAAAGTTTTACGTTCCACTTTAACTTTCTCCCAGTAAAATTTATCCTATCAAGAAAAATAAATTCATAAAATATCTTCCTGAACCTATAATTAAGTCAGTCACTCAAACTATAATGAATAGACCTTCTAGAGACCACTAATTATTCTAGTTAATGAAATTTATGTCTGTCAGCTCCTAATACCAGTAATTGTGATCACAAACAGACCTATTGTGCATGTTATTCTCTTATTTTGCAGAAAAAAAAACCCCAAATCATATTGTATTACCATCAGGAATTTAATGAATTTAAATTAGTATTTGGAAGGACACGAAGTCCACCATCACCATATGCATATGCCAAATCTGAACCCAACAAAAGAAGCCTCTAATTAGTTTTAGAAGTTTTGTATAAGCAGAAGTTGAGACTTGTGTATTTCACTATAGGGTACTGATATATCTCATGTGTCATTTTTGTAATTCAATTCACCTGAAAGTTGCAGGGAGGACGACCAAAGGATGCTTTCCTGTTACATGGGTTTAGGCTTCTTCCCCAATTTTCTAGGAAAATCCCAGTGAAAATAGAGTGAAAGTACAGGTAGTGCTTTGGACTGTTTTTTCATCTATTAACATATTGTTACTTTATCTTAACTTTTATTTATTGACTGACTGGAAACAAAAAGTGTATTTCTCTATGCCCAGATAAATACTTTCTGAAGATCATATGATCCAGAAAAGAGGTTTTAACTTTGAAAACTAGGGTAATCAAAACAGCTACCAACAGAAGATGAGAAACCATGGACTATTTGGCAGCTGTATATCCAAAGAACAGGAGACAGAAAACCTACAGAGCAGGAACAACATGGAAGAGCAAACAGGAAAGAATTAATAGTCTTGAATAAAGGAGGTAAAGTATTAGGAAAAAAATATATTCTTGAAGAAACAACAACAAAAAATCTTTATAATATAAGGTTTTTAAACAAAAAACATCTGTTTGAAGCCAATACACCACTACACTGCCTAGAACTTTTACTGAAGCCTGCAACACTATCCAACATAAAGAGTAAACAACTAAGAAGTTGCAAAACCCCCCTGCTTTCAAAACAGGTGAAAAAAGCTATGAAGCATTACCACTGAACTGGAAGAACCATCTTGTTCTCAGATGATTAATGGAGTGTACTTTATCTCCCACTTAACTGAACACAATGTACCTGCATATACCTGTGGCAGCAAAAAAACTCAACCAACACCAAAATAAACCCCGCAAACTTTTCTTCTATTCCCTGAGAAATTTTAGCTCAGGTACTGTACTAAGAAAAACTTGAATATTCTTGTTTCTGCTAGCAGCTGTTAGAGTCAAAGTCATAATTTATGGGCTTAAAATCATCAAAGCAACATATCTTTCAGTGTATTATTTCTCTTCAAACTCAGCTCCACTAAAACATACTCTCCACTATCTCCATGAGCAAAAGCACAACTCATTTGGTATCAGAATAAATTCAAACAACTTCACATGTTTTCTCCACTTCACTTGAGACAGGTTTCTACAAAATACGATGTCCACTGTGGTGGGTTTACCTTGGCTGGGTGCCCGGTGCCCACCCCTAGTCCCTCTATCACTCCCCCCGACCCCCACCAAAACCTCTGTCAGCAAGGCAAGTGGGGAGAGAGTAAGATGGAAAAGGAAAACCCGTGGGTTATGATAAGAAGCAGTTTAATAAACAGCAGAGAAAGCAAGGCCGCGCGCGCGCGAAGCAAAAGCAACAAAGCCGTTACTCTCTACTTCCCATCCGCAGGCGGTGTCGGGCCTGTCCCGGGAAGCAGGGCTCCAGAACGCGTACCGGTTGCTCGGAGGACAAATGTCTTCCCAGAATCCCCCCGTCCTCCTCCCTTTATAGTTGAGCTGACGTCATATGGTATGGAATATCCTATTGGTCAGCTCGGGTCGGCTGTCCGGGTTGTATCCCCTCCCAAATCTTGCCACCCCACACACACACCCCGTCAAAACAAGGCTGTGTGTTATCAACACCTTCTGGCTTCCGGTACTGCAGCATGAAGGCTGTATGGGGAAAATCAGCTCAGACAGACCCACTACATCCACTCACCTCTTGATTTTGTCCTTATGAGAACACCTACCTTTTAATTTTTTTCCTTTTCTGACTTTGACTTATGTGAACAAAGCCTTATTTCCTTTCACTTTGAGGGTAGCTCAAATAACCATCAAAAGTGACTGATTTACCACTGCAGACCTTTTTGTCTGAGGCTTTTTTTGTGGTTTGAAATTTCTGCAGCTGTGTCACATTCAAAACTCAGTTGTTTCTTCCACCACAGTGAAAGACGATTAAAAATAGATGAGATGACTCTCAAATTTGGATTCATTTAAATCCTAGATACAATGTACTTTGACAAGACTGCGGTTCTTTTTTGGTACACTTCTCAAAGCTATTCTAGTAACAGAGTTTGCCCAATAAGAAGCAATAACTTTACACAATTATTAGGGAAAACAAATTATCAGTTAAAACTTGTTTTTAAAGCTGTCTCCAGATAATCAGGAAACAATTTGCAAAATTTCCTTCAATGTATACAGCCAAATGACTTAAAATTTCAATATCATGTAGTTAGAAGAACTGCTGACAAACAAAAAACTACTGGGAGACATTCCTGGAAGAAGAAAACAAAAAAACTAGTTTTAATGAGTTTTAAAGAATATCTATTTCAGAAAAGACTGATATAGACATTCAAGTACAGAAAGATCAACTCTCAGACATTTTTTTAACAGTTCTAAAGTTTTATTTGGTCCAACACATTTCTAACAGTAAAGCTTATTAGTTGATTAAAGAAATTTTTGGAAAATAGCTCAGGTCCCAAGAGCTTATATCCATCATTAAAATCAATACTAAATTTAAGATAAGTAAGCAGAAGACTAGTGTTTCTCACTAATTTGTGAAGATAAACTGGGAATTATTAGAAGCCACAGTTTTTTGATATATGAAGATATGCTAGAAACAGTTCACTTGACCCTCAATCCCTTCCCCTACCAAAAAAAAAAAAAGAGAGAACACCATTTACAAATCCCAAAATACTGATGATTATAATTCAAGTTTTTGTCCCTATGTCTACAAGAAACACAAATTGAACACTATTTGATACAAATATGCAAATACTTGTATTCCCAACCAAGATATTCAAAATACATAATATTTAAAAAAAAAAAGTGATTTTTTTTTTTTTTTTAATAGACAGGAGCCATGGATCAGCTCACTCTTGCTATAGGTGTCTTCAGTGAAGACATGATGACATTATATCAGAATCCAGGATCTATAGTACCCATTCCCTGCAGAACCTGTGTTTAACATCACAGTTATCATTGCTACAAGTAAATAAAATTTCCATGCAATTGTGTTGCTGCAGTTTTTTTGTGGTTAGTGTTTAAGAAAGTATTTCAGACTTTTAAGAGATCACATAGTGGGCACAAATCACCTGTTCACTATGTGGAGCTGGCATACTGTCTCATCCCCTATACAAAGATAGCTGTCTATGAAAACTCAATGAGAAGCATTTCTAGGAAGGTGACCTTCTCTATATCATCAGTTTGAGGCCTATAATGGAAAGAACCATTATAAAACTTCTTAAATATTTTTCCTAGTTGTTTGTAAATACCTTTGTGTTAAGTTACAGATTCAAAAATACACAATTTGGGTTCCAGCATCAGTTCACCAACTGGAAAATAACCCCAAACTGCTGGGTGTTAATGTATAGTTGAACACTTCACAGAAAAATAGAATTCAGTTAATGAACTGTAAATATCACAAGGCTCTAAAACACTCCAAACTTGACACTTTCTAGACAGTTTAAAAAAAACTAGAACTGTCTGTGCTGTCTCTTCCCCATACTCCACTCTTCACACAGGCATGAAAAACACATCATGCCTTTCTTGCTGTTAATGTTAAAAAAAGTACCATGGACTATTTAATCAGATTTAGGTCCCAACTTAAAACTCACTGCAGTCAACTGGAATTTTTCCTGCTATCTTCTGTAGATGCAAGATTAACAGACAATGCCAAATGCCCATTTCTGGAGTTTCAGCATGATAGGAGCTTCCACTGAAGTCAGTGATATGTACAGAAAGAGCAAACTCTGAAATCCTAAACCCATTCAGGAAATTACTTCTTGGGTAATTATCTTTACTTCTATGCAGGAGGCGGCTGTCAGCATCTGATCACTGTAGTCAGTTCAAGCTCATTTACAGATGCTAATCAGAGCAGATTCAGCCTCACCTTTTATTGCATATTAGAGCTTTGAAGACTTTTTTATAAAAAGTGCTTCCTCACAAAGGACTTAGCACATTCAATTCCAGTTCATTCGGTAGAAACTGAACGGACTTAGCAACCTTCAGGTGTCAGTAATTTCTTAGATTTTCTTAAAGCCAGAACAGACCCTTGTGACCACATAGTCAGGCCTTCTGCATACAATTTTACTGAAGTCCTGATGGGGATGCCAAGCAATTACTGGGCACCTGCTTCTGACAGAATCACACAGAATTGCTATGGTTGGAAAGGACCGATAAGATCATCAAGTTCAACCATTACCTATCTCTACCAGGCACACTTCTACACCATATCCTTGAGCACCCTATCTAGATGGCCTTTAAATACATCCAGGGACAGTGATTCAACCACTTCCCTGGGAGGCCTATTCCAATCCTCAACAACCCTTTCGGTGTAGAAGTTTTTCCTAATGTCCAACCTAATCCTCCCCTGGCGTAACTTAATGCCATTTCCTCTTTGTCCTGTCAATTGTGGCTTGTAGAAAGAGACCAACATGAACCTCCCTGCAACCTCCTTTAGGTAGTTGTAGAGAGCAATAAGGTCTCCCTTTAGCCTCCTTCAGGCTAAACAACCCCAGTTCCCTTAACCGTTCCTCATAAGACTTATTCTGCANGGGCCTCTGAGCAGCCTGACCTAGGTAGAGATGTCCCTACTTGTGTAGGGAGGTTGGACAAGATGACCTCTAGAGGTCCCTTCCAGCCTAAAACTTTCTATGATTCTATGATCCTCAAGACCCTTCACCAGCTTTGTTGCCCTTCTCTGCACCCTTCTCATTCTCCCAAAGCAAGCAGCTGGGTTCAGAAAATAACAAGTAGGATTGGGATGGGGTTTTTTTCTTTTGTTTTTCTCCAGTTTGCTGCTTAGAAAATATTTTGAGTAATGGGAGGGGTGGGGAAGGATGTTTGTTTTGGGGTTGGTTTTTTTGTTGTTTATTTTGTTTCCTTGTTTGTTTTGTTGTTGTTGTTGTTAGTTGATTGGTTGTTTTTTAAAAACTAATTCTTCATGACTGAAGTACAAATAAAATACAATAACATTTAACTGATTTCTGGTCAATGAGAGATTAATGAAGGCCTATGATGAAGATCTGGAATTTACATTTTACTCCATGGGGGTCAATAATGAAGTAAGGGGGTTTTGTAGCTATGGTGAAAAAAACCCAAAATTAGGAGTAGTCACAGGGTAGAATGGTAGGGACATAACAGGCTGGTTTAACTACACTTCAACTGTTGCTGGAATACTCCTAACACTTTTGAGTGTGCTAATCAATATTAAGTACCTTGTGTCAAGGAAAAAATACTCAACTCAAAACCTACAAATCAATTCATTATCAAAGCAGTTTGATTTATTAGCAACACTGCAGTGCATGATATATATGTTCAGGATCAATATCAGCGATATAACACATAAACCTCAACATCAGACAATTATAAAGTATTAACATACACACACTAATTTCCTAAGCACCCTTCAATAAGTAATCCCCAAAAGCTCTAACACCGACCACCTTTTACGTGTGGTCACAGGCACCCCCCCTGTCTCTTACAGAGGTGCAGGTTCCCCTATTCACACACATCTCCTGTAGGAGCTGTGGTTACTGCAGCTTTAGGTGTATCTGGCTGGTGAGAAAACTAGAAAAGCACAGATTAAAAGACAATCAGCCTGAATCTCTCTGCAAGTCTTTACACACACATCAAGGGAAGCAATCATTTGCTGACTTTTCATTCAGCAACACGTCAAGGTAAGAAAATCATATAGAATAGTCCAAGATTATTATTATTACTGGAACATCACTACAAGTATAAAACATTCAGACAATATACTAAGCCAGTATTTCATTCACCAGAGGCATTTCCAGATTGAAACAGCTATATTTGAAAATAGAATAGTTTGTTGTAAGTTATCAGGCTAAGTTAGATTTTGTTAACATAGAGGGAGTGTGGAAGAAAAAGAAACTAAATAATATATACTGTAATAACATGAGCTCTGTACTTATTGAAATGGCAATGAATCAAGCTAATCAGATTTTTCCAATGACCTTTCCAAATGGATCTGTAAAAATTGCTATAGTACATTACATCATCTTAAAATATGATATATGGCAGTACCATAAGACAGTAAGCAGTTATAACTACTGAAATAAGTTTTTGAATCTTTTATCCTGTTCATATTCTCAATGGAACAGCTGTTATCCACTATGAACATACTCTGGTCAATAATAGTACAAAGAATTTCAGAATCTTCCCAATATCTACAAGGTAAACAGAATTCTTTCAGCATCATCTTTCCAATCTATTGAAATACTCTTTATGGCAGGGAGATAAAATTTAAACAATTGTATTTTTTAGGTAGTAGAACATATTTTTAATGCTTAAACTTAAAAAAGCTGTGTAATTACCAATGCCAGTGAGTCATGATCTTTCAGCAGGACACATTTTCATTCTTTGTACAGAAGAAAATTTGCAGAGGCACCACAACTGAATTTTATGCAACCTCTGACAATAAAATGTGTTTGCGTTATTGCTATATGAATAAACCATTTCCCACAGAAAGCAATGTAGTTTCTAAAACATATTGCACAAACTCACCAGCTAACACCCCAGAGGAAAACTGTCATTAAAAAAGCAATTTGATAAGTATGATTCCAAGAATTCTACTAAAAGTGCATCTAAACAGAATTACTGAAGTCAGTTCTATGATGCAAAGATTGAAATTAAAAAAAAAAAAAAATCAATATCAAAATAGACAACACAAGAGAATAGGTATTGAAAGAAGAAATACAGTACTTTCTGTATTAAGCATCAGTGCGTGCAGATACATATATTACATGCATTTCACATAGTATACATTAAATATATATTTCTTATTAATCTGAAAAAGCAGTTAAGTCTTTCATTGCCATCCTTGTTTTCAAATCAATTCATGTAAGTGGAGAAAACACCATGCAAGTGCATGTAACATACCTCTTTGGTATCAGACACTTAACAGTGGGCATGAACAGTCTACCCACTTTTGAAACAGAGAAACTGTGCTTCCTTTCGTGATAGGAAGAGTTTCGCTCCACTAGCTATTCCATTTTTCCCAAATAAGTCGAGTGGCTGGGAGAACCTTTCCTTGTAGGCATATAGATTTCACCTTAGAGTAAATCACAACAGTTTTATTTCAAGACTTAAGGAATTTTTCAGATATTCTATGGAGGTCTAGCTCCTATTCAGGATGAGATTAGCTTCCTTACAACACAAAAAGTACCTGGAAGTTACATTATAAATCCTTCCTACTTTCTAATCATGGGTGCATGTAATCTGATTAATAGAAAAGACAGACTATGGGGATGGTAGAAAACCAGGAATTAAGGTCACAACTACAGACAAGCATTTCCAGCAATTAACTTTTTAACTAAAAAATAATAAATATCATCTTTTAAGGTTTCACAGGAGGAGCTCTGATTCTGGTCAATATTTTTGGTTGCATAATTTAACTACAGAATTGAAACTCAGTCTATTTTGTAGGAGAGCCTAACATGAAGACTGTAGAAATATCTCTTGAGGTGCGTTCAGTGCCTTGGAAAGTTTTTTGCCTAAGTGTCCCTCTGGAAAAAAAAAAAAGTTTAATTTATTTCTTTCAAATTCTTATGGCATCGCAAACCCAAATTTGAGTTAAACCAAATATTCATCCAAGTCTAGTAAACCATCTCCAGTAGCAGACAAAAGAATAGTTTAAGCAGTTCATGCACTATTCTGTACTCAGACTTTCCACAAATATACGATGCCTGAAATTAATGTTTTCAAACTAATTTATAATACTATAAGGTTAAAAACATATTGCTAAGTTAATGATACTATTTCTGTTTCCATTTAGTAGGTAATATCACAGACTGAGTAGTGCAAAGGTACAAGTATCTTTTCATATTTCTCATCATCAAAGCTATGCAACTAGGCACCTGAGTACCATGTCTGAAATCTTTATTTGCAACAATACCTTAAAGGAGAATTTCTGTAAGCATCATTCTTTCACTTACTTGATATAATCACTTAAAAATTAATTCTAGGAATAGAACTGGATTAGAAATGAAACCTCTACTGGCTATTATTTATCTTGACTAGTATTTGTTCTCAGCTACCTCTTATTTTCCTCCCAAACAGCCTATGTTGGGTATAAGGCACACAACAAGCACTTTTTTTACCCTCTCTTTTGATTAACGTGTCATACAGTTTATTTTTCAGAAAAGCAAGCCGAGTATCAAGGCATGGAACAAACATACAGATATAGAGATAACCTGATAACAAGTGTCCTCAGAATGGGAGTACACAAAAGATACTTTCCACAGGAATTGTAATTTCTTACAGATTTTCATGCAGAGAGAAAGAATTAGCCATCTGAGAGCTAGAGATCCTTTTGATCTTTTTATTTCTGCTCTACATGCCTATGTCCAAGAGGCACTTTGTACTCATTTACACAGGGAATGAAAGGAACATCAAAAGTACAGATGCAATCTCTTTCAATTGAGGACATTTTATCTGAATTTTTTATTCCAAAGTCCAAGAAATATCAATAACTTTACATTTATCTGTACAACCTAATAGATTCAGATTTCAAACTGTCCCTTATTTTCCATTATATATTGTTAAAAGTGTCAGCTTCTTATAGAACAGTGTTTAAAGCAGACTTGAAAACTATGTTGTGCCAGTTTTCAGCCACAAAGAAATTGACCCAGAAGTCCAAACCCTTAATGAGTATTCAGAAAAAGATGGTTTCAACAGAATTCAACTTTCAAATTTGAAATCTACCACCAACAGCAATGGTGAACTCCATGAGGAGGAAAAAACAAAGAAACATACAGCACCCCCACCTGAACCCAACAAAAAAACCCCCAAAACCAAACCAAACCCACACACATGCACACATCCAAAACCTACCACAGCAGAAAAAAAAAAAAATCAATCCAAAGTAAAGCACAACACAGGTGTTATTGTTAAGTCTTAGGATAAGTCAAGGCTTTTCCTTCAGAAATCGAAATCCAAGTTAATTGCCAACCCCTACAAGAAGCAATCTGGATGGTCCCTCAACAAATTGCAGCACATGTTAACACTTCCCATTAGGATTACCAGATTAGCAAAATGCAAATGAACAAAATACTAATAGGGAATCGGGGAATTTAAGGAATTTTACTTCAGTTTTATCTGCAACAGATCAAAATTCAAAATCTTGAACATTTATAGCTCTACTTGAAGACACCTAGAACATTTGGTTCAGCTACTGCAAGGAGCTATTCTAACAACCAGTCATGACATCCTCCATGGTACATCTTTGCTTTGGGTACAGCTAAGTTTCATTTGGAAAAGAAAAGTAACCTTGCCATTTCCTTTTATTTAAATGTAAACGTCATCCCTGGATTTTCTAGATCTGTTCAGTCTCATACAGACATTAAATTCCTATAAACATGAATTTTCTTAATATAATCAGTATGAATTTCATTTCAGATACTACCACTGAGCCCTATATGAAAGTATGATCTTCCTTGAGGTAAAACAAGAGGTGAGACTCAAAAGCACGAACACAAAAAAATTCTTTTCTCTACTTCTTTTCTTTGCAGACCAACTCATGATGATTTTAACTGGCTAGCAAGATCAGAGACCTCAGGGTTAAAGTAGCAGCTGTGTCCTGCTTTCATATCCAGGTGAAGCAAAAACAGAAACTCAACACAAAAGCACAAAGTGAGCCAGATGTGAGTCTAAGGAGCAAGCAGCAGCAAATGAGCTGAGCCTTGAATATGCTTGTTAATCACAGCTTATCTCTTTTGCAAGTAAGTTATGTATATGTAATTCCAAGTAAGAACTCTCTCAGCATGGGGAAATGCATGCTCAGACCAGCAGGTTTCACGTTCAGAACAGGACACCATTGTGAACTTAACAGAGTTAAGCTAAAAGTAATTAATTTCCAGTTTTTACTATTCTTCCAATAACAGTATCTGTAACAAGCATGCAATCTGTTGCAACATTATTAACAATATTTTCTGATTTAACCCTGTGAGTAGCTACTAGAGGTAACACAGAAAACCCTTATGGCTGGTTGTCTTAGAAGTCAGGCCAAAGATGGCTTTGGTGTCAGTAGATTTAATAGAGGTCCGAGTCTTACCCTCGTCACTTAAAATTAAGAGTATAGATGTTTCTTAAAAAGACATTAATAGAATCAATATAAGTCTTCTTCACAGTTTACTCAAAAAATTATTTATGAAACATTATTATTAAATTTCCTCTACAAAAAGCCTGGATAATTGGTCTCTGTTGTAAAGAACACTTCTGATATTCTGTTCTGATCCTTCAAAAATAACTTCAATGGAATTTTTATTTTGTCTTCGGAAAATAAACTACTGATTGAATATAGGCCTCCTTCCTTCAATCCAACTGTCCTGAGAAAGTACTTCAACAATAATGAGTTTGCATGTCACCAGAAATACTAAAAATTCAAAAGCATACTTCAGTCCAATAGTGTTCGGTCAACCTATCCTCTAAGCATCAATTCACAGTGAAGCAGCTTAGCAGCTAAGGATTTCCCAGACTTTTCTCATAGTGACCAGTCATTGGATGACACAAGTAAATGAAAACTTAGCATGAAGCCACACAAGATATAATGACCAGACTGATATCAGTTTATTTTGTCAGTTTCTAGCATTGGGTTCATTTTTGTCATGAGGACAAATTTAATCTTCTTAGTATTGCTTAACACCAGCAGGAAGATGTGCATAATTGAAATGTTCAAGTAAACCTTTAAACCCAGTGAGAAGTGAATTAGTGGGGGGGGGGGGAAGTGAAGAAAAAGAAGTGTTGTTTTGAAAATTACCCCGCTTCCTAACAACTCACATTCAGAAATGGCACACACCAATGCTTTAAGATAGCATGCATGGGACAGTTTTTCCTTGCACTGAAAAATGCCAGCTTCAAATGAATCCTATTGAAGGTAGCCCGCCTGTCAAGAGTCACATCATAGCTTACAACTCAGTTAGCTCACAAACTTTTGGTGTAATTTTGTGAAACTGTTGAGCCACAAAATGATCCTGCACCTTTTCATCTGGCTGTCATTAGTGACTAACCCTCCTGGCAAGGAAATTCAACGTGAGCAAGTGTAATGAGCATGACAGTAGGCACAAGGAGAGATGGAGGGAGAAGGGCAGACTGGGCTGTATGAGCATCTTGTGAAACTTCAAGCATTTGTGCCCACGTGAAGAATCACTGGCATAAATCATACACTGTCAGATCCTCCATAACAAACTTGTTTATCTGAATAAACGCTATTAATAGTCATCTGAACATAAAATAAATGTGTTAAGACCTGAACAGCAAGTATGACAGATCTATTTTATTTACAGATTTCAGTTCAGTTTCTAGTGTAATAGACCAGTGGAAGTGCTCATACTTAGGAAGCGTTATTCACAAGTATTAAGGGAATTGTATTCGACACTGGTGTTATTTTATCCGATGAACTCTAGAAGGATCCCAACTAAATGAATGAAATTGGCTTTTATAAAAAATTCATTTCAATGTGGGGAAGTGCAAAGTGGCATTTCTACAGAGATTAAAAAACCACATAAACCCAGGTATTCTTGAGAGAAGGCTGTTAAGGCAACAATCATCAAAAACCCAGCTGTCAATTATTTTAAAATCTTGAGAAATCTTGCTCCTTATCTGTTTATTTTCGAAAATGAGGCTGTTATTGTATTTACCATAATATTGCAGACTTTCTTTCCTCTGTCACACCCAAGTTTAATTTTAACTGGCATTCAGCAGCATTTTGTTCAGTTTTTATGAATACTATATTGAACACATTTCAAGCTGTATGACATGTAAAGATGTCACCTGTACTGCCTGACTTTTAGAATTCTGAAGCCTTATACACTGGATAGCATTTGCACATCTTTGTGGTTGTAATTAAGTAGCTAAAATCAACAAACTAAAAAAAGCTACTGTCTGTCTTGATTATTACATATTTTGAGAGAGACTAAGTAAAAAATGTATTAAAATTAACCAATAATTAGAAAAAGGATTAAGGATTTTTTGTTTTATTCTACATATATGAACAATTTTTTCTTTCCAAAAATGAAATCAAACCACCAATAACTGTCCTTACTGACTGCATTAGCGATGGTTATAGTACAGAAATAAAGAATTATAGGAATAATTTCTTCTTTCAACTATGTTGAGTTTTTTACCCAAGAGGAATGCATAGGGATTTCATCACAGAGGAATCTCTATCTCCTATTCACGGATTTTTGTCCCTTCTGCTTTCTCTTTTAAACAACATTCGTCTGTTGAAGTGACCATTTAAATGTTATCTTCAGACAAGGAAAAGCATTCAAAGAAAGCCACAAACACTTTTTTCTACTAATTGAGCTTATCATCACCAACACAGGCAGGGTCTCCTTTCTCTTCTCCAATTTTTGCCTAATTTTTCCTTCAATTACACTAATACTGATGAAGCAGCAAATTAAAAATAAAAAGTGGGTCACAGAGTTGGCAAGGAAAACTCACTACTTAGAAAATTACACTGGGGGTGCTTCAGCCATTAGTAATGAATGTGAGGCTGAAATGAGAGCCCTGTCCTCTTCACTGCAAGTTCACAGTCCATCAAATCCCAGAAAACTCTTCCCCTTACATTTTCCATAGCCTCTGTTCTTCTCCAAAAGAGCTTGTTACTAGTAAAGATTGTTCAACAGCTCTAGCACCAATTTTGTTTCATTGACTATAAAGCACTTTAACCCTATCAACAGTGTTTAAAAATAAAAGACAAAACTGGTAAGAGCCCTTATACGGATATATAAAACAGTTCCTATATTTTATTAAAATGTATCTGAATGTGATGTTTGTCATTTCTGTCATTAATAATAATGAAGCAATGTTACAGAAATACTTTGTGCCACATCAAAGCCTGATGCTAACAAGATATGTAGCAAGGAATAAAATCAGAATTTCTTTGCCCATTTCCACACTAACATTTATGTCAAATTTTTCTCATCTTCAATAACTCTCAGTTCTGCACCAGACAACACAAACTTACTTCTCCTAATGTATTTCTGTTCATTTCTGAATCGTTGTCCTAATTATCTGTTAAAAGAAGAGATTCCATATGTCTAGAAGTGTGGCAGGTATGTTGAACAGTCTTGTGAAAAGGAAAGTATGGAAGAAGTCTTGCTAAAGTTCTCCCATGCTGTTCTACCTGTAAAACAGCCAAGTACTTTATGCAAATGCAGACTGATTAGTCTTTAGACAAGATCTCTGACATGGGTCATGTCTGTGGGTAACTTCTTTTTCCTTTCCCACATATCCCATATTTATTAGGTTTAAACTCTGAAATGTAATTATCTCCAAATTCAAAGGGTTCGGATACATTAGAAATGAGAACAGGTGAAATTAGAATTTTCACTTAACTGTTAACTGAAACACGAACATTACATCACAGTAGTCTCACACAATGTATTATATGAATATATGAGTTCAGCAGGGACACTGAACGGCTATTTTTTGCCTTCCTGAAATGAAGAAATACTAGGTACATTTAATTTTGTGTGCTAGTTAACACTATGTGTTAATTTTGTTTGTTAGTTAATCTATGATTCAGGACACAAACATTATTCTACAAATGAAAGAAATCAGTTATTACTTATGAAATCAGTGTAGTGAATGAAAAATAAAAAAGGGGAGGTGGGGAGGAAGGGATGGGACACACCAATAAACAAAACACACAACATTTCACTCCAAATACTTCCCAAAAGCAAAAGAAACAAAAATCAGTTCTCACTGAGACCACATGAATTTTCTAAACTTTTTTCTACTAGAACTTTTGGATACCATGCTGCATAAAAATATATACCTTGCCAGACAAGGACAACATGTATCAAATTAACTTCTGCAAAGCTGTTGGTTTTGCTGTTGTGTTAGCTTTCTTAAACAGGAATTCAGGCAAAAGTTATGTTCAGAGATTTCCAAGTCATGAAGATGCAAAAGTTAAAAACAGTGTCCTCAAACGCTCAGCAGGAGTCATCAACCTACTGCTCACTTTTCGTTAATTTTACACATTAAGAAATACAGCATCCCACTCTAAATAATCAATTGGTGATATGTAATTTATGAATCAGTGGGAAACATTGGAAAAGCTTAAGATATACTTTTTTAAGTTCCTAAAATATTTTAAGACAGTATCTTCAAGCTGCAGAGTATTAAATAGAGAGTGCACTAGCACAAACATCTCTACTTTGGTATGCTGACCCACACCAGCTTTAAATAAAACCATTTTATACTGAGGATATAATGCAGAGTTTAGCAGCCTTATTCAGTTGTGGTTTTTTATTTTTCTACAAAAGTACATTAAAAAAAAAAAA
>VYZX01031435.1:9528-47991 GCA_013401335.1 Brachypteracias leptosomus | reverse complement strand
TCATGACACTACTGTATGTAAATATTTGCTATAGCCTTGAGTTACTCTGATACACTTTTGAACCTGATCTTTATACTTCCCTTAAAATCTCTGTCTTTTTCTTACTTCATAAAAGACCATTTCCCGTTAAAAGCACTTTCCAGTGATAATGTTCCTCCACTTATAACATTTTGGATCCAAACAGCTTCCAAAGCATATTACCAACCTTTTTTATTGCACAAATGAGCTACTCAGAACTACTTTCTTTTGGAGTACAGCCATATTTGAAGGAAAATGCTTCCGCTGCTTAACACCGAACTACTATCTTAAGCAAACCTTCAAAACTAATTGCTTACACTAGGCCCAGTTCTGAGTGAGAGGTGAGTATAAACATCCCAGAAATAGCCCCACTAAGCAATGAACTCATCAGTACATTTTCATGTCACAGATTCTGCATAGGGAAGTATTTTAGTAATGGTGTCTTCTGAGGACACATTCATTCTCCTTTTAGCCTCCCATACTCTGCCTTTGTAGCAACCAAGACTCCCAAGAGATAATGAGGAACATGACATGACTGCGCAGCTTCTGCACAATGCAGAATTCTGACTCCTATGAAGATATCATATAAAGACATGCTGAGACTATGGAAGCAAGCAAGGATGCTCCTACAAATGTCATCACGCTATGTAAAATGTGTAGAAGATATTTCAGCAGGAAGACAGATGATCTCTGGGAAACGGCTTTTTAATTTTCTTTCATGCCAGGTTAATTCCCTTAGCACCCAGTCTGATGCTTCTGAATTTGACCCTGAATTATCAGTAGCAATCAGCCCATGTTTGGGACTCAAGAAGTCTAGGCAAGAATTCCAGTGCTGGAATGCAGTCTGGTGGAAAGTCTAGCTTTTGGGAGTATTACAAAGATGTGAGTTGCTGTCATTGCCTTTCTTCTAACTCAGAGCATATGTGAACCAGATCTAGGGACTAAGGCTCTCAGGTTTTAATGCTTCTTCATTGAACTAACAAAAAAAAACCCCACAGGGGGATTGCAAGAATCACAATCTGCATCTCTAAGGATCATAGATTAGATTTGCCCTAGAAAGAAGATTAGATTAGGCTCCTGTTTGAAAAAAATATTGTAATGTAAGGTATCTTTCATGCACAATTCCTTTTTCAACAGGAAGCAAATGAACACATATTGCTTCTAAGGATATTGCCTCCAAAGTCAGGTAGTTTGTAGTATGCTAAAGCTAGAGTTCAGGCATTTTTAAATATCTTGCTGTTCTATTGGAAAAGTTTATTTATGCATTAAATAGGAACTGGTTAGGGAAGACTTCAGGTTTGTTCAAGTACATGATCTTATACCACTAGTGTTTAATGGGTTTTGTGCATTAAAAATAGAGAAACTGTTATAGCAATAGGTCCAAATTTAACTGACACAATCCCCAGAGATCATAGTACAGTTTCAATGCAAAGACCTCTGAGCACTGCCTCAGAAAATCTGTTTTCATTGTAAAAAAATGCAAATAAAATCCTTCAATAAGGAATGACTGGTCGTGCCTCTGTACCAAAGGACAGATAACACCTTGCATGCAGCTAGAGGAGCAGGAAATAAGTCTCTTAAGCAATTTAAAGAAGTGGGAAAACTCATTTTCCTATGAAGATCATTACTGCAATGGCTGAAAGTAAACTACAATCTGACATGACATGTTGATGAACAAAGAACTAAAAGTTTAAGAGTGGAACATGTTACACATAATTAAATATGGATCCTTACTAATCAATACTGAGTGTATAATTATGTTTCTCAAGGTTAGTTACACAGGATGTTGTGAGGAGGCACAATGAACAGAATCAAGCAAAACTAGAGAATCAAAGGTGTGCTCTGCAGCACTACAGAGGCTGTTTGCAGTCAGTCTTAACATACTTGAAAGGCTCACACTGAAATTTTTACCAGTAGTTGCAGTAAGAAGTCACCAAGCAGAGAAAAGAAGGCCTCCAAGATGAGGCAAATCCACTTAAACAGTGCTGCAAAACCACTCCAGTAATGTTGTCTGTGTCTATCTTACTCCAGGGTATCTCTGCATTTCTACACTTTGAACAGTAGTAAATAGAACCAGATCCATTTCTTTCAGGTAGTGAACATTGCATTCCTAAACCAGGTTTGATAAACCCATCTCTTTAAAATGGTAACATGAAAAGTGTTTAACATTTAAGACTAAAATGCTCAGTTCCCTGATGGATGGTTCTGTTGCAAGCCCACATCTGAACCACTAGACACAATTACAACACAAAATAATATCTAGAAATACTTTAAAGAAAATGACCAAGTAATGTGATAATTTGAAGATGTCAAGTAGGCATATAAGTGCCACTCTGCCTATCAAACAGAAATACTTAGCAATATAATTGAGTATTTATGCTAACTTGGGAGTAAAAAATCAACACCTGAAATGCTCTCCTCCCACAGATTAAAATCTATTTTAAAAGACAATTCATGTGAAAGCAGCTTTGAAACTTTTGATTTTGTCATCTTTTGCCCAGCTGTTTTGATCCTATTGATTTGAAAAGAATCCTACACCCATGTGCCACCTCCCAATGGCAAGGGAGCTCCATGCAGCATCCTGAGAGCGCACACATGACCCTTCTGCCTCTATCAGCACCAGCTCCCACCAGTGATGCAGACAAACTGCAACACTGACTGGGAATGTATAAAACCTCTTACAAAGTGCTGACCCTCTACATATACAACTTTAAGGCAAGATTCTGTAAAACATTTTCCTGTAGATTCTGTAAAACATTTTGCTGTAGAGGCCTCAGTGCTAAACTTTAATTTTTCAGTCACACTGGGATTGCTGTTCAAGGCTCACAGCTTGTTTTACAGTGCTGTTTAATTTCTTTACATCTGAACATTCTCCTTCACCCACCTACCAAGACCAGGTCTGTCTTTTGCTGTAAAATCTGGACATTATAATAACAATCAAGGCAAATAATTTTCTTGCAATTCTTACTTTACCTCTAAGGTATCTGTTGCTGTCATGAATACTTGCAGAAGAAACACACCAGAACCTGGTGCTGGAAAAGAGAAGAGAGGGAAAAAGTCTTCTATAGAGTTTTGTTCTAAAAACCACTTCAAAGTTTTAAATGCTGCTACACAGGCTATTCTCTTACTGAGCCAAGCCTTAAAAAACCTTTTCTTTCTTTTTTCAGAGTTTCAAATTAGACAACCAAGTGTGTTGCAATTGCTTCTGAGTTGCTTGTGAGTGCATAGTAATAGTAAGGCCAGTCCTCCAATACTGCTTGGCTGATGAAAGTGAGCATCACTCTCATTTGCCCTCATTCAGGAAAAGTCTTAATGGGAAGCTGAGCTCAAAAGAAATTGGCACTTTGAGAAAAATGGCTATGTGGGGAAGAGCACTTTTGTTAATAGTAATTGGAGGACACACTGCAACATCTTTTCCAATTGTCTGAAAGTCTGTGGACAATCCAGAGCCCCATTTACGTCCATTTTCTACCAGAGTAATTCCACTGACTGCATTGTAATGATCCCTATTTTACACCAGTGTTAGCAAGAACAGGGTTACACTCCTCTGCTGAAGTCCCTTGTAAAGGTGCAAGTATCTCAAATCCAGAGAGAGCAGATGTTTAATTCAAGGCCCACATTATGCCTAGAGTTCAAGGCTCTGAGATGAGGACAAAAAATAAAAAGACAAAAGAAACATTATTTTGACTTGGTGTCTTACTGTAAAACACCAGAAGCATAATGACATAATGTTAACTTCAGCAAAGGATACAGAAGGTGACAAGGTTATTTCTTTTTATCAGCTAAGATATCTTCTGTGACAAAACCACTGTTCTGCAGTGCAGCCTACTTCATTCTCATACAAATACAGAACAAAGAGGGTGAAAAAGGAGTTTTCTCTCTCATCTTCTTTTAATTTTTTCCACAGCATTACTCAGAGGTAGATTTCAGCCAAGCTGAGACATGGCCTTTCAGGACACATTGTACTTAGTAATTTCACAAGCACATCATTAGGCAAAATTATTTGCCAGCACAAAGTGGAACAATAAAATCTCTGCATTCCTAGTGTGTAGCAGCCATCAGGTGGGGAGAGGTGCAATGATTGGTAGTTCAGCCCTACCCCTCCTTTCCCTGTTATCTTTCCCTAGAGATTCTGCAGTTCTGACGTGTTCTTAAATGCATGAGCTAATAACTAAATATTTAAGAGTATTCTTTAACTTAGATGCAGGCTAAGGGATGAGTGATGATTATTTAAGACTAGTCTTTAACTAGGGTGCACAGACTGGTAACCCCAGGAGCCTGAATCCCCAAGCCATCATTCTGTTGTTTGTTCCACCTCATGATTGAGTCTGGGAGAGGAACAGCTCTATTTTGCCATAGATGACACTTGCTTCTCCAAAGAGAAAATGACAACTGGGAACCAGAGGAGGCCAACTGGGAATCAGTTTAAGAAAGCCCTGTCCCTGCTATGCTCCGTGTTCCTTATTCTTGACCTTGCTGTCTCACACTGCTATTCCTTCAGTCCTACTGATTTGACCATTTTTGTGTCCACACCATTAACCAGATACACGAAAAAAAACATTAAAAAATAATTAAAAAAGGAAAAGTTGTGATGAAGCAGCTGTTCTGCTAGCATAAGCAAAGGGACTGGAGTCCTTTGTGGAAGAGGAAAGGGAAGAACAAGTGCAAGAAGCCAAATCAGGCTGGGAGCTCTAATAGTATAGCCAAGATGTACTACCAAGCAGGCCTGTGGTGTCAACAATTTGGCTCTTCTTACTTCAAAAATAATTTTTTAAGTGCTGATATTTCTTGGACCTGTCCTCAAGGTAATCTGGTGTAAACAAAGTAAAACATTCTAGTGATCAATCTCTGCAAAAAATAGTTGTGAACCATGAAGCCCTGGACTCCAGTAATTATATCTGTAGCCAGGGTTTCTGACTAAACATGATTTACGCTCCTTCTTTGTATTAGTACAAAGAGCACAACTGGAGAGAGACAAAAAGATGGATCCACACATTATTCTTGTGCCAACCAACATAGTTTTTAAATATATCGTGGTACATTTATCAAGAAATAAAGAATGTGAGTTTGTGCAAGTACAGAGCCTGGCTTCAGCAGCTGTGGAGGTGTTATCCTTCATAGAGAAAGAAACATTTGACTCTCCAGGGCTGTTTTCATCTCAAGGCTTGATAATAAAGCTAGGCTATTTGAGATATTTTCCTTACACAATGGTTAGGAAAAGCAGTGTAAAGTAGAGCAACTTTTGACAAGGTGTTCATTTAAACTCTTCAAACCTTCTGAGCAGATGCTGCAACTTCCTCCATTTATCTATTTAACTAACTGAACTTATGAAGCCCAACCGTAAAACAGGAAAGCTTGCAAGTACTTTGGGTTTGGACTCCTGTCCTCAGGTTGGGTTGTTTTCCCGTGAAGCCGATCAGCTAGAGGATTTTGCTGTTCAAAGTCAAATCCAGTACAGGATTAAATATTTAAAGAAAACATTTCGTCTGAATTTTAAGATTTGCCATTAATTTAGTTTATTTGGTTGGATAACTTCTCCATAATTAGTCTGTTAAATAATATTAAGTCAAATATACTTCACTCAAGTAATATGCACTGTTTTGTATTCAGAAATGTTCATTCAGTCACTGAAAAAGTTACCTGGTTTTGTTGGAAAAAGCTACTTCTCTCCACTCACTAAGTAAAAGAAAATATTGGAAATAATAAACTTCAAAATCAATTCATAATGCTACTAAGAAACATGACAGAGAAGAGAATCAACCTATTTTGCATGTGAACTGTTGGGTATATTATATATGGAATATATGTGGTAATTTTTGCCTATTCTTTTTTCTGTTTTAAGAATTTTTGAGTTTTCTGATAACTCGAGTTCTTAAAATGAGTAGAGGAAGGCTACAGAATGTTTTAATATCGAAATTCTGGTCCTTGAAAGGGTGACACAGTGATACTAAAAAAAAAAAAAATTATTAACAAAACTTACAGGGCCAAATGCAAAAGAGGGTGCATGGCATACCACAGATTTCTTGCAAGTTGTTAGTTTCTCATACCTGGTATTCCATTAAATGTACTTGAAGGAAAATTCCATTTAAGTAATGACTAGTAATGTCCTTAGGCTGTTAAACATTAAAAGGAAAACAGAAGTGGATTGAATATTTGACCTTATGCCAATTAACACCAGCTAATAAACAAATCCGATGGAAATAATGGTGTGTGTGGGAGAACTATGGATTTAATGAAGTTTTTTAAGGATTTCTTTATGTTCAACCAATTTTAGCTAGGAAGTGTTCAATAATCTGGTGACATCAGCAGTACAACACTTTCTTTACAACACATAAATGTCATAGCCGAAAATTTACCATATGGATGTAAGCAGGTCCATAGGCTGTAGGTGGCCTTATCATATTGTTTCATTCCTTGGTTTTGCACCTGTCCTATTGTGTAGGTTTTAAAAGTAATGGATATAATTTCTTAAAGAAAGTGAATCACTGCTCTGCCTTTTTTGCTCCATGCTTTCTGGCATTCAGTAATGTGCTCATAGATTTTCATATGCATGATATGATTGCCTTGCCAATCCCACTTCTAATTCCTATAGCTGATCACATACAGCCTCCTTCACAGCTTTGTCTTCTTGGCATTGCATCACAGTCTGGGCTAATCCATAAAAGCATCCTAGTCATATTTTCCAGTAAAAAATTATTTTGTGAGAGTCAAACTAACTTGCTAGAAGCTTTACTGTTCTTGCAACATTTAGTCTTGAGTGTGTCCAGAGTTATATCCATCATTTGTGTGCCCTTGTGCTCTCCTTTGGGTGAAACACTGCAATATTTCTATAGTATTCTGATACTTGACACTATGTTAAAATAACAAACAACTCAAAGGACACAGAGAATAAAAATGGAAAACACAGGGGAAGATGTACAGGTAAGAGATCAAATTCTTCCAATTTACTGCACATCGGTATTCTCTGTAGTATCTGATCTGACCTCTGTGTGTGTTTGTGTGTGTGTGCATATATTTTTCTTTAAATTCAAGTTACATCTATGCTGTGTGTGTGGCTTCTGAAAAGTGAACAGAGAATAATATCCTATGGTTTCATTCTAAAACATCAAAGCTCTCTACACAGTAACCACAGAAATGATCCACTCCCATTATACCAGGAATAAAGGTCAGAGCAATTTTCATCATTTTCCCTTTCTCTCAGCCTCTGAAATCAAAATCACCATGACAGCTTTCTGCAGCACTGAGCTTAAACCCACCTTAAGTGGGACTATTTAAAAGATGTTTTACTGTTTTTCTGCTGTATAAAAATAATAAAGAACTTGTGGCTATTACACAAAACATAGCACTTTGGAGGAGCATTGGCAACACACTCTCAGAAAGTGATCGGTCCCTCCAGAGGTGACATGCAAAATATCCAATGGGCATTTTTAAGAGGAAACATGGGTATCTTGACAAACTATTCCTCTCATTGAAAATAAGTAGCCAATGACCAATGCAGGGTAAAAGTTATGGTGAGTGACTGCAGCATTAATAGACTGGATGCCAGGTCAGCTGCTCTTCAGCCCAGAGTGTGAACTATGTCTATGAGCTCACCTTTTTCCTTCCCCACTGTTAGACTGTTGGCTCTTTATCACTTCTCCTGCGGTCGACCCAGGGAAGTTTAGGCAGCCAATTCTCCCTTTAGAGATGGGAATGTGAGCATAAAGTGAATAACAGCTCTTGACCACAAATCCCGCTGAAGGTCCTTTTCCCAGAAAATCTGATATAGCAAATATATGAGGATCATTTTAAAAGCTCTACCTTTGAAGAGAGATACCTGTACTGCAAAAATCTCTGATCACTGTGTATGACATGCCAAATGGAAGTATTAGACACCAGTGGTATCTTCAACCAGAGACATAAGAGATAATTCTAACTAGGGAAATTTTACAGGAGTAATAGGGTCAGCACATTCCCATGCCTTCTTCCACTGCACTTTAGAGTTTCAGCAATATTGTCATAATTTTTAAAAACTTATTTAGAACTTCAGGCACTTGATGAAGGGCTAGCTGGCCTAAGAGTAGCAGTATGAGTTGTTCCTATAACGCATATTATCTTTCTCAAGAAAACTTGTCTTTCTCTCATCGATAGGTATGCGGCTATGTCTTTGTCTATACAGTTCATCTTCCCTTCCTACAGAGAAATATAAGGATGGGACCTGGCAGCTGGAAGGAATTCTCCAAAACAGCATCTAATATAAATTAATATATAATTGACACAGTAGAATAAAGTGGTTTAAGGGAAAGAACATGTGTTCCCTCTTAGACAACTTGTGGTTTGCGTGCTGGCCAGTAGTAAGCTTCAGCAAAAGTGCAGGAGATCAGGAGTGGGAAAAGGTGATAGAACACAAAGCTACAAGATCAAAGCCTTTGTCTAATCCCCACTGATTTTACAGTGTTAATTCCCAAGTCTTTGAAATCCTTTTAACAAGTATTCCCTCAAGAAGTTGTCTAGAAGCTGTGGTGCAGAGAACCTGAAGGGAAATTCTGTGACTGATAAAAATAAATCAAATAAAAGGCAAACCCCAAAGCACAATTGTTATTGTAGTCCTGGATCAATATAAAGAAGTATATCTCAACATTTACTAATTACTTAATCAATATAAACACTGTAACATGATAAGGAAATAATACACAAGTCATAAAGGACAATTAACAATAAACATAAAATCCAAATCATCATTTGGTAGAAATCACATTATTATTTATCAATACTGCAGTGTTCTAAGGTACATATGACTTTTTTTTTTTTCCAGAGGTTTACCTGTATCTGGAAACAAATAACACACCAAGTACAGAAGATTTGTTTATTTAAAAAACACATACACACACTCCCACCCCCCATATGCCCCCCACTCTCCACTTCCCTGCTTTTATCCATTTGCTCTCATCGACAGACTGTCATTTGTGCCAGGGAAGCGCACTGATTACATTATCCTTACATCCATTCTTGCTGAAAATCTTGGAATTTTTCTTTTTTGGTGTCTGTTTTAAGGAGAAAGAATGATCTTATGGTTAAGACACTGTGTTAGTATTGCAGAGTTCAGATTGTGTTCCCTGGCTTCCTGCCCAGTTAATGTAATACGGTTTTAGTGTAATTGAGAATAAGGAACGCCACACATGTAGAACTTTTAGCAAATCACTTAAACAAAATGCTTGGATGTCTGAAAGCTTTCTCTGAGGTATTCACAGCTCTGCAATTCCAATGGGAGTTGAGGGCACACAACACTATGTAGGACACATTCATCACATTGAAAGATTTGGCTTAGTTCACCACCTGCAAAATGGGGCTAATTCTTACTCAGTTCACATAAGGCTTATGATGATGAAAACAATCTATTAATGTTCATTATGTGTTCAGTTGCTACAGTAGTGAGTGCCAAGAAATAATTCTCTCAGTAAGATGAATGCCAGCTAAAATAATTCTGCTCTAATAGATTAAATTTAATGCAAGGTCACCAATCACCTTCCTACAGCACCCTTTATCTTTAATATGTTCCTATCATGAACTGAGGCTTTGGAGGAAAAGTTTAACATTAAAGTCCTTCCCTGTAGGAACACATATCAAAGACCAGTAATACTTCTCTTATGTAGAGAAGTATGCTCCAGTGCCCATGGCCACAGTTCCCAGCTAGGCAGTCTGCTGTTTTTTATGTCTTTTGGCTGTCAGATTTCACATTACAAGTGTCTACAAGGCAACAGCAAGGCTACTTCTTTTCATGTCATGTTGAGTTCAGAAAAACAAATTCAAGTTCACTCTTTGTGAATTACCTCTGGGTTAAAATACACTATTTCTATTACTAATATACTTCTCTCTCCTAATCTTACGATTTCAGCCATCTTGGATTTTTTTCCCTTTCTCTATTATTTTTTGAGTCTCCTCTTCATTTCCCATTTCTTCCCTATCATTTGGCTCCCAGTACTTATTCTATATAATGGCAATTTCATACTTCTAATCTTCTCCATCCACTAACATCTTTAATAGGTAGCTTAGCTGATATGATCTTCCCCTCTCTGTGCAATTTTTCATGGGTTTGTTTTGAATTCACTGTATTTTGTCATTTCCTTACCTATGCACAGATCATAACTTCCATTTTATAAGCTTTTCTGTTTCTTCTTATAGCACCGGATTTACCTTCACATAATGGAAACTCCAATTTGAACATAAGAAATGGAATTTGTGCACATTTATGCTTTTGCATGTGCCTGAATATCTTCCCGGTGTAACATGCTGGTTTTGCAGAAGCAGGGTGTGCCTCTCAAAGGTATTCAGAAGAGAGAATAGCAGGACTGTAAAATGCCTGCTTAAGAAAACTGGTGACGTGAAATATATTTAAATAATACTAAATTGTTGTTTTCCTTTCCTCAGGTGGCAGAGTAGAGAACTGGAGGACTTTGGAATAGCTTAATCCTGAACTCATTCTCTGAGAACTAAGTGAGGTTCCTTTACATACAACGACTGAATTGTGCCCAGACTCCTGCTCCAGCCTACCTAGGTCTGGAGAGCACACCTAGGGTAAGGAAGATCACAGAGACAGAAGTCATGGGGAGCAGCACTGCCATGGGACATAGGTAGAATGATCTCTGTAAAGGATACTACACAGACCTGCTTTTCAGTGCCTACAAATGATCATGCTATTATCCGTAGGAAGTCTTGACACTTTTCTCTATGTATCTGGAAAAGAAAAGGGCTAGGCTAAGAGTGACAGATAGATCATCATACCCTGAGAACATGAGATATCAATGCCTGGAGCTTTATCTCAAAGCTCTTGTGTTTTGCTACTGGCTTTTATTTTTGAAGCTGTTGCTGCTAGATTCTTCATACACATATCCCAACTCTGCCATTTGACAGCCTGGCTGTCAGAGAAAGCAGGGAGAAGCTATAGTGACACAGTTTTGGACAGACTTCTTATCCATAATGTCTCTGCTCTTTTATCTTATTTTGTCTCTCCAGAATAAAAAGCCCTTCCAATTTCATGTTGTTCTCTGCAACTTGATGTTTCATATTCACCTCAGGAATCACTCATTCCTGAACTACAGAAGTGGCAAAGTTCAGATTAAAACAAAACCAAATCAGCTCCTGTAGCAGGCAACCACTGCACACCAAGCAGTCAGCCTGAGTAGATGCAGCAGATGCCCAGCATGGCCCCCAGGCTGTGTGGTGCTGCATAAGTCCTTTGGTCGCAGGATAAACTCAGCCTGCTTACAGTAAGAGAGGAGCCTGCAGGCAGCTCCTACTTGATGATTAAGTCACATGTGTGGCCTTGCCTTTATCTGCAACTGCAGCAATAAGTTCTTATGTGAATATTCTTTCTGTTCAACAGTAGGAATTATGAATATAGCTGTTTTTCAATGACCAAAATGGCAGAACCTCTTCTATGGACAGGGTCAGCCTGGCATGTGGATCAGAGGTCATTCTGACACAACTTCATTTGGGGTTCCCAGCATATAAAAGGATATTAAAATTACCTATGCTCTTCTCTTCATATAGTGTTAGCTCTAATAGCTGGCATTTTAAATGATAGCTTATAGGGACTGAGTGTCTTTCTTACTTCATGGACTAGCACCTCCTGTTGCAAAGCAGCTCCTTCCCTTGAAGGGCAGACTTCTTCTTCCTTTCCCAGATAATGATTTGTATTTTTGTATCAGGAAAATACTACATGGTACCTCCAGTTTGATCCAGCACAGCACCCAGTGATGCAAGTTCTAACTGACATTATATTTAATGGGAACTGAATTTAAGTAGCATGCTGTCCTCTGATACATTGGCTTGGAGGTATTACAGCACAATAGGTAACACCGTGTCTGTAATCTGGCCATTCAAAGTAACTGTAAAGTCCTATTCTGTTGCACTTACATTTCCTGGCAGGCTTTGAAGAGCAAAAGTTCGGACAGTCTCCAGTGTCCTTGGCTGTATGCAGACAGCTCGACACTTTGGCTCAGGTTCTCCTTGCATTAACTTGGCAGAATACCCAGTCTTCAGGAATTCTAATCTTGTATTTAATCACTTTATCTTTTCAATTTCATCCCTTTGCTCTCCTAATTCTTTCTTTTTCATTACAGCTAGTGTCATGGTTTAACCCCATCCAACAACTAAGCACCAAGCAGCCACCTGTTCACTCCTCCCCTCCATGGTGGGATGGGGAGGAGAATCAAAACCAAGTAAAATTAATGGGTTGAGATAAGAACAGTTTAATAATTAAAATCAAAATAAAAAATAATAACAACAATAACAATAATAATAATGAAAAGGAAGATAACAAAAAGAAATAAAATGCAAGAAAAGGACAGGTGATGCACAATGCTCACCATCTACTGACTGACGTTGACTGAGTCCCTGAGCTGCGACTGGCTCCCCCCGCAGCTGAGTCTCCCCAGTTTATATACTGGACATGACATTCTGTGGCAAGGAATATCCCTTTGGGTAGTCCAGGTCAGCTGTCCTAGCCATGCTCCCTCCCAGCTTCTTGTGCACCTCCTCTCTGGCAGAGCACAGGAAATGGAAAAATCCTTAACTTAGGAGAAGTGTTACTCAGTAACAACTAAGAACATCAACGTGCTGTCAACACTGTCCTCATCCTAAATCCAAAGCACAGCACTTTACCAGCTACCAGGAAGAAAACTGACTCTACCTCAGCCAAAATCAAGACAGCCAGTACGCAAAGATCAAGCTAGCAGAATGTACTCTGTAGCTGTCAATCAGTGGGCACAAAAAGTACAAAATGTGAATAGTTAAATCAGCAGACTTGCCTGCTAGAGTTATCTGCATGGCAGAGATGTCAGAGTATTGTTTCCAAGCCTGACTTCTACATGCAGGGAGTAACAGAGCATGTCCTGGCCTCTTTTATCTTCCTCAGGAGAGCAGCCAAGTGGCATAATCAATTCTTCCAGGCTTTTGTCTTTCAACTGATGTTTACTTTGCTCACTGCCTAAAGCTCTGCTGCTTCTGCCCCTTGAAATGTATTTACTTTCAGACATTAAGAAAAATAAATGTAAATTTTGCATGGTGATATATATGTATTAATGGACTAAGTAAGGAAGCAGGAGATTTCTCCTTTTCCCCAATTACAACTGCAAACTTTCCTTAGCTGTTGAGGATTAGTCAGGCAAACAGAAAATTAGTGCTAAAAAGTTAAAGAAGAAGGAATAACCTCCTTGTACAAGCTAATGAGGGAATTTTAGTCTTAGAGATAGTTTTTGTGAGCCTGTGGTATATATTATTGCAGCTAACAGGGTCAAATGTTAGAGATGTGACTCTTCTTGTAACTTCCAGTATTAACAAAAATTAAATACTAGGACTGAGAAAACTTGTAAAGCACTTAAATAAATGCAAGGTGATTTAGCCAGCACATGGTCAATGCATACAGCAAAGCTGAAGTTGGAAGGAAGAACAAGCTAGATTTTACTGTGTTTTGTTTTCTCACTGAATTAAACTCAAAAGGCTGAGGTACCTTAGCAGGATAATAGTGACAGTCATGAGAAGAAAACACTGCCTTTCATTCACATCAGTTCTCTTTCAAAGGCAATGTCACAAATTTGGGTTAATAGATATACAACATTTCTTCAACAACAATACTTTTGCAAAGTATATGTAGTGGGTCTGTCTGAGCTGATTTTCCCCATACAGCCCTCATGCTGCAGCACTGGGAGCCAGAGGGTGTTGATAACACACCCCTGTTATGACTAGCAGGGCTCACACAGCACCAAAGGTACGGGGAGGCAAGATCTGGGAGGGGATACAATCCAGACAACCGACCCGAGCTGACCAATAGGATATTCCATACCATATGACGTCAGCTCAACTATAAAGGAAGGAGGACGGGGGGATTTGGGGGGAAGACGTTTGTCCTCCAAGCAACCGGTACGTGTTCTGGAGCCCTGCTTCCCGGGACAGGCCCGACACCGCCTGCAGATGGGAAGTAGAGAGTAGCAGCTTTGCTGCTTTTGCTTCGCGCGCGCACGGCCTTGCTTTCCCTGCTGTTTATTAAAACTGCTTTTTATCATAACCCACGGGTTTTCCTTTTCCATCTTACTCTCTCCCCGCTTGCCTTGCTGACAGAGGTTTGGGGTGTGGGGGGGGAGTGATAGAGGGACTAGGGGTGGGCACCGGGCACCCAGCCAAGGTAAACCCACCACAGTATATAATTAGTATAGTCTTCTAGAAAATAGCAAGTATTTCTAGAGAAATAAAAGGTGGAACTGGTAACTGGATAGTGATTAACAAATCAGGTATGAAAGATAAAATATCAAATGTAGTAAAACAGGTTTTAAACTGTTACTATTTAATGCCACAAATTTTTATGGACCCAAATTTTTATGTACACTGTGTTCTGCATATGCAACTTACTCCAAAGGGAGATTCAAATAATCAGGGTTAGGTCCACAATGTAATTGAAAATACCTGTGTTATACACAACTACATAGGTGCTCAGTTATTGAACAGAAATAAATAACCATATTTTAAGGTTATTTTTATGATAAGACTCTTAGAGGTCTTTGTGGGTTGGTCATTTTCATGGCATTGTTTATTTTAGGTTTTACTTTAATCTGCTTTGTATTAAAAGTCTGAGTTTTAGTGTGTGCACAAGGATTCTCAAGCAAAAGAATAACCTGCCTTATAAAGGAATACTTTTCCAATACTTTCTCTGGAGAAACTTAGACAAGAAGAGTGGAAATGTGAATTTGGCCCTGTATATGAGTTGATCAAAGTAGAAATTTGTTTTCATGATTTATTTTGGATAGACTCTTATTTCTAAAGAAGGGGAACAGGCAGAGTTAAACAGTCAAGATTAGAAACAGAGTATATCATAAGAAAGACTTGTAACAGCTGGAAGTACCAAAAACACTGCCAAGGTTTCCCTGTAATTATGCCTATTGCAGAAATTCCCATATTTGGTCTTAACTTCGCATTTCCTCATTTTCATGGGTTAACAGATTTTTAGTCATATACTCTGCAAATACACATTTTTTCTAATAATTCATTTCTTGGAATACTAACACTGTATAATAGTGCCACTGTAATGAAAGCTCTTCTATTGCCAGGGCTTGAAAAGTTGTTGCAGGATAATGAAATGTGATTGATATGTGAAGTATCAGTCCAATAACTAATTATTCATGGAGTTTTAAAAGAGCAGTCTCCTTTTAAAAACAGTAACCTTTCTGAATTCTTGAATATTGCATGCTGGGAACGACTATACATATGGATTCAACTTCCAAATATGAATAAAAATCCCCAATTCTTACTTAACTTTTAAAATTCAACTAGACAATATGAAGTTATTCTTCCAGAATTTAAGGACTCGGGGAACAGCAAAAAAACCCACTCAATACAAATTAGAAATGGGAAAAGAGGATAATACATATTCCCTTACCCTGTCAAAGCTTGCAAGCATGATTTAAGTCTCCAGGCAGTTATGAGCAGCTGAATGAAGACCTGTGTCAGGAATGCAGGCAGTTGTGCAGCCCTGGTTACCACTTCCTTTTTAAAAAGTGCAATCCTGAGCGTGCAAAATGGTGCTATTGACTATTATTGGCATAAGCCAATATTTACCTCTCGGAACAATATATTCAGGTATTCTTCCAAACATAAAGTCAATGAGCTGGAAGTACAGCTACACCCATTCATCTATAATCATCCAGAGAACAAGGGTAAAATACAATCTTCCTCTAAAACATAAAGAAGAAAATCCCTCCTTTCTTTTTCTCTCTCATTTTAAGAGGTGATAAAAAGCTGAAAACCCCTAGAAACCCCAGGCAGAATACACAGATTCCCAAAACTCATTTCTAAGGGCTTCCACTAACTTCACAATTGCCCTGGAAAGCCACCATGACTGATCAGAGACTCTTTTAACTTCAACACACGCTGTAGAAAGGTCTCTAGTGGTCTCCATCATTGGAACTGCCTAGCAAGGGAGTATAGACTATCCCTTTCTTAGCTTCACTAAGAAGCCACCTGTTTACTCCTCAGGGGTTGGTGAAAATCAGGCTATCATCTGGATGGAAGATTGTTTAAAGATCTCAGCTGACAGGCACTGAAGGTTCCTAACTCCTCCTAAGAAAGGAAATTCAGGAGAAAGAGGAAGCACAGAAAAAATAAGCAAGAATTTCACAGGCTGGCATTGCTCTTCTTTCTAGATTTGATTGTACCAAAAGCTAAGATTTTTATCTTAAAACAAGATTTTTATTTTTTTTATTTAAGCTTTTAAATTCAAAGGTGACTGAAAACACAGATAAAAATACAAATATTTATGTCCTCTACCTTTCCCCCTCTTGTCACCATCCCTGTCACAGGGACCACAGATGTGCAGGGCTAGGAGTTTATGAAGGGCTCTATTGTCACCTCAAAGGCATCACTGGCCAATTAGTGGCTTTGACCAGCTTCTGACCAAAACTGAAACCCAAGGTCCTTTTAGTGTTGTAAACCAAAATGAGAGCAATTCCATCACAGGAGAGGAAATGACGTTAGGCATCCAGGAGCACTGAATTCAGACTGTGACCTGGTGGTACTAGCAGCATCCTATCAGAAATTAACTTGCCCATCATGCTTTTGAACTTCACTCAGAGACAGATATTTTGTCTCAGACATAAATTATACAGACCCTGTCCTATGAACTGTTACTCACTGCAGTAGCTCAAAGAGTAGGTTTCTGGAGCTCCCTTGTACACTGAGCAAAGATATCGTGATATATATTAATATACTTTTAAAAGGGCTCCATTACTTTCAAGCAAGCAGTAACTTTAAGGATTTATTACAACACATGAAAGGAAAATTTCTTGTTTAGAACCATTCCTTAAGTTGTAACTAAAACAGTACTGAAAAATTATTTTAAAATCTGTAAAATAAACAGAAATTGAAAGCAGGTAACTATGTCTACACTCCAGATAAGGTTCTGACTGCTGTTCATCCAAGGATTCCCACTTATTACAAAGAAACCATTTAAGTTCTGCCATTGAAGTACCATCACAGCCTCGCAGTCAGCACTGGTTGCAAAATGGGGTGGGTTGCCAGGTTGCTCTTAGGGCAAAAGCTAGTTTAAACCTCAGAGAAAAAGACATAATTGTAGTAGAATGAAGGGCTAATCATTCAGTTTCAGTCTGGACTGAAGATTTAAGATTAAGATAAACAATGAAAAATGAAGAACAAAAAGGAGCTCCTGCTGAGAAGGAGGAGCTCCTTCTGCTTTCTTCTACTCTAGACTGAGCACTCGCTGCCTCAACAGCAGAGATGAGGGAGCTCTTGTATTTCAAGGCACAATATGCAGAAGCCTAACTTTCCAGGGAAACCTGGGATCAAAAATCTTATTTTTAGTTATAGGAAACAATATATTTTCTGATAAGAACAAAACAATCTGAATGTTGAACTGAGACAGTGCCATAGTTAGCTTGCATATTCTATCCCCAAGCTTGAGCCCGACATGACAAGCCCAGTAAAGCACGTCAGCCTTTACACTACATGTCCCAGCTTTTATCCATTTGTTATCACCTTAAGGTTATCTGAAATGCCATTTTAATTAACAAGATCATCCTTGCTTTTATTCTGATAACATTGTATTACAATGAAATGTTACTGGGAGCAAACCTGAAAAAAACAGAAGGCAGCAGCTGGTACTGTCCTGGTTTCAAGGGCTCTGAACAAATGCATAATGGACACTGACACGGCCCAGTGGGAAAGCACAAAATTATGGGTGTGAAAGAATACTGAAGGGAGGTGAAAAAAAAATGAAATGGCATGTGGGGTGAAAACTTTCAGCATAAACTTTATGATAAGCACTTCCAGTCAAATATAACAGAAAAATCTTATGAACACATTGAATTCTGCCTTCAGAAAAAGACAAAAATGTTTTGGTGGAGGAGGTCGGTTCACTATTATTCATAATGTGCTTCCTTTTCTGATGACAATTCTCAGAATCAGCCAGTCTCAGTTCAGCCCAGGAGGATCCCAGAAGAAAACACTGACCTAAAATACCCAAGATAAGGATGGTCAAAGCCCAGGTAAGCGTGTCCATCCTGAACAGGACATCTCCCTGGCTCCCAGAATCTGAGCTGTTCTCAGACTTGGAACCCAGCAGGCAATAAAATCCAACCTATTTTTAGCAGTAGAAGGCCATGGGGAGAATATTTTTGAAAAATGTCTGGTTAAAGAGCCTTCATTTAATTTTCCACACTGAAAACCAGCACTTGTGGGTAAAGTCATGTAAATATGCTTTAAAAATGGAGTCAAACTCACTTGGCTGCTTTGAAAGTTTTACAACCTGCTCTTTCTTTTGTCCATTTGCATTTCAGTGTCTGGTAAGTAGTTTCTTTAGAGTTTTTTTTGTACAGACATTGGACTCCACTAACAGAAATAGCATGAGAGGTTAATCTTCAAGAAATATGACATATTTTCATTTAGAAACAATAGAAATATTTTAAAATATCTCAAACAGTTTACATCTGCTCCTGATACAAAACTAAGATGGAGCTCACTTGCACAATTACAAATTTTGTTTGGAAAGGACAACCATGATATGGGGAACACAACTGTGTGATAGGACTATTTACTATTAGTTTTGAAATAAAAATGCAAAAAAGTTCACAAAAATACTATTTCTACTCTATACAGTCTGTTAATAACTCATTTCCTAACTGTTCCTAATTTAGAGGAAATGGGTGTTGTTAATCCAAATGATGCCATGAATCTGGCTATCAAATCAACCTATATTGTATTAAAGAGGATATTAAAGCTTATTTAGAAACTCATTAAAGACAACTGCTAGAATTTATTGTGTTATTCTAATAAAATATTCCCTTGACTCAGGGAATTGCTTTAGTTCTTGTGGTTTCAACCATTCTGATCACTGTACTGCATATAGGCACCTCTTTGCTTCCTAAAGCTTTTATGTACTTCCTTTATCAAGTGCACAAAAATGTGGAAAATCAATATGGAGATGTTTTCAATGATTTTCCTACAGTCAGTTCCTCCCAAGATTTACTCTTGCTGTGATCTAGGACACATCTATGAACAAAAAACTCCAAATAATCTATAAATAAAATAACTCTGGGCAGAAGGGTCGTCTGTTGGAAAAATAACATATTTAGTAGATGTTAGGAAAGAATCATAGCAACAGTGCATTTGAAGTCCACTTTTTAAAGCACAGCTTTATATCTACAATATAGATTTGCCCATGTAGCCTTTCATAAAACAGTTTAATCTTAAGTCCATCTTTGAAACAAGATGAGGCTCTCAATAATTAGTAGGTTTGTAGAAATGAAAAGATGGTTGTGCCTGTGTTGTACCATAATGGAAACAGGATTACAGATTCTGTAGACTGTACAATAAAAATCAGGCACAACTCAAGTGAACACAATGAAACCCCATTTACAGTCAAGCCTGAAAGTGTTTTAGTTCAATTTAGTGAGGATGCTACAATTCCACTAGAATCTAAGCAAATACATATTTTTAAAATTAATTAATATGTTATTGATTTGATAAATCCAAACCTCACTCCTTACTTTTGATAGTTTTCTATAATGTTAAATTCATGGAAAGTATATTCAGAGAAACTCTATTTTCTTTTAAAATTTTGAAAAATATTTGAAAGAAAGGAATTCTGAAACCCAACTGCTTAGACTCAGAAACCTCATTTTTTGTGAGTCAACTAACAAGGGAACAGAAAAAAATGTAATATATCACCAAAGACTCCAGTCAGACCAGAAAATAAGAAAATGTGAACTTGGTAATACAGACATTTTTAGTGAAATATATTTTGGCAAGTTTTAATAAATTTTCAAAATTCTTTGGAGAACTTACTGATGGAGAACTTATTCAATGAGTAGTACTGGAAAACACACATTTCACAAAATCATGTTGTGATAATGAAAAAGCAACTAACATTCCCACCACTAGTAAAATTATTAATAAGTAGAGCACGATATTTTCTTCAAATTACTAAATTTTGGCATGAAAGTCCCGTGCTTAAACATTTGCCTAGAAAAGGCTCAAAATACTTATATTAACATATGGTAAATGTCCCAATTCAGCAGTAATTTTATTTAGGAAATTATTGTAAGTATCAATTGTTTTCATGCCAGCAAAGTTGCTACTTCCTAATCATTGTCTTAAAGCAGACACTTAAGCAACCTGCTGAATAGGATGGCTGTGTAGAATACTGTGGTAACCACTGGAGACCTTGAAATTGAATTTATGAGAATTTGTCTCAACTGCACATATAAATTCATTGGTCCCTGAATGAAGCCATTCTCTGAAGCAGAGGGAAAGTGTTTATAGAAGTTCTATAAACTGGTTTTTTTGTGGATTTTCATCAGGTGCTGTTTTACACTTGTCTAAAGGACAATGATAAAACTTGTCAGGATGAAAATTTAAATTCACACCAAAATCTTTGGTGGGTTTGTTTTTCCATCAATCTTGCTGCATTAGTTTCTTTTTTTCTCTGAAATGACTTGTGTTCACAGAACTATTTCTTTCAGCGTGAATGCTTGTTCACAAGCAGCCCTTGTTACAGGGCAGTAGTGTGGAAGTGCAGAGACAAACCTAGGTATTACTTCATTATATACTAATTAGCTTAACAACTTCATCAGCATAACCACTGTCATCCAGTTTGCAAAACTTTAAGCTGAAAAATGCAAACCAATAGCAGATTATAATAAAATATGTACAGTAGCTGTAGCAGAGATGTGTATATTTATTCTCCTTGTGGTTTAAAACATTTGTGAAAATCTCCTGAAAGCAAAGTAACAACATGACATTTTATTCTCACAGAATATGAATGATCTTAATTGCAGAAAACAAAGCAGAAATATATTTTGTGGAAATCACCCTGGCAGTGCATTACCTGTATTTCACATGCATTCAACCAGTAAGCTAGCAATCTGCTTATAAATTAGGGTAGTTGGGAAATAATACCTAAGATTGTAAAGCTCTTTCATTACTGCACACAATCAAAAGGGGCACAGTTAAAGCTGTGCTGTCAAGAAGGGTACATGAATGCTATCCTTTTCCTTTTAAATGTTTCTTTATTTAAAATATTCCTGACATGCACCAAGATACATCTAAGATTCATCTTAATTAGGACAGTAGGATACTTAAAACTTGAAATTCTGAATTATAGGGGCAGAGAAGGCCTAGGCATCAGATGCAACATATGGCAACTTCCTTGTGCTTTCCTTCTTTCTAGAGTGCCTACTGTGTGTTCACCCTGAGCAGCACCTTTTTTATTGCAACTGATATGAAAGACAGAGGAAGCATTTTTTTTTCATCCTGCATCAACTCAGGGATGAGGGTGGCTCAGAAATGACAAAGAAACGTTTTCATAGTATGCATGCTTACAAATCCCCAGCCACCACAGTGAAGTGGATTTTAAATCAAAGTAAATGTGAATTTTCCATTAAAAAAAAAAAATTAAAGTGAGGAAAAAAGGCAATTTTGCCTAAGTATGGATTATATAAGCACTATTTCAAAAACTGGATTAGGAAATTGCAAAATAATTTGCACTTTTCCCCCTCATTTTGATCAGCTTCAATTTGCACGTGAGTTTTTTTCCCCATTTGAAACATTGGCACTATTTCTTACTTCAAATAATGTACTGAAATTGGAACAAGAATTATAAGAATTAGAAGTTATGACACTTACACACCCAGGGTATTGAAGAGAATCAGCTCCTGCCTACTATTAAACTTCACCTGCTAAGAAAATTTTAATAACTGAATAGAACTCCAGGCCTTGGTAATATGTATTTACATTTATATTTTTGTCTTCCAGTTTAAACTTCAAGCAAGTTAATTTCCTAATTGATTTCTTTCTTAAATATTTTCATGATTTATTATTAATGATGTCCAGTCCAGGACTTTCCTGGCAGTTAATGACCAGCTAGAACAAGAAATTCTTCATCCAGAATTCATTAGTATTTAAATATTTTTAGGAGACTTCCAAATAGTTTTTATTTCAGGATGTTTCTTACACTGTTATGTCTTTCTTTCATGGAAGTAATGGACTATGGATGGTCAGAAATTTTGAGAACTGTTGATGAATATTCTTTTTTTTTTCCTTCTTCTGAATTTTAATTCAGTTAAGTGAAAATAAGTGGTACTCATGCCTTCATTACTCATTTATGTCTCTCTAAACATACTCGTGCAGTTCTAAACCTGTGAGGATCCCTTCTGGTGAGCTGCAGCAGCACCCTGGCAAGTTTGATGGACTTGCTTTATGGAAAAGGCGTATCACATCACAGAGTGGCAGAGGAAGGGGCACTTAAACAGCTGCTGCTAAGGTGATAAAACTAAGCTATTGGATTCAAGACAACAGTTAGACCCACACTTTGTCTTTATTGGGATTGATGATTGATTTAGAGAGGCAATCCAATCATACTGCAATGAGAGTGCACCATGCTGTCATTTTACAGTTTGCATGGCCTCATTTAAATTACTAATATTTTACAGGTACAGTAGGAAATTGGAGATGTATCTTCATCATCATTTCTACACTCATTAGCAGTAACGAATAGGTGTTATAGAATAACATTAAAGCAGCGTATTTAGTAAATGAAGCCAATGCAGGTACTGTCTGGATCCCAAGGGCTAGTTTCATTTTTGCCTTGAAACCCATCAGCAGATTACTGTTCTCTCAAAAACTAGAAGAACCCCATTGTTAGGTAGTAACGATGGAGGACACTTTTCAGGTTTATTCCAGTGTGTCTTTTACAGCTCAAGAGGCAAAGCCCTGCCTGAAGACTTAGCACAAGCCTGGTCACACAAATGCATACGTTTCATAGCTTTCTGAAATATGCCTTAGCACACTCGTGTCCAAATAAGCAGTGACTATCACGCGCACACTTGCCTTCTATTACCTGTACTGTCTGATGAAGACAAATACTGAGAAGAGCCTCCCTCCTGCGACCAGCTGATTGTGCAGGACTATCCTGATGGAGGGGTCTGCCTGATGACTCTACTGGCATGGCAAAAAGCGATGTTTGTGTCCTGCTTTGAACAGATATTTCCTCCTTGAGTGTTCTTCATATTTACTATATTACCTGATATACTGTAATGAATTCCCATGTCCCAGACATGCCGCCCTGAGATCGGACAGTGTTGTAAGCCAGATTTTGCAGGTAGGGAAACTAAGCCTAGGAGTAAATTAAGGGACCTGTCCAAAGTCAGATAAGAAGTAACAGATTCTACTGCTGTTATGAGACTTCTTAAGCAGCAAGACAGGAAGAGTTTAGGGGTCATAGAAAGCCTGTGTCCAGAACATAAAAGCTAAGCTGGGATAAGCTATATCAGGTGTGGGCGTAGATGATACAACCCGAGCAGCTTGTCCATTTTGGACTGTCTTCTTTAGAGTCTTCGGTCTTATTTCCCATTGATGTGGCAATGAAGGACTTTCATTTAATTATGGGAAAAGGAAGAAAATTGTATGGTTACTTTTCTCTCATCCCAGTTTCTTCCTCTCCTTGCATTAGACCTTAATGATTTTTTAAGTCTGTGCTTTCATTCTACAAAAAAAGATACCTTCAATCTAAAGGAGACTTAAAGCCTTCACAGAGAAGCTATTATATAAGTCATTATCGGAAGAGTAGTTAGCTAAATAAGGAAAAAAAAGCTACCAACTCAAAATGGCAATTCATCATCAAATGTCTGCTGCTTTATGTGCTAACAGCCTTTCTCAGCTTCCTTTAAGCCATCTGCTTGTTTCAGCTATCTCTCTATACCATCAGCCTCTCCCATTCCACCCCTCTCCATCTCACACATTTCCCAGCAGATATCTCATCAGTACTCAGACTGGTAAGACTTTATGCTTTACCTTCTAGACACTCTTGCCTTTTTCCACAGACATATTTGTTCTAACAACAGGTAGATGCATCATCAGATGCTGCGTATGCAGAATAACAAACTTGTGTTAGCTCCTTTTTGTATCAGGAAGCACCTCCAAAAATCCTTCACCATTAAAATAAGGTGTTGAAGGGTGACAAAGAAAATCAGCACATTTTGACAGGTAGAGGTAGCTGACAGGTACTTCGGAATGACAATAATATAGTAAAAATAGGAAGCAAATCATATGTAGAAATTTTTGTCTTACTGCTACCACGAGGTCTTTCTTTTGCTATTTTAAAACATAGACTTAACGAAAAAAGATCTTCTTCTTGTCACTGTAGTATTTTGCAAATGCCCAGCTACAAAACTGCTGGGTTGTGAGAGTGGAAATGCAGAGGAATTGCAGACACAGATGTAAATGTACAGAGGCATGAAGACTTGAGTATGCAAGCTCATATTCCAGATGTAGGGAAAATAACTATTAGAGCAATAAGTCACAATGTCACAAAGCATGAGGTTGAGGCTAAGTACTTGCAGCCATTTGAGAAATGCAAACACTCAGCAAGGTTCATTTGCTATGAAAATGTGGATCATTAATTTAATAAATCATTAGGGGGGAAATGGAACAGGAAACATAAACAGTTTAATGCTGGTTTGAATCTCATGGAGGTAAGCAAGATCAGGGTGGGAGATACACAGAATTGGATGGAGCATCATTCTTAAGAGTAGGAAGGACATTGTCCCAGGAGGAATCAGTGTATGTCTGCCTGAGAGAAGGCCCTCTGCAAGGAGGCCAGAGGGACCCTGCACGGAGAGGACCAGCTGTGCATTGCCTCTGTTCCCAAAGAAGATTTTGTCTGATAGCATCCATGGGGACCACTTAGGCTGCTTGTTCATTTTTAAGCAAGAATACTTCAAAAGCATCTTTTTGATCTTGAACTGCTGTTGAAAAGTCAGATGGGTAAGAAGAGAAAGGTAAATAGGTGCCGGTTCCTTCCCATGATTTATAACTCGTTAACAAATACTGTGGTGCTGGAAGTTTCTTAACCAGAGTAGGTAGGCACTGTGAGGTCTTTTCATATTTACTTTTATTTCCATATTTACTTTTTTTAAAATCATAAAACAAATAAATATGGAGAGCCCAGCTTCAAATAGCTTAGAGGTTTGGGTTGACAGAGATGTTTTTCTGAAAAATGGATTTTTGTTGCAGTTATCCAATATTTAATATAGTGCTCATAACAACTTGTAACCAGATATTGCACAAAGCAGAATCCAAAAGCCAGTTCGATGACCCAGCTCTAGCCCGAAGGCATAAAAAGCCCCACAAAACTAAATTTAGGACCATTTATCTTTAATATCCTAAATTCTTTAAAATACAACAAGCTGTAATCATGGTTATTTATATGCTACTGCAGAAAAGAGAGGTTAGTTCCATATGTGCTAGCAATGAAAATCTGAAGAGTTTAAAACTTTCTTGTCAGCTACTGTAAGTGCAACTGGTCAAATAATACAAGACGTGATAGATTCACACTTCTTTTCTGAATAAAGCTGAGGGGTCACTCCAGTGATGCTTGTGGGATCATGCTACTAGTTAGTGCTACAGATCTGATCAAAGCAATTTTGAAATCATCTAGAGTCTCTTTTTCTACTGACTTCAGTGAACTCCAGTTCCAGATTCATTCTTCATTTTTTCCTTTCATTCAAAATTTCTAATAAATAGAACAAGCAATAGAACACACATCTTCTTGTGTTGAACAAGTTACTAAAACCAAGTTTGCACTTTGTGGTATTAAATTCTTCACTGAAACCTGTGAATAATATACATTGTAAATGCACAGATAGCAGGATCAGTTTGAGAACATACAAGACTACTTCTATCAGATAGTATATTCACAACCAGTATTTCAATAACATCTCCTTAAATCTCTGTCCTGACTGGTGTGAATCATAGTCAAACTTTGTAGCACTCTGAGGAATGTGAGATGAGTGCATTTTTTTCCATACTTCTCCACCTTCACTCCCTTTTCGTATGTGATGTCTTGTACTCTGTATAGCTGTGCCAGTAACCCAGGCAATGTTTTAAAGGCAACTGTAGAAACTATCTTAAATATCATCCATCAGCCACAAAATGAAAGATTATATCACAGTTACAGGAATAGCAATTACAGTAATAACTATCTTTTATTAAGCTTCAAAAAATAATTAAAGCTAAAATCTGTCACTGGTCTTATAAAAGCGATCATCTGTTTTTCTTTTAATTCTGCATAAACAAATATTTGATGTTAATTAAAAATGTGAGTTTATACTTGTATGTTATTAAAAATAGATTTGTGATGGTGTGTACGTGGATGACTTTTTAACACTGGTATAGAATAGACATTTTATTAAACAGTGACAAGCAATAAAGCCTGTTCTGAAGAAAGGAAGGATGCCCTGTTGGCCATCATGCATTTGGGAAGCACAAGGGATTGCCTTGTATTCAAATGGTATAGAAGGTAGAACTGCAAAAGAACAACAAATTAATTAGAGCAATCATTCTGAAGAGCAGTTCCAAACCCCATTTTAATTAGCAAATAAAGCTGAATACTAACTGCTTAAGAACTATTTTTGCATTCTGATTTACTGGGTGATGGCAGTTGTACTGCGTTTTGCTACAAATCACAAAATCTAGTGCCTCATTTTGCATGTAAAGTACATTAAAATACCTTCTTTCCCATTCTATAGGGGCCTTTAAGATATATTGCTATGGTAAAGTCTGTAAAACCCAGCACAATTATTTTCTAATTAGCATCCTGAAATGTTGCATTGTGGCCTGAATCAGTTTTAGCATTGTCAAAGAGTTCTAGAAACAGCCCTATCTGTACAAGCCAGGCCACATGTGACAAAATTAAATTGCCACACTTCACTGTATAGACCTTGTGCTCCTGGCAGTGATAGCCAGCTCAATACCTCCGAGAGAAGCCTCAGCTGCTACTCACTGACCCATTAATGCTCTAGTTGCATCCCGCAGTGTCATAGTCCTCATCCGCACAAAAAGATAATGCTCCCAGGAGATCCCCAATACCTGCAGGAATGAGGGAAGGACAGCAGTGAGAGCAGCACTAGCAAACAGGGCAGCAAACAACATAGCACAAGAGCTCCTTGTGCCAGCATACCATAAAAGAGCTGAAACCCACGGCACTGCCCTGATGAGACAGTTTTAAATGGGATATCATCTCTAACATGCTGTCCCTTTCAACATCATACACACCTGCATGGGTAAAGGGCTGCTGCCAAGCACCTTTGGTGTACTGCAGGAACACAGTTTGCTCAATTTGCACTTTGCTCAATTTGGATCCATCCAGAGAGATGTGAAATAAAACAAGCACTTGCTGCTGCTTCTCAGAAGTGCCATGTTGTGCATGATGGTGTTGTGCTGGTTCAGCCATCATCTTTTTATGCTGCCATCAGTTGCCTGATCACATAGGCCAATGCTGAACTCAGCAATGTCCCCTCAGAATTCTTCTTTCAAACAATCCTGCCATAGGTTCCTGTGGCCCCAGCTCCTCCACTGCCCACTGTGGTGCCAGCATTGCCTGCTGAACACAACAGATGGAGATATCTCCCTCAGTGGCCCTTCATACAAAAGGACACCACCAAGAGCACTCAGCAAGATGTGACCAGCCCCAACAGAAGCCATACCTGACAGGAAGCTCTTCTGCCTAATCAGCTTCTGGTTAAAGTAGCCCTGGCCACGCCCACCATCCCAACGGCAACCACCTGGGTGAGGGTGGAGTCACAAAGACACAGGTGAGCCAGGTTCTGCCTCTGGAACCTGAAGCCAGTGGGGGAAGCAAAACATTCTGCTGGGTTGTGACTCATCCACAGGTCAACTCCAACTTGGGACCCACAACTCAGGCCCCAGCACTTCAGCTGGGAAACTGGGTTGTACCTTCCCTGTAGTAGCGTGTGGGCATGTGCACATATGCACATGAGGACAAGGCCAAGCATATGCATGTGTGTGTATGTGTGCATGTACATAGGCTGAAAAATGAGAAAAAGAGATGAATAAAAACAGTCTGGAACTTAATGGGAAAGATATATTCAGGCACGATTACAGCTGTGAGGCGAAAACTAAAGTCCCAATTCTGCTGATTATATGGAGAATGATCCAGTAACGAGGTTTTATTTTCAAAGATTCAAACCTCTCGCTTTCTCTCTTCTCAAAAACACGCATCCATGCCACACTCAATACAAAAAAAATCACAGAAAAAACCACAAGAAATTTATACAAATGTGAACTGAAGAAGAATTCTTTTTCAAAAGAAATAATTCAGTATTGATATTGTTGCAGGGGTCTCAAACTCCATGCATTGCAGACCCCATGTTCCAGCCTCTAGGTCACATTCACAGATGGACATAAAACAGTGTAAACAAATTCTATCTCCCAGGTTTTGCAAACAATGACAAAAGCAAAAACCCAAAGAAAAGAACAACGGGTGGACACTTGACTCCACTTATTCTGCCCACATAGAACTGAAACACAGATGAACTCTGCCGTTGAAGATTATCATGCAATTATTTCTGGTTGACAAGTAGACACATGATCTCAAAAAAGGAAAAAGAGTAAAAGCCCAGTTTTCTAGTAGAATTAAAAACATTGGAAAAATTTCTTTTCTCTGCAGTCAGTACACAAGACGTAAATGTTCTTATTTTTCAGCACCTAGGTTTGCCCACCACTTAAATCTGGACCTGCCTGTTTCCCAAGCCCAGATGATGCTTTCACCACGTGCTCAAATGAAGTGAATATTTATGCCTTGGCAAGTCCAGAGAAACACTTATTTTAATGTATGGACTTTACCTCATGTCCACATGAAAGCCAAGTAGTTATAAAAAACATTCCTACTCTGACGTGTGACTTGGGGGAAATGGGTACGTTATAAAGTTAAACTGTCTTACAAGTAGCTTGAGCCTTCTCTATCATGGTGTTACAGGGATGTGATGACTCTCACTTTAAATAGGATTATTTCTCGTGCACACTCCCCAGCAATTGCTCTGCTGGACAGCCCAGACAATGAGCACCACCGTCTTCTAATTATACAATCAGAATCATTTAGGCTGTCCTAGTGCTCTCAAGGAGATTGTATAGGAGTAGTTGAGATGTAGACAGAGATTATAGAGGTTTCACTATATATAGCAATACAGTTATAAAATTCATATATATTTTCATGTATAATTTCATAATGATGAATTACAGAATTAAAATAATACATACACATATATTAATATATATTTAAGCTATCATTTCAGAGCAAAATTAGTTAGAATAAAAGGCAACTCTTCTTTTCTTAGGGCAGTGGCTTTGCAGGACCACTAACACTGGTAAGCAGGAAGAATCCTGCACAGAGCCTGAAGGCAAATAATGCAATTCTGGCCCCTGAAAGGAAGCAGATCACTTAAGTATAATAGTGTCACATTATAGGTTCTCACTTTTCTTATTAGACACACACTTTGAAGGTTAAAAAGGGGATTTATTTATTTCAGGCAGCACTATGTGTCTAGAGGTTATTAGTGAGTTAAGCACATAAGGGTTGACTATTTTAGGATTTTCAGTGATTAATTCCTCTGTGGTATAATTCCACTATAGCCAATGAAATTATGGGAAGGAAGAATTTGGCCTTGTATACCTTAAACCAAAATGTTACTGTCAGCATTTCATTCAGGTTAAAAGCTTGCAGAGTGTTAAATTTCAAGGTCCAGGCAGTGAGTTGCACTGCCAGCTTAATGCAAGACTGTAATCACACAGCAACTGTATGGCCCACAGCCATATGACCAGAAAGAAATGGGAGATGCCCTTGCTTTATAGATGCTTAAAGTTATTCCCCTCTTCCTGGCCCTCACTTTGATGTGGCAAGATGCCCTCACACACTGCTCTTCTCCATGCAATGGTCACTAGCAGGAGACAAGCTGAAGAACACGGAAACCAACAGAGAGTTCAGCCTCCAAAGGTAACTTGTTGCCTCCGGGGCAACAAATACAGCGGCTCAGCTGCAGCAGACGGTCTCCTTTTTGAAGTACAATCAGGCTGTGCTACATACTGAGGCTGGCAGCTGCTGCCCACGGCATCGTGCAGAGAGATCACGAGGCAGCATGGTGCTCCACAACCGCAGGGAGCTGTCAGTGGTCTCTGAAAGCTGAAGTTTCTGAAAACCCTGTTGCCCTATGGCACAACAGGGTGAGCAGAGCACAGCCCTCCCACATCCCACACCTTCTTCGTTCGGGTTTTTTTGGAAACTGAACAGACTCGGGTCTAGCATGAAAACCCTGAGTAGTTGATTATATCACTTTCCTGAGGCAGCAGCAAAGGGAAGTGCCACAGATCAAGCATGCCAGTTACCATGCTTGCGGGCAATGAGGTATCAAAAACACAGCATGAGATTGTACTTAATTCATAGAGGTAGTGAAATGGGATTTTACTCTTCTTTTAATAATGAAAAACAAAGCAGGTTTGAGTCAGGAAGACTCAGAAAAATAAAATGTGAAAACATCTGTTGCCCATTAGATCAGAAGTGTACACAGAAGCGTACAACATCAAATGCTCACGTCGTAGTGTCATTTCATACATATTTCCTATTCCTCTTGACTTGTTAAATGAAAAAGAAAAACAAATTAAAATATAGTAAATGATACTGTGAAATACAGCTTATGCCCAGAAAGGCAATGTGCTCAGACATATAGTGTTTTCCAAATGTTACTTTTGTTTTTAATCATATTTTAATTGTGCATCATTAATATTTTACACATGTATTCTCTCTTTGTTGATTCATATATATGTATACATATATATACATATCCATACCCACACTACCCAAGTATTCATGTGTATAAATACACACACATACACAAACTTGAGAGTGTGAAAATGGAAATAAAATTAGACACCACAGTACAACAAAGCTGTCACACTGCTGCCTAGTGATAGATAAATAAATGCACAGATGGAATAACTTAATAAAATAAGCAAGATGGGCTGAGTTCCATGGCCTTTTGGACAATGGCGAAGAGATCAATTATCCTCAGGCAGGTTCTGTTTAGCTCACAGTGTCTTGGTATGTTGAAACCTTCTGGTTACACCACTCAGGAATTATTAAAGTATTGTCTGGGCAATTTACATTCTCCTGTAATAGTTTAGGTTACCTTCCTTTCAGATAATTTGCTACATGAAATATTACTTTGCAAAAAGAGGGAGCAATTATTTTAACAATGTTTCTGGAAAGAAGCAGCTATTAGATTTCACTTGAATACTTTTAGTTGCACATTAGTGAAATGATACTGTCGCTTTAGGAAGTCTATCATTTGCTTCCATTAGAGACTTGCAGACTGCCCGTTCCAGCAGAGCCCAGAATAACTTCCACTGAAGCTGTAACACCAGTAGTGGTAACAAAAGAACAATGTTTCCCCTGATGAATGGTATTCTCCCTCTTTTTTTGATCACTGTAAGATTTGGGGGCATATGTGAAGAATGTGGATTTTTGCTTAGTGTACAATAAAGCTGTCTTACAACACACATTTCTGAGGTCCTTGTCAGTATATCTGATAATTGTATACAATAATTATGCTTATGAATGACAGCATATACCACAGTACTGTATTTACACTGAAATCCTACTCATCTACAGTATCCCTTTGAAAAGAAATGAGAGGGAATACCATGGGTGATCTAAAGCACCCCACGTGTTGTTCTAGATGTAGCCAGCTTTCTTTATTCACGCATATCTTCACCCACCTCAAGCACACTTTGCCTCAGGCTCCACGTATGAGAAAAGTGTCACCCTTCAAGCAGATAACATAAGGCTTCTGACCAAAGCAAATACTGCGGAGAGCTGGGAGATCAGCAGGTGCAGGTAACTGGGCATGGAAGAATGGAAGGAATTCCAGGCAATTGGCAGTAATACCCATTTTACCTGTAAGTTAATTGGCAATGACACAGAAAACTGACCTCACCTCTGAACGTAATTTGCTGAAGAAAAGAAATAAACAACCTCTAGCTTAGTTCAAGGAATTACATCTTCTAATGAAAGCCCAAAATATATTGCTTAAAGCAAAGTTTAATTACGATTTTTTTTTTAACATAGCCTCAGAAAAGCATATTTCTTCCCAAAATTTTCTCCATTGAAGAGAACATGACTCTTCTGAAATGTAGTTTTCACCTTAAGTGTAACATCAGCTAATAGTATAGCCCTTTCTGAAGGATCTCCAGGCCATAAAAAAATTACGACAAATATTTCCATAGGACACCCCCTTACTAGGATTTTCAGTCATATTTTGCTGCATTGGTACAGTTGGATGCTTATGTGAACTTGTGTACCCTTTGTCCAAGCAGCTCCTTAATTCTAAGCCTTTGAGGTTCCTTCATCCTCCTATATTATCCACAATGTTGTTTTATGTGTAAGAAATATCTCTTTCTGTGTGATTCTTTCCCCACAAGAGCATATGCACCTCATAAAATATATTAAAGACAGTCCACTTACTCTACATTACCATTATCATTATTTTCTTTTTTTTTTTGTGGTCTCTGTGGGTATTGGCAATTTTAAGTCTGCAATGGAAAGAAACAAACTTTTTGGCTACATCACACAATTAAGAGTGGCTAAAGCAATGATCCTTGTGGTAGTGTCTAGATTTTTTGTGTGGGCTACAATTTGCAACACACACGCACCTGCCTTCCTAAGCAATAGTATTTATTAATAGAACATTTGTTATATTCCTGTTTCCCCTTCCAAACACAGGCAAAGATGGGAAGAAAAGCTTCTGCAATATAAAAAGTAGCATTTTATTTATGACATGAAAGGTGAGAGAGAGATGAAGACTTTTATGGGACTCTGAAGATGTGTTCCTATGGGACTACCACATCTTTGACAAAACCTGCCATTTAATGAAATCTGTTTACAGAAAAGAACTTGCTGTTCAATATCATGTTTCTGAGTCCAAGAGCAGTAAGTTACACCTGGTAGAGGCTATTAAGCAGCATCTAGAAAGACCAGTAAAATAACATAAGCGAGAAAATAATGCCAAGGCTCAGCCTAATCTGAGCAATGTTTATTGAATCCCTTGATGGACTTCTGAAGGTGACTTGCAGCACACAGGTAAAATTCCATGACCTATGAACTACATAAGTCCCCATCAACTCTCAAAATAGAACGTACATGATATTTAGGGCTTGCGTAGACTCTGCACAATGTTGTATTTCATTCACAGAGAAAAAAAAGGTAAGAAGAGTTGTACTGCTTAGAAGTCCCTTGTTTAAACTCCCTTTTCCATGCACAAATGGGAACATATAATTTCTATTTGTTATGCTGACTCAGTCATTGTTCTAGAAAATGTAATTCAATTACAGAGTAACTCCCAATTGTTAGCAGAGAAAGCCCTAATGTCATGTTTGTTTCAAAAGGAAGAATACAAAGCAAACTCTTCTTCTGTGATATGAGACTGGATCCTTCACACTTCATTGCAAAATTATGTTTTAGTAACATAGGCAATAAATTTTGTCTCTTCTCAGTGAGATCTGCCATCCAGCTATGGCTGAAATTCTAAGTATGTAAGCAAAGTTTTCCATGAAATAAGGAAGGAGACATTGATGTGAAAACAAGCATGAAGTCTAGTTCTTGTTTGCTTTTTTATTCTCTTTCTCTGTAATAAGAACTTATTGATGACAAAAAATCAGGAGTAGAAATGAGCTATGTGTATTATGTTTGGCCAGTTAGAATATGAGTTTGTACTGGCTCTAGAATGACAACAATCCTGTTCAAAAGCCGTACTTGTGCATGTGTATATTGTGTATGTGATTTAATTTTGGTGGCCCTTATGAAATCAGGTTTGATGGAGTGAGCCCTGCTTTTGATGGGCAGCACCACATAAAAGTTATTCCAATACTGCAATAGTTTAGTGTTACATACATACTGCTATTTACACTCTTTACAGCTTCTCAAATGTCTTGCACATTAATAAAATTATTATATTTTCATGATATGTTGTACCTGGTCTGGAAAACTATGAAATGACTTAGTGGTTAAGGTCTAAAAAATTCGGTTATGTTTTATGATGTTAATAATATTTTTTTCTTCTTCAAGTAATCAATACTAAAAAAACTTAAGATGACCTGTTGTTTCGTGACACATAGCAACATTAGTGATAGTATTCTTGTTATTACCACTGTAGTATATAATGTACGGAAGAATATTACTGAAATAATTAAACTTAATAAATAACAATATAGTCATTATAAATTGCCAAACAGAACTAGCAAGAAACTTAGACAGAGAAAAGAAGCCTAATGCTTGAGGTATTACATTCTTACTGTGAATAAATTAGCTTCCCATATTCCTAAATAAGGTGGAATTTATCTTCTACCACCTTCTAAAAGTAGGGAGCAGGTGGCTTTGTTATGTCAGGGAAAGAGAACAGTAGTGTGAACACTTCATTTATTAGCATTATTCATAAACTTTCTATCATGAGCAGCATTACACTGCTCTCTATTCAGCATCAGGGTATGAAAAGTGCACTCAGGCTTAAAAAATCAATGACAACTTGCCCTCTACCCACCACTTTTCTCTGGCAAGCAGCAGAAAAGCCACTCCTAAAACTCAGCATGTCATTTTTTAATTCACAGTTATGTTTCCACTTGAAGAGACAAGCCAAAACAAACTATTCCTCCCTGAGAAGCACCATGGGAATAAGTTCCCTTCCAACTTCAATAATTATTAGGCCAGAGTGCTTCCCCATTCCCTCTTCCACTGAAAATACAGCCTGTGAAATACAAGCTCGTGTTCTGCTCCTCTGTTTGCACAATTCACAGATGCTGGCCCGCAGGCTGGCTGTGTCCAGCAGAATCCCAGCTTTGCTTTCCTCCATCAGGCTGAGCCCTTTCACAGCTGCCGCAGAAAGCGGAAGGCAAAGTCCAACAGCCAGAACTGTGTCAGCAGTCGCACAACCTTTCTCAGCTAAGATTATGCCTCAGACTATTTCTGACCATTTCTTTACAATTTAGGACTTCAGGCACATGTGTGCCCTGCCATGTGTGTTTACAGCAACTGTAGTTAACCATAAAGAAAATTTTAACAGCTGTTTTCAAGTCATTCAGACCTTCAAGGTTTTGTTCCTCAAAATAAACAAGAAAAAAACTAGGTCACTTACAAAACATTTAGCACTACCAAGGTTTGTGGAGGAAGTCAATTTAGTTCTGGTTTTCTGTAGTCATACAGCCTTACAAAGTGGAAAATTATTTTCCAGGTATCATGTAACACATTGTTGAAGAGTGTTCCTTTGACTAATTGGCATTGTAAATTATTCAGTTGAATTCTGCCAGCATTATACTGTATTTAGTTTCTGTCTTTTGAGCAGCAAAGTTATGGTGATACTTGCAAGGAAACCAATGACAGAATCCTGAATGAAAGCAGAATGTATAGTGAATAAAATACCATCATCCAAAATAAAAGACTGTTTGACAGAAGGAGAAATGACAGAGTGGCACAGCTCACATTACACACTGTAATGAGCCTACACAAAACCTCATTATGTCAGAGGAACAAGATGAGAAAGAGATGTTCCTTAGACTCAGCAACAGCAACAACAAGTGTCAAGTGGTTTTAGATACCACAGGGCTATTTGTGGCATAACCATACAGCCTAAAGAGAGAGATTTCAAGATAAAACATTGGCTGGAATAACCAGTGATGAACTACTTGTTCTTCAAGATGGAAATGATCTATTTGCTTTTCAAGAGAAGAGTATTTTCTTCCCAGAGTCCTTCCTTTGTGCTGATCACATCTTCATGCCTAAGGTAACACCGTGCAGGGAGTTAACTGTGTTAATGACTGGGGAATCAATTTTTCATGTGTTGAGATAATTTTTTTTCCACAGGTGACGATACACAATTTATTTAATTCTTAATTCTGCAAAACTGATTCACTCTATCTGAAGCATGAAAAGTTTTTGGAAAATAAGAGGTTTGTTTTATATATCAGGGTATCAAAAATATCGACGATTGTGTACTGTTTATTCACAACAGTTAAAACTTAAGTGTCTGCAGAGTAAATAGGTATCTCATGAGCACAGGTATTTCCAGGTACTTTCTTCTATTTTCAGTTTCTATGAGAACCCAAAATTTACTTCTGGTTCAGGTGGATATTCAGAGAAAATAAATGCTTATTTATGTTTAATAAAAAAAATTTTAAATGTTTATATAGAGCCTTTCATACTCCAGATGATGGAAGTAACACACTCTCTTCAAAGTCAAGTAATCCACAGTCTTTGGCTCCAGAATTAAAACCAACTGAGAGACCTGCAGTTGGGTCAATTTAAAGATCTGTAGTTAGATCCAGTCAATTGCTCAGATACATTTCTACTCAAAATAAGCAACACAGAGATTATTAATTTACCTCTGTGATTTCCACATAGGAGAAAAGTTTTGGAATTACTAACATGATGTCTGTCTGAATTTCCTTTCTCAGTTGTACAGTGAATGAAAAATAACGGACTCGATGACAGAATTACGGAAACAAGTAGGGAGCCTGTTTTCCCATGGTCGCTTGGTGCCTGCTTTGAGTGGTTGCACTGGGATCATATTTAGATTTTACTCAAGGAAGTACTTAAAAAGACCAGAAATGTTATGCAGTTCTGAAGGTACTTTCCCATGGTAATTAAAACTTGTATATCATTCTTGGTTTTCTTCTGTTTCTCTGTGAAAGACTCCAAGCCACATCAGTTTTTTATTAATTTTTACATCTTTCTGAGAATCTTCTCTTTGATCTTTCTTTATAACTCATTGAATGATAATTCTAAATTGATATTCTTTCATTAGACTCATCTACTTCATATTACTGTATTTTCCCACAGTTTCATGAGGGAATAGGTTCAGTTAGATTTCTCTTTCCTTTGTTGTTTTTTTTTTTTTTTTTTTTGGACAGGACAAATAGGTTTTCTAGTGCTTACTTTGAGTTCAGTAGCATTATCTCAACCTGAATATTCCCAGTAGACCAGCCTGTGAATAGCTGATGTTATAGTGATCAAATGGCAAGACTAATGTAAAAGATCTCTTTAAGAGTTGGGTTAAATCAGATTTGTTTATATTCTTTAGCTTCAGCTTCACCAAGTTTATATTTTGTTACTTTTAGAAGAAGCTTTCTGCAAAAGCTCTGAAGTATATGTAAAATGTATGAAGAAACTCTTCCCTTGCCTCTGGAATGCCAGTGGGGGCCACAGAAATAAAGAGTAACTCTCAGATGAATAGTATCTCTGCTTTTTAATAAAGGATGTTATGTCACTAAGGAAAAGAACATTATTTGCACTGTTTTCCTACCTTATTGTTTAACACTTAAAGCTTTAACCTCTTGATTTCCATCCTTCATCGAAAACATTGTGAGAGCAGTCTGGTTGTTAAATAAATGTTTATGTTGCTCATAAATGTGCAATCGTATCATGAAGGAAATAGGCAATACTGTTTAATTTAAACAATGAAAATGTATACTGGAAAAGAAAAAAACAAACCCAGAAGCTCAAACCCAGAAAAAGTGCAGCAGCACTACACTCTGAGCAACAAAACTCAGGCTCAGAACAAGAAAACAATTTTAGTAAACATCAAATTCTGTGCAATAATGATGGCACTCATACACCTAAACGTAAGAATATTACCCATCTAAACATACTTAGAGGTCCAGTCTTGCCCAACTGTAGAGCCAGTAGAGACAACTGTAGAGACAACTATGCTGTCTCTACAGCATAGAGGCTGTGAGACAACTATGAAGATCTCTTTTGATGGAAGGCACCAAAGTACAGACCTCTGAGGTGCCCATCCAGTGAAAGAGTGCAAGCTTCAAGAAAGAGTGAACAATTTTAGCTGTTGATGGGGAGAAGCACAAGAAGCCAGCTGCTAAAATTGTTCAATCAGGAGATCATAGATAGAACAGTCCCCTACTCTGAGTTTTCTGCGTTTCAGAAGGCCATACTGAAAAAAAAAGACTATTTATCCCAGATGACTGATGGAAGGGTGGAGGGCAGGGACCTAAGAAAAGTCTCACAGTTATGATTCAAGTACCTATAAGGATAAAATGACAAAGGATTAAACTATTTCAAATAACTTAATGTTAAACCTAGAGGAGGTGGCTTGCTTCCAGGACTTCACTGTGCTTCTCTACTATGTCTACAGAGAGTGCCCAAAGACTAGCTGCTGCTAAATTTAGTGTTAAGAAAAACACTGAACTATTGGAAGAAAATGGGGTTTTGTGTCACTTACAACTACTAATTTGGTGGATCTTCACACTTAGCAGATTTTGTTCTATGTGTTTTGGACTAATAAAAGGTGCTGTGTAGTGAACAAAGATCAGACCTGATTTATTCTATTTTATATCCCCCAAAGCCTGATATTAAAGTAACATATTAAGTTGGGGATACTATGAAAGCGTCCTTCAAAATTCAAAGTAAATTGTCCTAAACCATAACATCCAAATGACAGCACTGTGTAGCTTTAATCAATTTGATAGTGTGGTGGTTTTAAAACTCTGCCAAACATATATTCAGGCTGTGACTGCTATTTGTTCAAGACTTTCAAGACAATATTTCCGCAGAAA
>VYZX01031434.1:0-14824 GCA_013401335.1 Brachypteracias leptosomus | reverse complement strand
CTCTGTGGCTGCTACAACTCCACATGGCTCGGGAGGAATCCAACAACATTCGAGGAACGGTGTTGTATATATTTGTATATATACCTTCCCTTGTTAACTCTGTATATTTCCCTTCCTTTGATATCCCTTTTGTTACTCCCTGTTAAAAGTTGCAATCTTAATTTTCCAACTTCGTGTGAGGCCTTTCTTCCTCCCCTGGGAGGGAAGAGGGGAGGGGGAAGAGGGGCGAAACATATTCTGCTCCGTGGGAGGTTGCCCTGAGCCCTAAACGGAGACACTGTGGAAACATGAACCTTTTATACTAACACTGTGTAATATATAATTTTTTTTACGTGTAAGTTAGTTTCATGAATTTTTGTCTATTTTTATTTTGTGCCATTGTTAGTAACTTGTTTCTGAAGTCAAAAATAGTCCACTATATAATTAAGACTGGTACCAGAGTGCAGACCTTAGGGTGTATGAGCTTTTGNTTTGTAATAACTTTCTACATTAAATATATAAGGGTTTGGGGTTTTTAGTAGGTAGGCAAACCCCCGTGAATTTCTGCTATGACACAGGCTACAAATGGGAATCATAGCAGTGTGAATAAAACTGACGACATCTGTTGATGAGTTGTAAAGATAGTAAGATGTCCTCTTAAAGTGAAAGAACTTTCTCTTTAAAATCTTATTCAGCTTCTGCAGCAATGATGGTAATTTCCAAATGAGAACATTGACCCTATGGTTGGTAGAAGTAAGAGCAGAATCTGGCTCATCTCTTGCTTTTAAAAGTCTCAGTCTTTAAAAATTCCTAGAAATATTAAAATTCAAAATTTCCTAGAAAATACTAAATATTTCATAATTAGTAACATTTGGGGCATTTTTTTATGCTTTCCAACAGTAGGTCATGTTCCTGTTTGAGAGGTGTCAGAGCAAATTAGCACATATAGAGAGTAGTAATAATTATACTGTATTACAGAACTCCATTTGCTTCAAGAAAAAAATCTCACAGATTGCAGAATGCATTTATTTGTGTTTTAAAAAAATTACTTTCTGTGTTTTACTTAAAAGACTTGACTGCTGTTTTTCTAGGCAGTATGGAAAAGATTTTATTTTAACTTGTAAAGCCAAATACAAATGATACAGTTTAGAAATTGAATCAAATTTAATTGCTTTTGGTGCCAGATGGTGTAAAGCTGTCAAGTTTATGTTTTTTTACAGTAGATGTTTCTTTCAAGCTGATAATATTATCATATGAAGCCATTTTTTTCCTGATTGTCAATTTATCTATCTAAATATTACTACACAGAAGGATATTCTTCAGGAAATGTGGGGAAGTGCCAGCATGGTGAGGGTCTGTCCATGCAAGAAACAGCTGGCAGCTGAGGAGTGTTTTTTTCTAACTCTGTTTTGATGCACTATAGCAATTCAGCCTAACATGCCTAGATTATACCACAACTTTTTGGAGGCGAATCTGCAGTGTATAATTTCCAGCTGTGAATCTGAGATTCTCTCTGAGATGAGAAAACGGGAAAAGGAAACAAGATGGGGAAAAAACTCGTGTATGATTTTATATTCTTAAGTTTGATGTGTAAATAATGGAATTTTAAAATAAATAAATTGTTCTGCAGATGAATAAGCTGTATAGATACAAAAAGTTAAGAAAACCTTACTCCTGTAGAGTTTGTTACCTTCTTCCTGAACTTTCTCTTCAATTTTAGATTTACAAAGCATGATACCATTTTGCTTTATTTAAAAGCTCAGGAGACAGAGAATTCTTAATATTCTTGAAACTGAGGCTGGCAGGGAGGGGCTGAACACAGACAGTCCTTCCTGCCACAGGGCGGGACCCCGGGGGACCCCCAGGAAACCCCTCCCACTGTGAGAGAGGGACCTTGAGGGACCCCCTCCTTCCGAGCCCACTGCCTCACAGTAGGGCCCAGTAAGACTTGAAGTAACACAAGTACAAATAGTTTTCTAAATGTTATTCAAGTGAAAATATCATCTTTTATAGCTCAGACAGATGAATATTAATTGTCTATCACAGTCCTCTTGTAGATACATTTTACTTCCACGTCTTTGTGATTTGAATAGCTACATTTATGCAAAGTTTTACATGGTCAGAATATGGGGGAATTCTTTTTTTCTAAAATCAAAGTAATATATCACAGGAAGCAGAAAAGCAAAACTCCAGTTGTCTGTGTTGATTCATGCACGTGAAAGGCTGTATTTGAAATAAATCTTATTGAAGCCAAGGATATTTTTATGGTCAGAAGATCAGAATACAGCCCACATGGTTCTCAATGTGAGATTGTTTTGCTAGATTTTAAACCATATAAAATGGCATTTCTGTGTGTTGTGGTTTAAGGTTTGGGGAAGGGGAGGGACAGGTGGAGCGGCTATTCCACTCCCCTTCCTGCCACACTCTATAAAAGGACACAGGAACTTCCACTCGCCCCCCTCCTCACTGGAATTGCTGCTGGCTCCGGACATCTCTGTGGCTGCTACAACTCCACATGGCTCGGGAGGAATCCAACAACATTCGAGGAACGGTGTTGTATATATTTGTATATATACCTTCCCTTGTTAACTCTGTATATTTCCCTTCCTTTGATATCCCTTTTGTTACTCCCTGTTAAAAGTTGCAATCTTAATTTTCCAACTTCGTGTGAGGCCTTTCTTCCTCCCCTGGGAGGGAAGAGGGGAGGGGGAAGAGGGGCGAAACATATTCTGCTCCGTGGGAGGTTGCCCTGAGCCCTAAACGGAGACACTGTGGAAACATGAACCTTTTATACTAACACTGTGTAATATATAATTTTTTTTACGTGTAAGTTAGTTTCATGAATTTTTGTCTATTTTTATTTTGTGCCATTGTTAGTAACTTGTTTCTGAAGTCAAAAATAGTCCACTATATAATTAAGACTGGTACCAGAGTGCAGACCTTAGGGTGTATGAGCTTTTGATTCATAGAATCATTACAGTTGGGAAGGACCTTTAGGATCATCAAGTCCAACCTTCATTCCAACCCCTCCCTAACCACTAGACCATAGCCTATAGTGCTACATCTACTCATTTTTTAAACAACTCCAGGGATGGTGACTCCACCACCTCCCTGGGCAGCCAGTTCCAGTACCTGACCTCTCTCTCAATAAAGAATTTCTTTGAGTAACATTATAAGTTAGAAATACTTTCATTTCCATCTGAGGTTTTGCAGGCATTTCTATTATGATATTTTGAAGATAAAAAGGATAATGCTGTGTATTATTGACTATTTAAATCGATTTCAGGTAAAACAAGGCATAATCAGGGTATATTTAGAGTTAGGTTTTTTCATTCTCAATGTTATGCACTCAATTGCTAGAAAATCTAGCAAGGGGGCAACAGGCCCCTTTTAAGCACATGGATTTGAAACTGTAGGGTTTCCCTCTTCCACCCAGAGCCATAGTAGCGTTCCAACCCTAGCAGTCCATATGAGGCTATACTGATGTCATGGTCCCATCAAATAGGGTTATGGAGTGAGGCTGAGGACCCAGAGTGTAGCATGACACTGCAGGAACATGCAAGCTGTATGCCTATTTGAGGGGAGATGAGAACAATGGAGCAGTTGTGTGTATTTTGAGGTAGACATGTGAGATCTGACCAGTGACAGGTGATAGTGTCAGAAGTGTAGCACCCAGTGGAGGGACTGTGATGGACTCAGGCCTGAAAACCATTGCTGCTCTCCTTGATCAAGAGGATGGTAGGATCATGGGTTAGTTCAGTTTGGACAGGACCTCAGGAGAAGTCAGCTTGAGCTTAGATGGCTCAGGGTCGTATCCAACAGGGTCTTGAAAATCCCCAAGAGAGACTGCACAGCCTTTGTGGACAATTTCTTCTAAGGTTTAACCATCCTCACAAGAAGACATATTATCTAGTCTGAACCTCTCTTTCAATTTATGCACATTGTTTCTCCTCTGCCCACCATGTCCCACTGTTAAGATCCTGGTCTGAACCTGATCCAATCTATTGATGTGTTGCATTGTATTGTGTGACCAAAACTGGGCACAGTGCTCCCAGAGTAGTGGTCTAATGAGCACTGAGTAGAGAGGCTTAATCCCTGCTTTGGTATACTAGCTCTGCTCCTGCTAATGCAGCCCAGAGGCTGTTGGCCCTCCTTGCTACCACAGCATTGCTGGCTCACGCTCAGCTTGTTGTACACAAGAGAAACAGCAAAGAAATATAGGCCAGGTTTCTATTTTTAATAAAATAGCCTATTTTTAGCTCTGTCCCTTACAAATGTCATCTTGCAAATATGAACAGGCTGCCCAGGGAAGAGGTGGAATCACCATCTCTTGAGGTATTTAAAAGACATACAGATGTGGTGCTGAGAAACATGGTTTAGTGGTAACCTGGCAGTGCTGGCTTAACAGTTGGACTTGATAATCTTAAAGATGTCTTCCAACCAAAATGATTCCATGTTTCTATGAACTAGAGACAATGATGTCTAGAAGCTGAACATAATAAAGAGATTCATTTTTTTCCTTTAAAGCCTGGGTATGTCCTTTATATGTCTATTTAAATATCTCCCTTTGAGAATGAGGTTACCTGTATGTTTATTAACCTGGGTTGTATTACCCAGCCATCACTCTCCCATTGCCTTTCTGACAACTTCATGTGCTGGTTTCAAGAAGCCATTTATATGGAAAAAAAAAAGGTAGAAACAAGTAACTTCCCAGATCACCCCCAAATCCTCAAACCAGCTCTGCAGCTTGGAGCCTTGATCTGGGTCTAATAAGAGAAATATCAGCTGTCATGACAGTGCCCTGCATCATCCTTGATTTGTTGAGTCTAGTTATATGAACCAATATTCAAAATGGCAGGAGCATTTTCATTTTCTTTGTGTGTGTTGTTTTTACAACAGCTATGTGTGACTGCTATGGTTTTCCCATATTTTGTAGAGTTTCATGTGTCTTCTGGGAAAATTAACTGTGTGTTAGTAAAGAGTGCAAGCACATATGTCAAGAAAAACAAGTATTTTGGAGATGATCCTTCTTCTTTTTCTGAATGACATAGATTGTTTATCAAAAGCTTTTAAGACTTCAAAGGTAAAATCAATATTAATCCCCTGCTGAAAACTACAAGCATCCATTTTGTCAAAGGGTCTAATCTGCCATATTTGACACAACTGCCAGTTTAACAAGAAAGCATCATTAATACCAATGAGGACAGATGATCATTTGCCTTTTTAAAAAATCGTGTCTTGAATTGATTAATGTTCATATTTTGGAGAATATCACTTATGTTGTCATATTCCATGGTTTGGACACAATCAAAGATTTCTTTTTTAATTTGAATCTTGTTGTGAAATGAATTAAGCTGCATCAGCAAAGAATAAACATCTTTTAAACTCTGTGTTTTAAAATTTTAAATTTCATATCAAAGGGTACAAGTTTCAGAACTTACTTTTTGCAGACTTATGAAACCTCTTGTTTCTTAAATTGATGTTATGTGCATTCAACTTTTTTTATCTCCTCTGGGGAATGGGAGTTTGTGTTTGTTTCAGATTATTTTTTAGGTTTTGTAATACAGATTACAAAATCATCAAGAAATGTTTATCTTTTTTTATTTTGTCCTTTCTTTTAGAATAGATCAGAACTGAAAACCAATCTTTTTTATTCTTAATTACCATGTATTTTTCCTCACTAATATGAAATTCAGTTTTCTGATTTACATTTCAAATGTAAATGAAACATTGCTGTTTATTTACCAGAAAGTCCCACACTTACCTGTATGTAAACATAATAATTTAAAAGAATTACTTTTCAATCTCACACTTAGTGCAAAAGATAAAATATGCTTTATTAGGAACCTATGAAGTGTGTGATTCATAGTGCAAAATATAAAATAAAAATACCTAGAGTAATATATTAATTTTTACTGAATTTTAATAAGGTCGGTAATCTAATCTAAAAGAAACAAATTCCTTAATGCACATTGGCATTACTTTCTTTGAATCCTTCTTAGTATTTAAATAACTTTTAATAAAAAGGCATTTAGCAAATTATTTTCAGGTGCAATCATACAAGCCTTTTGTTTTATCACAGCTATGGCATTCTAAATTAAGATGAGCTTTTGTCCTTCATGCATTTTGTTGAACCTGCAGGTTTTTTGTTTAGCTAATAGAATATTCTGAACTATTATTTTTAAATCTCATCATAACACTGAAAAGTACCACTTACCATGCTACTTTTCACTTCTGTTTAATTGTTATTCTTCCCTGTATCCATGGAGCTGTACCAAGCATTATAGTTCTTAAACAAAAAAAATCAACTTAGAACAGCTCTCAAATGGAAATCCTAAATGATGTATTGCTACTTGCATCCTTTCTGTACAAATGAAAATGAAAGGCCCAGGGAGCCTAAGCAGGCATCTTTTAAGCTTATATTAATGGTGTCACTCCAATGTCTTGAATGGTTCTAATTGCATGATATACAATTAGGGTGCACATAAGAGTTGCAGAACTTTTGACAGACAAAAATGACTACCAAGCTTTAAGAAACCTCTCTAATTTGGAAAAAGCATACTGTGAAAATTCAGTCTTACGACTGGTATAGGAAATAAACTAGGGGTTTTTTGGTTCTTCACATTCAAGAATGGTTTTAAGATCCTTATACTTGGGACATGAAGTGTCATACTTTTTCTAGGTTTACAATCTGCTTTGCTTATTCTCAGTATATAATAAAATACCAATTTGAAAAAGTGCCTGTTATACCCTGCTTGAAGAAGGAACTATTGCATATTTTCAGTGGAGTGGAGAAGGCCATAGAAAACTATAAGAGGACAAAATTTAATGGGAGGAACGGACTCCAAATACCTGCTCAATCTTTGGCACTCTAGCCCTACATGTTTTTGTCAAGGGTTCACAGTTTTTTCTTTACAAACTTCTGAAATGGTTTTGTAGTTGTTAAGATGGATCATTTGGTTTGGGGTTTTTACTATTTTTTAAGTAGAAGAAGAAGAAAAAAAAACCAATACTATAATCAATCAGAAAGGCACTGACTGATTCCTCTGGTAGTCCCTTACAACAGCAGTTGATGAGGTCAGATAAGGACATGACAGACTGTCAGTGCCGGATAAACCATTTCTCCTGGGTGGATTGATACGATATTTGTAGCTGCAAGGAAAGATTGCCATTTCTGAGTGTTTCTTGAAGGGTTTGGGAGGAGGGTCAAATAAAAGTTATTTCAATCAACTCTATAGTCAAATTACTGGTCAGTTAGGTGACCCTAAGTCAGTCAAGATAAGAAAAACAACAACAAATAAACAAAATAGCAAATGTAAGTGAAATTCTGGCTTTGCTGAGTTTTGTCATGCCCTCCTTTTACTTCTGGTAGTCTGTTTTTTATGTTCAGTGTCTATTTACAGTTATGGAAGCAATGTAGGAGCAGTGTCAGTTGGTCACATCAGCTGTAGGCTCCTTGCTTTCCCCACAGGCTGCCTATTATGCTATGAAATGTAAAAATTATATATTAAATAGAAAAGATAACTTTACTATCTTCTTCCTTTGATAACTTAGATTCTTCCAAATAATAATAATAATGGTAAAAGGAGAGAATCATCTCCCTCATATTATGACTGAATCTGCTCAGAAGTTGCTTAATCTGTCAAATCATCTCACAGAAAGAAAACCCTGGAGTGTAAATGAGAGAAGGATTTTAGACAACCCTAGCCTTGCATTCCAGTTGACCTTTATTTAAAACATTTGTCCATTTATTTATGTGTGACAGCAAGAGAATTACACAATAACAAGACAAAACCCTGCAGTCATGTGTGCTCTACAGAGTTGAAAGGCTTGCTGTGGAGTTGATGTCCCAGCTGAGCTGGGCGTTAGGAGAAGGAGGTTAGCACAGGCCTGTTATCCCTCAGATCTGTGGTCATTAAACAGTAAGGTCCCCTAGTCCCTAACTCAGTGAAACCTCCACTACACTTATGAACCTTCTAGGTCATTGGCATCAGGGGATTAGATGGTGGGATATGATTTTATCCTCAGTTATCTTGCTTAGTGAAATGGAATGTAAAAGTAGCAGATCTTCTCTCACTCTAAAAGCAGCTATCATCGTCCTGATTATGTGCAAATGGTATCTGTAAGCCCTTCTGTGTCTTCCTCTCTGGTAAGATTAAAATGTGTGCTTAAGGCTTGACAGAAGAGCAGTGGGTTTAGGAACTTGGGTTTCTGAGACATCATATTTAAGGATACTATTGAATTGGAGTCTTGCTGCACTGAAGAGTTTCTTCTTGAGAGAGAAGCCATATTAAATACTTACATTATGCTATAAGACTGTCTCGCACAAATATTTGCCCACAAAATGCCACCCTGAGATTACTTCAATATATGCCTAAAAATAAGTATCAAAAAGAAGCAACCAAGAAAGTGTTCAAAGCTATCATTTAAAATTGGTGTTCTGCATTTCCTTCTCTCTATAGAGAGAGACTTGAGGAAATTGGATCCTTAGGCATCTGGAGTCTGGTGATATGAAAGCCCTTGTTGGTGCCTAAGGTGTGGAATTCTGTGTTTTGTCACAGACATCTAAAAATGTGGAGGCAAGCTGCGGCGGGAGATCAATGGACAACGCGTACACAGATTAATATAATCCAAGCATTGCCGTTTATTGCCCGAAGCTCACTCTTTATATACCCACCAGTGCTAACCACGCGCTGGAAGCACCACTCTTAATTGGTAAAGCAACTCTGCCAGGCGCTAGGCAACATCTCTTGATTGGCCAGGTAGTCTCAAGGCGCCTCCCTTGGTTCCGCCTTCTGCCTCCATTTTCTTGCTGCTTCACTCCTGTGTCACGTGCCACACGTGGCTATCCCCGTGTGTCCTTGTTTACAACCTCCTTGTAACCGTCCTTGTGTGTGTCCATGTTTACATCTTCCCTGCAGCCATTCTTACTGGTGCCATCAAGTCTGGATTTGCTCACACGTCTATTCTTATGGAGATACCTCTCCACAGCAAGCCACTAAGCTCCTTTCACAGTCAATGAAATAAACACCTAAAGAGAGTGATCTATCTTATGCTACAATATCTTATCCTAAATTAAGCTGGATGAATCACCCTCTGGAGGTGACTATTTCACTGATTAATGGAGTGAGATAAGTCCCACTCATGAGTCTGACTTTACCTAAAAAACCCTGTTTGGCTTCAACTAATTGTAGCAAAATGTCTGATACCTCCATTATCTGAGCACTCCCCAGGCATCATAGCTAGGCATTATATACTTGTGCCTGTATATATATCAGCTTTCTCTAGACATCTAGGTTCTACTTATGAGAATCTAAAAATCAAGGGAAACTTTGTCTAAATCCTCTGGTGCTCCACTGAAAGACCACTGATGGTCAAGAGGGTATATTCATCTTCATTTCTGTAAAAAATCCTGTCCGGTGGAGGTGCCTTATTTCTAGATCTGTCCACTCCAAAGCTGGCCCTACCTCAGGTTTATCTATTGAATACATTTAGGTATGAGTGAATTGCAAAGATCACCAACACTTATATGGGAGGCATACTGAGAATCCAGTGGATCTGAGCCTCCATATCACACCTTATCCTGAAACCATTCTTCAGCTTTGCCTGTCACTCAGAATGGCAAAACAGATCATTCCTGCAGAGGTCAGTGATGTTCAGAATGACATTTCTTTTTTTATTAAGAGCTCAATTAAAATAGCACCCCAAAGATCTGCACTACATTTTATGGTTAAAATTCTTAACTAAGTGTGTGGAGGAAACACGCCCTTCTTTGTCAGCTAGAATGCGAAGTAGTTTTTGGTAGGTGACAAATTACATGAGTTGATCTAAGTAGCCCAGCAATGAGGAAGTGCTTGTTACAATAACAGAATCTGATTATAAATCAGGAGAGTGTTTTCTCCCTGTCCCCCTTGGTATGATAATTTTGCTGCTGTCAGCCTTTCCTTCAAGAACTGAGCTTTGAGCTGCCCTAGAGAGAAGGGTTATGCCAATAATAATGAGAATGGTAGGAATGTTTGGGACTAACTGGGGAATAATTCCTTTTTGTTTTGTTAGCTTGTGAAATAAAGGTAATAAAGATAATACTAATGAGGTACAAATCTTCCAAGCATTAGTCCTGTTTGACCTTGGCTAATGAAGAGAGGACAAATTCTCTTGGAAACTGAGATATGGAGATTACTGTGAGATAGTGACCACCCCAGTAGATTAATCTGAGTTGTCATACACCAGGATGCAAATTAAATGTGCAAGTCAGAATGGTTATGAAATCTAAACATATGTTTTTTAAGGTTAGTTATATCTCATGCAATATCAGAGACAGAAGACAAAAGCACTCAGACCAACCCAGCTATACATCACTGTAAAGCTCAAAATCTCACTCTTAAGGGGTGTACAACATTCATTTCTGTTCTTCAGGATTCACGAACCACTTGGGACTAAATGAATTTCAGCCATCTAAGCACTTAAATTAGAATAATAGGGCGAAGATCATAGAATCATAGAATACCAGTTTGGAAGGAACCTCAAGGATCCAATATCCAGTGTTGGGGAATCCAGATCTTCCCTGGGGAGATTATTCCAATGGTTGATTGTTCTTGTGAAAAATTTTCTTCTCGCGTCCAATTAGAATCTCCCCAGGAGTAACTTGTACCCACTATCCTTCGTCTTTTCCAGGTGACTCCTTGTAAAAAGGGAGTCTCCTTCTTCTTTATATATCTTTATATATCCTTATCTCCTTTAAATACTGGAACATGTTGATAAGGTCTCCCATAAGCCTTCTTTTCTCAAGGCTGAACAAAACCAGTATTCTTCATATGGCAGCCTCCCAGTCCTTTGATCATCTTTGTGGCCTTTCTCTGGATCCTCTCTAGCCTGTCCACATTTTTTGGCATAGTGGGGACCAAAACTGAACATTGTTCCAGGTGTGGTCTGACAAGTGCTGAGTAGAGTGGGATAATGACTTCTTTATCTCTCTGCTGATGCCCCTGTTGATGCAACCTAGCATCCTGTTGGCTTCCTTTGCCACAGCAGCACACTGTTCACTCATACTGAGCCTGTTGTCCCTCAGGACCCCTATGTCCCTTTCCACAGATCTGCTCCCCAGCCAGGTAGATCCCAGTTTGTGCTGCACTCTTTGATTATGTTTTTCCAGGTGCAAGACCTTACATTTGTCCTTGCTGAACTTCATAATATTCTTGTTAGCCCACTCTTCCAGCCTGTCCAGGTCTTCCTGTCGGGTGGCTCTCCTTTTCAGAGTGTCCACTTCCCCATTCAGTTTGGTATCATCAGCAAACTTCATCATGGTACACTCAATCCCATCATCCATCACTTACAAAGATATTAAACAGTGTTGGGCACAACAGTGGATGAGGGTACCCCACTTGTGACAGGTTGCCAGGTTGTAGAGGAGTTGTTTACCACCACCCTCTGAGTGTGGCCTGTCAGCCAGGTCACCACTCACCACACGGACCACTTATCTAAACTGTAATGCATCAGTTTCTCTATGAGGAAGCAGTGGGAAACTATTGAAAGCTTTGGAGAAATCCAGATAGACAACGTCCACCACTTGCCCTACATCAACCAAGCAGGTTATTTGTGTTATAGAAGACAATTAGGTTTGTCAAGCAAAATTTGCTCTTGGTAAATCTGTGCTGGCTTTTCCTAGTCATGTGCCTCATTTTTCATATGATAGCTCCCAGAAGGATTTGTTCCATAACTTTCCCAGGGACTGAAGTAAGACTGATGGGCCTGTAATTTCTGAATCCTCTCTTAATACCTGACATTATGTCTTAGGAGACTGACATTAGCCTTCTTCCAGTCTTCTGGGATGTCCCTCGATCTCCATGAGTTCTCAATGATTGTGGAGAGTAGCCTCACAATGACATCAGCCAGCTGTCTTACACCCTTGCCAGGGCCCATTGATTTGTAGGAGTCAAGCTCCTGTAATAGTTCACATACCACTCTTCCTTCACTGACAGTGGGTCTGTGTTTGCAAAGAAGTAAGATTGCATTGTTAACTACTGGGGTAAGACTGACACTGTCAGCAGATGCATCAGCTTTTTGAAGGAACCATCCCAGCCCCTTACACTTTTGAGTAGCTTTTTTCTTCTGTAGTGTGTACTTTTCGTGAGCATATTCCTGTCAATCTCAGAATGATATTTGAACTGGATTTACTGTAGTTGAAGGGGATGCAGAGAAAAGAAGATGATCAGTTCAAAAATTAAATTATTACACTTTGGTCTTTGGCATAAAGTAGCAGAACTGTGTCCTGCTAGAACTATGGCAGTATTTTGATACCTTATCCATGCCTCCTTTTTTCTTTTTATGATCTCTGTCTTTATGGCAAGGTAGAGAAGTAATATTGGAGTCCTGTCAGTGATATTACATATTCTAATGATTCCTCCAAACAGAGAATGTTCCTCTGATCAGATATACTGGCTTCATGGTTGCTTTGTCTGTTGCAGTTGCAGAGACCCATCAAAAAAGCATACAAAGACGCATTTTTCTATCTTGTGATTTTTGGACTACCTTGATTTTGTTATCATTTTGGTTAGGGATGTAAGAATGGGTGCAAGGAGCAAGCTAGAGTTCCTGATTAAGCCTGATGTCATATATGATTGTCACTGAAGTGAGAGAAGGGAGAAGGAAAATGGCTTCATAAAATTTGCTTAAACTTTGTGGATTTTAGTGTAAGCACAGGTGGTTTTAACGTTCTCTAGGTTAGGATTTTCTCCAACATTTTTAAAAGAAAACATCTCTGCATTGAAGACCTGCACATTTAAACCCATGGGAGAATCCTATCCACAGAAAATTTAAATAAATTTAGTTCTGGATCAAATATGGACTTTAGCCTATGCTTCTGGCATACTTAATTTTTGCTTTTCTCAGCAGAGAAAATTATCTAAGAGCAATTACGAGCAAGTAAACTAGAAATCAAGTACATGGAGAGCTGACTAATAAGTATATTTTAGTAAAAACTTTTTTTCCCTTTAAGTCCTTACTATGGCATTTAGTTCATTCCCTGTTACTGTGAGGGCTTGCATTTAATAATATGAAATTGTAGAATAAGGAAGACAGAAATGCCAATTGACTTACAATTGTATATGAAGGGTAGTCATTTCAAGACACCCTTCTATCCTATTTTTCCCTTCGTAATTTTAGCCTCTACTAAATCAGAAATTTCATTATGCATATTCTTTATCAGTGATTAATTTCACAAAAGGGTATACTACAAAAGGATTTTAATCCTTTGTATACAGATCATCACATATCTTATTGTTAAAAGAGAATTAGGAAAGTGAAGAGAAGCTTCCAATTATTGCTTAATCATGACACAATTTAAGGAATGAATCTTATGAGAGGAAATATTTTAAATCAATGTGACACTTGAAAATTGCTTTAAGTTACTTCATGCATTTTGATGTATGAATTCTTCTTGAGGCACAACAGATGAAAAGAAATATTACATTAAAAATATTCAAGGAGCTTATTGTTTCATTAAATATTTACCAGCCATTCAAACTTTAGTGGATTTACTCTGCAACTGAACAAGAGACCTTAGGGTTTACATCTGTAAATCTTTGTGCTGGTGTCTACCAAAAGTGATTACACCCAAGGCAAGCCTTTGCCATGGTTGTAAGGTATTTAATAGATGAATTTAGAGTGCAAATGTTCTCCTGTAAATTTTAATGGTTGAAATAATAAAACTAGTCCTGTTAGATAAAAATTAATAACCAAACGCTTGAGCTCAACAGAAATTATGCATGCACTGTATTTACATCACAACAAAAATATAATAAGCACATGTACGCAATCTATCACTGGCTCTTCAGAGTCACCCAGTCTTCCCTGGAAAAGAAAGAAGAAAGAACACAGGTAAGGAGAGAACCGTTTTGCCTGAGGCACAAATTTTCAGATGGGGCTATACTGAACTAGTCAAATGTCTGGTTTAGAATATGCTTTTCAGTTGTAGTCAAAGATATCATGTTTGCTTGCTTTAAAAGATACTTGCACTTTGTTCCTGCTGTTGGTTTTGGTTTTGTGTTTGGTTTTTTTTGTATTGTTATCTAAAGGCTGCAAGGACTGAAATGATGCTTGGTCTGAAAATACTCTTCACTTACACTGTTAGTTATATTATGTACATAGTATTGCCTACACTGTGCACACAGGCACACACTTGTGTGATCATGGAACTGTTTCTGTGCTGGTAGGAGCTATGTAATTTGATTGACTGTGGAAAATCAACTGGACCATATTAGGGTCTAACTCAGGATTTTTCCATATGTCTGTCAATTGCAGAAATGCTGTTTTTATTTTAATAAGTGTGTTTTTATATATGTTCTGTTCTTTTCTCCATTTTCATTATTAACATTTGGTCTCAAACTCTGGAAGTCATATGCCATGGTGTGGTGGGTTTACCTTGGCTGGGTGCCAGGTGCCCACCCCTAGTCCCTCTATCACTCCCCCCCAAACCTCCGTCAGCAAGGCAAGCAGGGAGAGAATAAGATGGAAAAGAAAAACCTGTGGGTTATGATAAAAAGCAGTTTAATAACCAGCAGAGAAAGCAAGGCTGTGCGCACGAAGCAAAAGCAGCAAAGCCGTTACTCTCTACTTCCCATCCGCAGGCGGTGTCGGGCCTGTCCCGGGAAACAGGGCTCCAGAACGCGTAGCGGTTGCTCGGAGGACAAACGTCTTCCCCCGAATCCCCCCCGGCCTCCTCCCTTTATAGTTGAGCTGACGTCATATGGTATGGAATATCCTATTGGTCAGCTTGGGTCGGCTGTCCGGGTTGTATCCCCTCCCAGATCTTGGCTCCCCCCCTGCTACCTTTGGTGTTGTGTGAGCC
>VYZX01031400.1:4546-33225 GCA_013401335.1 Brachypteracias leptosomus | reverse complement strand
AAACCTTAAACCACAACATTTGTTTTTGGCCATTTAAACTCTATGTAGATGGAAGGGAAAATAGGCAAAAATCACAAATACAAAAGAAAGCTGCTATTTCATACAATATCTGACAAATGACTTTGTGCTGCTGAACCCACACAGCAGATGGTATACTGACATAACCAAAACTGGTGCTGACATAAATATTGTCCATACTTGCAAATTTTAATTATTTTTGGATGCAAGACACATACACTTTCTTTTTCATCTATGAGGCTTTGCCATGCAACTTAGAAAGAAGCAAATACTGCTAATCAAAATATTGCTCTATATTTTCAAACATGCTTATTAGTTTGTTTAACTGGGATAGGGACAAAACTAGCTTTTTTTTTTTGTGGGTGTGCAATGTGGGGTGATTTTTACTTTTAAAAAGTCTTTGCTAATTTGCTGTGTTTTGTAATATGCTTGGGTGGAGGTGAGGATAAATTATAAAGCTGGTTTCCCTGAGAACCCTCAGTTCTGCCTAGTTAAGTCCTGAGGCTGAGTGGGGTGACTATTAAAAGTGGGTGATGGCTCCTTTACCTGGTGGTGATGTGCAGAGCCAGGCTTATCTGAAAAAAAACTTAGTTTCTAGTAAGATCTCCTTCCCATTAGATTAGAAACATGTAAACTGGGGGAAAGGAGGGAAGACAGAGGAAAAAGTACATTTCTGTTTGCTGCAAAAATTAGGGGAATACAGAACAGAGCGCTGTAGCTCCATACAGATACTGTAGGCTACACTTCACTTTATGCAAGTGACTGTCTCCCAGAAAATCACTGTCAGAAAGCTCACAAAAAGCTGCCATCCACCGCCAATATCTACACTGAAATTAACAATTTTACCCAATGTTACTAAGCAGCATCAATTGATTCAGAGGTTTTCCACTAAGGAGAAAACTTGTCAATCATATCTGCCTGGGAAAGGGGATCTAGGTTTTCTCAACTTTGACAAGCTGAAGTGGGACATGAGAATGTGTTGTTCAGAGGCTGGAACTAGGCAAGACCTTGAGAAATCTAATCTGACTTCAAAGATGGCTCTGCTTTGAGAAGATGATCTCCAGTAGTTCCTTCTTATCTAAAGTATTCCATGATTACCTGATTTTTTTTGATAAAGCTTTTGTTTCAGTAGAGTTTCTGATTCACATTAGTTGAGACAAAATGTCAACCAGAAATAAGCTTACCTATGTTTACTTCAGTTCATAACCTTTCTCTGTACATGTTTTTATAGTCATCAGTTACATTATTGCCTACTATTTTTTCTATTAACGCTTTGCTCTCTCACCCACCTCTAAACACTCCTTTACTGTCTTCCTTCTCCCAGCAGTTTGGGCCCCAGGAGTGCTCACTATAGAAAAAGAAGAAATAGACTCCCGATTCAGATGTCAGGTTCAAGACCCAGCACAATCCTCAGCAGAAGTTTTTATCCCCTTGCTCCATAATAGACTAGGGCATTCCTGGTGTAGGCAGAATCTTTATGGTTTTTGTTTAGTAAAAAGCAAGTGTTCTGTTTACCATTGTGCAAAATATAATTATTCAAAGGTTTATAAATGGGTTACTTCCTCACAAATTCCTGCAAAACAAGGAGGTGCTAGAGTATTTCCAAGAAAAACTCAGCAGAAATGTTAAGACAGGCAATACTGGTTGTTCACTTTTCTTTTTTTTCTAGACATGTTTCAGAAACGTCTGACGCTTCCTAATTAAACATCATCTAAAACAGACAGACAGTGTGGGATATTTTTGCTTCAGCTGTGAAATTTTCACAAGGTTATAAGCAACCTAAACCAGGGACTTACAATGGCAAGTACTCAGCGACCCCAACAAAATATGGTGTTACCAGCCCTTCCAAAATTAATCCCTTGGTCGCTCCTTGAGAATTGATATGACAAACTAACAATCTGGAGCACAAGTTTACATGAGAACATATTTGTTCTCTAACATCAAGCACCCACCAGCTATGTACTGTCAGTCCAAACCAAACTGAAAATCAAGTCTGACTAAAATAAAATTTTTATGTCTTCATTTAAAGAAAAGCTCTGAATGGGAATACAAGTCTCTCAAGCACTGGCTCAGCTCAGGTGATGTTAGCCATTACAGCTGCTTTGCCAAACATACCATACATATTTTCATCTAACATGTCAAATTCTATTTCCTTCAAAAACAGCTGAACTACTCCTCCAGAGTTATGACAGGGTTCAGAAGGCTGAGAGAGAAGTAGATGACCACAGGAAACTCACCACCAGAGGTGAACAGGCAAGGTTTGAAAGCAGAGTAAGTACTGACTGTATCCTCCCAGTTTCCCACCCAAAAGATCTGTAGAAATGCAAAGATGAAATAATCCTGCAGCTACTGACAGCATTAACCAAACTAAAGACTAAAGAGCATAAACTCTGTAAAACTATTCATACATACTACCTGAGGACATGTTTTGATTTTTGACTGGGTGCAAGGCCCAGGTAACATCACAAAACTCCTAAGCAACAAAAGGATAAAAGAAAATATGCTGGTTCAAGATGAAAAAGGTAGCAATGGCCAAAGATTAAAAAGACAAAGTCTTTGCAGTATAAAAAAACCCAAAAACCTGACTCTCAAAATTTAGTTCCACAAGTTGGGAAAATTCCCCTCTACATTTCAGTTGCCAAAAAAGGAACAACTACTAAAAACAGACTCACATTTTTACTTGTATCCACTCACACCAGCCTTCATGACATCCTACGGAATACAAACATGAGTATAGAAATCAGCACTAGCAAATCCTGAGAGAAAGGTATTAATGGATTTATGTGAGGCCAAGAATAACCAGAGAAGATGCCCAAATAGTCATCTCCTTGAAGCATCTCTCAATGTGTATGATTATAATTATTGTAGCCATGCCAAAAAAACAGGGGGCTATATTTAAACCCCAAAGAAGGTATTTGGAGTTCAAAATGCTAATCATATTTACGTTAGAAAGGAAGGAAACCTCATAAGAGCACACATATGAATTTTATTGGCTTATTTGTGTCCATTAAAAGCAGACGGTCTCTGTAGCCAAAACAGGAGTGTACAGCAAGAGAAACGCAGACTTGGCTGGGAAAGCACAGCAGTTATTTTACCTCATCATGTACTGTTTTTCAAGCTTCTAGTAGTCAGATATCTGCTGGAAAAACATGATCATCTGCAAGGGCATGGGGAGCTGAACAAATAATACAGGTGTTGTCTGATAAAAATTGATCTAGTTCAAGGAGCAAAAGAGCAAAACTCCTTCCACAGGTTAAAATGGCATTTTATTTCCACTGTTTGGAAGGTAGGCTTCCTATTTAAAGTATTTTATTTACTAATACATATAAAACTTTGCACTGATTTTTTTTCTGTTTTCTTGAGCACAGTAGTTCATACAATACTGAAACTTAAAAAATCAGCTGAAGGTAGATCTAGCATTCTTCTGACATCAAAATTTGCTGCTTTATATATATCTTCCCTCTAGTTACTTACTGACATGAACAATAGAGATGTGTGTCCTGGGAAAAGAAACAAAAAAAAAGGTAAGTTAGATACCATCATGATCTTAGGCAGCCTCAGATTTTGCATTTTAAATTTGCAGTAGATCTGAAAAGCCTTATAGCTAAAAATATAGTCAAAGAAAAGAAAAAATAAGATCAGTTCAAGGAACAGTGATAAATATGGGATGAGTTTACCTGAATGCCTTGCACTTTTAAAGCTTTTTTAATTGAGCAAGTCAGAAGACTCTAAAGTGTCATTTACCAGAATTATCCAATACCTTTTTAACTTCAGTAATGCCTACCAATGTAACTCTGTTTAGTCTCTTATCAATTAGATCGACCATAAATGGGGCTATACTGGTTCCTAAGTGAAAGTACCTGCCAAAATCAATTATACCATATGTACATAACCATTAACACAGCTTAAAGGCACAAATAGCAGGGACAACGCACGGGATTTCCCACTTTTTGTTCTTCAGGGACTGGGCACCGTAATCCTGTGCTCAGCTGTTCCATTTCTCATATGATGGCTCAAGCAAATGAGGCTTATGCAGACAGGCTGTCTATTTCTGTAGCTGCCTGTCTCCCTAGGGACTTCGAGTTTCAGCCAAACTTACAGAGGAGTTGAAGTCTCAGACATAATGGTAGACCTACAAGCTTCATAAAAATAATTGCCTGGATAAAGGAGAAGTAACAAGCAAATGCTCTGACTGTGGGAAGAAGAACCAAGCAAGTGACCGTAAGCTTTTTAGCTGTACGAGAAATTCCATCTGGACAGGACACCTAGCAGATGCTCCAGTCATATGACAATCTTCAATTGGAGCTTGTAATCAATCACAACATACAAAGATAAAAAAAGTTTTCTTGTTTCATGATTTGAAAGAAATAATTGCTTTTTCAGCACATCACAATAAGAATCAAAATGAACGGAGAAGCAGAGAGGATCAATCTCTACCATATGCTCTTCCATGCTCCCAGACATTTCAGCTTTGCTTAATGTTGCTGCAGGTGATGACTACAGCGCTGGTTTGTGGAAGCTTCCAATTATAGCAATATTTTTGCACAAGATCAAAAGATACTTCCCTGCTTTATTTGCCAGGTAATCATTTTTCAAAATACTGTTTTCCTCTACTTTAAAATTGGTCTCAAGTTCCAGACTTTTTTCTAGCTACATTTGAAGTTCAAAGGACAAGTTGTTTAGAAATATTTTGAGATTATTCTGAATATGTTAATTTTTCTCAGTTCTCAGTTTTTCAAAACCCAAACTCTCAGACACCATCAGCCATTCAGACACCACAGGTGTATTGGAAAAGAACCCTATTAGCAGAGACCATAACCTCAGCTGAGTATACTGATAAGGATATATAATAGATTCTTGACATATTACTTAATAAAAATTTACCCATTTATATACAGGCATTAGCTGCTATACTGAAACAACTCTACAATTTTGCCAGATGATGGGTCTCAAAACATAGCCAAATGAAAATAAAACATAGTTATTTCAATGAGTCTTGCCCTTCGTACCAATAACAGGGTTTAACAGGGATTCTCAGGCATCCTTTACCTCGAAACTTAGTCCAGAAACAGATGCTGATACTTACTTTTACCTCAGCACAAGACACAAGCCAGACTGAGAGCGCAGGACAGGGAATTCCAGTTTTTGCAGACATATCAAAAAAGCTTCAGAGCAAACTGCACTGAACAACACTGTGATCATCTCAGTGCTGAAATCTAAGGATCAGGAATAAGAGAAAGTTTCTCTGCAAAATCTGAAACGGGTCAGAGGCGTGCTCAGTGTGTGAGGCTACCCCAGCACTCCCATGAGCACTGCAAACAAGAAGGCAGTAGATATATGGTCATTATGGAGACACATCGCTGTGTTGGACCATGCTGGTTTACGGCTGTAACAGAAAGAACGAGCAGCATACTGAACACAAATCTTCATGCAAATTAAATTCTGTCCTTACGGAAACCCTTGCTGATTTCAAAATGTATAGTTATAAATAATGGGCAATGTGCCTTTTTATTTCCAGATCATATATTGCCAAAAGAAATAAGCAGGGAAGCTGCGTTCATGTGCAGGATGACAGTGCCAGTTCCCAACAGATTTCTTTTTCCTTGTATCCTTTTTGTTTCTATTTTTATTTTCCCCAAAAGTGACTAATGATAATGGATGGTTGTGCACATCCCCACTATTAGTTGAAGCAAAGTCAGAGCAGTTTCAGCCTGGATTAATATGGATCATAAAAGCTTTTGCAAAGCAAATGTCATTCACCAAATTAATATACAATTTTCTTTCTTTCCTACACAGTTTTCCTATGTTATTTGGCAACTGCTTGCTAAATGCTAGAAGCAAAATATCTGCTTTAGAAAGGACACTGGCTGGGGGGGAAGCATCACAGTAATTGTTAGGAGCTTCAGTTTGTTGTTGTGCAAAAGGTAAAACTATAACATTGGTTCACATCTCCCAGAGAGTATTTCTGGTGCCATAATGCATTACCATGAAGTGTTATAGACCTGAAACCATGGTTTGCAGGAATTTGTGTGCAGAAAGTTGTCTGTCCTTTGCAGCCATGTAACTACAGACACACCCCCCCAGAGCAAACTCATAGCACTGCTGTACTAGACCTACCATCTTCACATAAGCCTGGAGGATCCTGTGATACCATGTTCTGGGGTTCCACATGGTCACAGCATGGGGCTCCATGTCATATGAGGAAAAAGAGATGCAGAGGAAGGCTGTAGGCAGGGAACAATATTCTAGACAGGCTTTTTTACTACTTTTATCTTTTCTTCTTTTTCCTATGCAATGCACCACCTTCTGTGCTCTCTCCTACTCTATGAATCCAGGCATCAGCTGCACTTGCCTGACAGACCATGTTTAAGACTGACCATTCATGTTCTGTCATATCCAGCATGTGGGGTCTTGGAGTGGGAGAGAAAATGTTCAGATGCTCCATTAAAAGTATGAGAGGGAGCAGGAAGTAGAAGACAATTAAATGAGTCACATATTCAACAGGACAATGCTTCACAGAACCTCCTTAATCTCCTACCAGTGCTGCATATTCACAAAATGGGTTTCCACTATTTCTTCTGAGAAGTATAGCCACTCTAGTTCTGTATTCATGAACAATTAAAGTCAAGAGGGTGAGATCACCCATCTTCCTTTTCTTTATGCCTGATATTGCAAATCTATTCATAAATACTTCATACATTGCCATGGGGTAGTATTCCAGTTTTAATAAAAAGTCCACTTGCTTGTTCTCTCTTTAGATGCTATTTGAGAGTTACTGCAGCAACTCACTACAGTCCATTATACAGAAAAATGAATCCGGTGTTCTAAAAAGCTTCCTTGCTTTTATTTTGGCTATATGCAAGACATATGGTATCTCAAGAAATAAGTAATGCCTGACTGCATTCAAAATCACCTTTTTAAGTCCATCAGCAAGGTTTATTTGAAAGAAGAACTGCATTTTAAAGGTTAGGTTACCTACCTGTTATCATAGAAAAGCTATCGTACTGTTTTAAAAGAGATTGCTAGAGGCCATGATAAATTACTTTCCCAAATGTTCTTACTATTAAAGGCTAAATTCACTGAACCAATAACTTTCTGTTAATTTGTTACATTTTCTCAAGTGCTGCCTTTGGAATAGAAAATGAAAATAAATTATCTTCCAGTGCTTAACAATGCCTTCCTTGCATATAAATGTGCTCCAAAGACTTGAAGATTGCTTAACAATGTCTCTGGGTGTATTTGAGATGCATAAACTCTAACACTTAAGAGCCCTCCACAAGAACACACAAGCCACTGACACTTTCTTCTGTTGTTTCCAAACTTCTAGATTTCAATGGCCAATCTAGCTCAAAAATAAGAATGCATCTCAGAATGTTCATTTACTTTTCATAACACATATGAAACACACCTGTGGATGGTAAATACCTTGGTTCAGGCTCTAAGTGTTTTAGAAATCATCCAGGACATAAACTACACATTCTCTAAGTTATACAACAGCACACAGCAAGGAGACCCTTAAAGTAAATCAATTTGATTAACAGAGACACTTATAATGAATCTGCTGGTCTTTTTTCCGTCCTTGGTCTTATGAAATCCTGGAGATAACAAAGACATAAGAGAGGACTGCAAATGACAGCAAATCTGCCAAACTGAGGAACTGACATTTTGGGTATTAAAGAGGCATTTGAATGGAAAAAGGACAAGAAGTCAGGGCTAAATCAATAAATACAACTAATAAAAAGCTTTTATTCTGAAGTATACTCACCTCTAATGAGAATGTCAACATTAGCCAGCGTAACTTTATGTTCAATAGTACTTACCAGCTGGCGGCAATTCTGACGGCAGAATGGGGAAAGATGGTACTGGCAGACAGGTGATACTCCATGTCTCTTTGAACATCCCCTCCAGACATGCAGATCTATAAAACTGAAAAGAAGGTGCAATAAAATATGTTTGAGTGACAGAGAAGAAGAAAACAGTTCTGAATGTCTAAGCATGTGGGGAGAGGAATTGCTTGCTCAAGTAGGGAGTAGAATCCTCCCACATCCCACACGTCGGGTTAAAGAATCACTCTCTTATCTTCTTTACCCTTAGTCTAATGAATAGTATTAACTCCCATGTGGAAGTAAAAGAGGAGCTTTTCAGTAGAAAAAAAAAAAAAGCAAAAAGAAGAAAAGAGTCTGAGCCCTTGGAGACTGAGCAGCGGTGAGTAGTGTCCTGGTGGAACAGAAGAGCTGTGCTCAGGGCTCAGCTTCAAGCTGGTTGGAAAACAGAGCTGAAAAGAGCAATTACAACTCTCAGGTGACAGTCCTGCTCATCATCTGATACACATCAAGAGCTTTAAAACCCTTGCCAGCCTCTGCCATCCCTGCCAGACCTGCCTTACATTCTCCCCATCCCCTGAGGCATGGCAGAGTTTGTACCTCAAGTTCCCCAGACAGGGCAGCAGCCATGTTCTGCTTCAGGTCATGCCAAAAGCATTAGAACCTTGACAGAACCAAGCATTTGTGCTTGTGTCTCACATCAAAGCCCAGATACAATCCATGGACCCTGTGTTCTCTGCTAAGAGGCTTGGTCTGCTGCATGCTGTCAAGCTTTTTGGTAGAGACTTTATTCAAAATACAATGTCAGCTGCCACTTTCTTCTGAAACATGACTGGGGCAAGAGATAACTCTTCCACACAGGTACTCACTAATCAATGTCTGAAATCCTAAATGTCCTCCAATGCCTGAGTACCTTCTTCTGGGGGTTCAGAGTTCGTGAAGCTGGAGCTGCAGCCCAGGTCTCCCAGCTTACCCTGTCAGACTGGATTTACACTGAAACAGAATTATCTCAGGACTACGAGAGGGGAATTTCAAAAAAAGGAAGATGACTCTACAACCCTTTTTACTGTATGATATCTAATGGTTATAATGTATATAATCAGGCCTTAAACTGAGGCTGGAAATCCTTCTTTCTGCATGAGCACTATGGCAGAAAGCCCATGCCCTTGCCAGAAACAGTGTAAGAGGAGAGGTGGAGGATGTTTCTTTTCCTTCAGTAACCCCTCCTAATTAATCCCTAGCCCAACAGTTACATTGGTTGCGCATGAAGGGACTGTAAACACCCTGAAGCCAAAGTGCATAAGGATTCTGCTTTTGAAAAAAGTCTTTTAATGATCAATTTAATGATATAACTGTAATAAAATTGCTGTTTTACTAAAAAGACTTCTTTTTCAAGACACTAGAGGCATTTCTGTGTTTGTGGCAGCTTTCAAGAGTGGAGGGAAAACATCATTACTAAAAGCCCTTCCCAAGCCCCATCAGTCTGTTTGACACTGCACAGGACATGAAAACAAAAACTGAAAAGCTTTCACTCTAGTAGATAGTTTGGTAGAGGGGCAGGGAAACACAGGCAGGATCCTGATGAGTTTGGAAGAAGGAGACAGCTATCAGCAATTCTCTGCAATAAAAATCTCTACTGGTGATGCCAGAAACCTTACATTTGTACAGATTATCAAGAGAAAGGTTTCACGTCCTAATTAGTGTACTGTCAGTTTCACACAGCTTGTGCCCATGTATGATCAACAGAGATTTTGGATAGGTACTGTTTTCACATCAGTACTATTTGACAGAAGAAAGGAAATTACCGATTGTTCCCATCCAAATTAGATTTTGAAAAACAATATTCCTTGTAATTTAGTATGTAACAAGTGACAAAAGCACCTTTATGTTATGAAATAGTACAATGAATTAGATCATGCCATGAGCAAACTTGTCAACATTCAGTGGGAACAATGAATTGCTTAACTTAAAACCAGATGCTTCCAGACTTACAAGAAACCTGTGGTTCTGAACTCCTTTCAGACTGTTCAATGATGCATCCCTTGATCATCATTTCTCTGCAAAGTCTGCTTATTGACAGATGGCCTCTATCTGTAAGCTGAGCAGCTCATATAAGGATCATCAGAACTCACATCAATTTCTTGAGCATCTGGGCCCTGCAATCTCCAGCATAAAAAGCAAATCCCAGTCATCATTGATGAAAAAAATAAAGTTTGAAAGCAAAAGTCCTATTGTCTTTAGTATTAGACACTTCACTGACATTTGGAACTTGCCTTCCCCAAAGTAATTATTGCTATGTCCAGATCTCATGGTTGGACTCTAAATAACTTGGCTTCAAGCAGTACTGCCACTGTCACTTTGCACCTACCAGTGCTCAACACTTACCCTGGCCTAAACAAACCACAATTAAAATTGTTAATATTTTAAACCCAGTTCAATTTAAAGGAAGTGAGTAAAATGTTCACAAATGGACAGCTACTCCATATGTTTCTACAAACTGAATTTTCATTCCATATGTAGGTCTTTCAGAAGAATACAGGCTCAACATTTTCAGTTATGAAAGCAGGGGAAGGAGACTAAAAACCTAATTATTAAGCCTTCCTCAAACTATACTGGCAATGTGATCAACTTAAACTTCACACAATATTTTGACACTTCAAGACAATAAGAAAAGTTTAATGGTTTAGTCTAAATGAAGACGACAAGCTTCTTTAAACAAATGAATATTCCAATGGAGCATTTGAAATCAATCAATGCTGGAGATTAAAACTACTTTACTGATGTATCATCCAAATGCACAGAAATGTAGAAATTTAACACAAACTAAGAAAGACTGATAAAAAGCTGGATTTTTATTATAAGATTGTGCTCATAACGTCTTTGAAATCAATAGCAGTATCACCCACAGCTCACCAGGCTTCAATCTATATTGAATCACATATTTAATAGATACTTTGTACCATAGCAAAGAATTTCAATTTGCCTGTAGCATGAATTCGAGGACAAGAAGGAACCCTTGAGCATTATTTGTAGCCATGAATCCTTATATTACAAATCAGTTTTCTATGCTCCCTTGGAAGAAAAGCATGACTTACCGCAGCTTTAATACACAAACCTGTTTGCTGAGAATTATTCTATAAACTGTATGTCTGGATGACAATAAATCCACAACCTCTGTGATTTCCTAAACTAGCCCCTGTTCACTTTCAGTCTCTACATGTAAGGTACTCCAACTTATGGTGGAGATGTAGTGAGAAACTTCACTGGGGGAGGTTAAAAGCAGCTTGTAACAGAGAGAAGGGTGTTCTTAGGCTTTCAGCTGCAGCTTTTCCTCTTCTTGACCTGGTCACGCTTCCCAGCTTCCAGCAGCTCTCCCACAGATCCCAAGGTCAAGACAAGCTGGGTGCATGACAATTAATTTTAGATAACCCCTTTTATCATTTGACAGACCCTGCTGTTCTCGTCAGAGCCCACAGAGCCTCCATGGGGTTTGATCATTTAATTAACTGGAGGATTGTTTTCCAGAGCTAACGCAATGCCTTTTAAATTCATCTGCCTCTTATAAACACCCTGCGGTTCCATCTCCGCGCACGGGGAGTTCTGATGCATTTAACGGGGACCGCTTCTTCTGCTGCGCCCTCCCAAAAAACTACCTCCCGGGGGGCGGCTGCAGCGTCGGGCTTGGGGCTGGTTTGCATCGGAGGGGCTGAGCCACTGGGGCGGGGAGCTTTGCCCTCGCTTGGCGGGGGCAGCGGCGCGGCGAGGAGCGGAGCCGGAGAGGAGCGGGGCGGAGCAGCGGGAGCTTCCCCGTGCGGGGCCGCGGTCCCCCGGGGAGGTGAGGGGCGGGGCGGGGGCAGGCGGTGCGCTCCTCCCCCGGGGCACCGACGGCTCCGTCCCGCTGCCGCGGAAGCCCTCGGGGGAGCGTTGGAGGGAAGCGCTGCGCGGCGGGGGGAACCGGGAGGGCGGAGGCAGGAGGGGATAAAAACCTTGGCACCGCTGTAATCGGGAGTCTCCTGCCTTCCCTCCTCACTCGCCGCCGGTACCAGGTTCCGTGCCTCTCCTCCATCCCTGAGGGCAGCGGGCCAGCACTGCCTGCTTCCGCGGGGGAGCGCAGCGGAGCCGCTGCCGCTTTCTCAGCGGGCCCCAACTTCCCCGGGCGGCGGTGGCAGAGCAGAGCAGAGCATGCGGGGCCGGGGCTGGCGGCGGCGGCGGGGCCGGCATCGCGCTCCCCGGACATGAAGCAGCCGCCGGGAGCTCCAGGTAACGCTTCCCGGCGGGGTGGCGGAGCAGACATCCCCTCGATAGCCGGGATATGGCGGGTGGGCAGGATGCGGAGAGGCGAGTGCCAAGACTGAGAGGGGCCGCCGGAGCCCCCCCAAGCGAAGCCCCCGGCTCCGGTGGCGACCGCAGCCCGGCAGCGGGTGGGGGAGACCTGGTCGCTACCTTTGCCGCGGAACGGAGAAGCTGTGGCCGCCGGAGCCTGCCTACGGAAGGCCATCAGAGACCCCTCCGGGGGAGCGGGTGGGAGAGGTGAGGGGACGACGCGATTCCAACGAATGCCCCCGGCCCGCTGCCAGCTTAGCCCCCCTGGCCGCCGGGCTCGCTGAAACTTTGTCCCCCGCCGACCCCCGGTGGGGATCGGGGGCTGCAGCAGGAAGTCCCGATCTGGAGGCTGGCAGTACACCCCAGCCCACCCCCCGTCGTAGGCAAGGGTGTTTCTCTGAAGTTTAGTCCGTCAGAGAAGCCTTTGGAGGCGGTGAGGATCCTACGCTGGGCAACTAAACTTTCGTAAGATCTGGCATTGCCTGGAGACTGGGTACTGGTACTGTAACAGGCACTACCGCTTATCGTTGCATATTTTCTTAATTATTTGCTGATCTCCTTAGCAACTGAAGTCATTTGCAAGGTTTAAGCTGTAGTGCAGCTTGATTTACAAAGTACCGTGGCAAAAAGGGTGCATTGTTGCTTCACCGACGGATATTTCCCTAGTACTCTCTCAAGAGGGCTAAGAGCTGCAGAGTGTTGACTTCATGTAGCTGGTTCTGCTGTAGACAGGCTGCTGCTGATTAGTCCAACTCAGACTCTGTGGTACGTCACCCAGTTGCTCATCTGTGTCTCAGTTTTCTTTAAGCCAAGTGAGTTATCATGGATGCAAAACAAAAGAAAAAAAAATCTCTTCAGTGAAATTCAATCTCCGAGGGATGAGTGGGGGAATATAGTTTTAGCTGGCTAAGGTTGCTAGGACAAATTAATCTCTCATTCAGCGCTATTGAGGTCTGGCCAGGTGCTGACCTGAGAGACCACTCCATTTGCCAGGCTGACCTCAGGATCAGCTTGCTGCAAAGGTGATGTAAAAACAGCTTTTTCATCACTGTTAGGTCCTGCATCAAGCACAGCTTAGCCCAATTCAGGGATTTAGTCCAGTGTATCAAGACATCACCCAGATGTAGCTCACCAAGAGTCCTGCTGTCCAATCCATCATGTCACTAAATCTCATGGATTACAATGGTTGGGTAATCCAGATCTGCTCAGTCAGAAATGCTGAGCACAGTTGTCAGGCGGATTTGATGCAGAGAGTGCCTTTCCCACTCAGGAGTGCTAAAAGCACAGTATAGCCTGGAGATTGGAGTGAGGTCACCACTATAGGGATATTTGCTCCAACAGCATACACGCACACACACACACACGCGCGCGCGCACACACACTAATCTGTAATTAATGACTCTATCATGTACTTAAGTAGGATTCATAAAGTTGGGATTAAAAGCATGAATAATTGTACTTGTATAATATTGTTGTTATAATAAAACCTCATTCTAACAGTCATTTTTTCTTCCAAGTTCATGATGAAAGCTTTGTCAAATGCCATGGCAAAAAAAAAAAAAAAAAGGGCTGTGAGGAAACATTGTTAACGCCTGAGCCATAATAGTTTCATTTCATATATTAGTATACATAACTAATATAGTTCTGATTGATCTGATATGTAGACTGGTAAGAGGAGGAAAGCAATTGTGGGGGTGTTGGAAGTCAATGGGAAAGTGCAAAGCTGTGTGAGTGAAGTGACTTCAGGTCTGGTAAGGAGGAGGCTGCTGATAGAGGAGTCAGAGGAGACAGTCACAGGAGACATGGCACAAGGGAAAGAGCTAGGAGATGTAGAAAAGGTGTGGACCTTCTGGAGACTGGACTGAAATCTTTTAATATTTCCTAGCGCTTGAGCTCTCTAGAGGCTCATCTGTATTCCTGCAGTAGTACAGCGAGGTTATGTGCAAATATTTGCATTTTCACTGTGCAGAAAGTGCCAGCCAGATGTGGGACTATGCATCACCAACGTACAGAAAGATGTTATTCCTACTCTAAAGCAATTATCAATCCAGTTTGTTTAATGTTGAAAAGACTAATGGTAGTGTTTGCAAAAGCATTCAGGTGACTTGCGATCTCCAGTCCAATTCACCGCTTAAATTAAGAGATGTGCCACGTAAGAATTTTTTAGCAAAGTCTCAAATGAACTGGGAGAGCTAGCTTGGTGTATGGGTTTCCCTGGAAGAAAAGCAGTAAGTCTGAAGCTTATTGAATAAACCTCTTGCAGGAGAAGAGGAAGCTGGTGTAGAGATTATTAATGTAGCATGAGTGTGAGAGAGAGAGAGCCAAGAAATGTGGAAATTAGTTTAGGACATTAGTTGTTCTTGCAGTGATAACTGATGTTTAGTGATGTTTTCTATAAGCAGCTCCAGGCGCTCGTTCCTTTAAAAAAAACCAAAACAAACAAAACCACAAGCAAACAACAAACACATTAAAGATCAAAACCAAGACTCAAATCCTCAGTTCTGTAGGAGCTGATCTGTTGTAGTCAATTGAGCTGTTCCTCACTACAGAGGACATTCCCTGTGATGTGAGGATATGTCCCATATTTCTTCTCAAACAGTTAAGAGAATGTGCACCATTACTGCACAGATGATTCATCTCAGGGACTACTGTGGTTTTGGCAGTGAACTTAAAATATTGCACTTTAACAACACAAAGAAATGATTTCTTTGAAAAGAACTCAAGTACAAAACTCCCAACCATGCCCTTCACTTTACTATAAATCAAGAAAGCTATTTACCCAACTCATTCAGAAATAATGGTGAAGTACTTAGCCAGACTCTGTTGGCACGTGTTAGCTGGTAGTATTTAATAGCAATATCCTTCTTGAGAAAATACATAATATTAAAGTTTGTAAAATAGCACTTTTCTAAGACCTGAAGTAATGTTACTGGGATGAAAAAAAATGCCAGTTTTTAATATAAGGCTGATTGCAGGCCTTGTTCTTCCTTGCCATGTAACATGTACACATTACTAACCCAGAAATGTTTATGCAGTCATTTTGAATAAGTACCAATTATCACATAGGTTAAAAATACTTACATTGAACATGCTTTGATTTGCAGACCATCCTGTATAGTCTATGCAGAAGTTTTGGGGGACACAAGTTGAGGAGCAAGTTGCAGCTCAACAGTCCTATTCTCCAAAAGGGAAAAAATCCTACTGGGAATGAGGGCACTGCACTGTGAGTTGGGTATGACAAGGAAGATTTCTGCTTGTCAGGGTACTCTCCAAATAATCTTGTGTGTCCCTTGGCATGTTTATGATGTCTGTAATTTGGATTTGCCTTGCCTGGCAAGGCAAGTTATCTGAAAGTTTTCATTTGGCAATTCAATGAGCTTTGAAAATGGACAACTCATTTTTCAACCCTGCAAATAGTTTTTTGTCCTTAGAACTCAAAAGTATTGTGCTGATTTATACCAGCCAGTGATTTGACCTTGGGATCTGGTTTCAGAGTTTCTGGTGAGAAAGAGGTAGATTTAGATTAGATGTACGGAAATTCTTCATTGTGTGTGTGGTGAGACACTGGAACAGGTTTCCCAGGGAAGCTGTGGATTATTTTTCTAACAGTCACCAGTTACATAATTTACCTGATACTACAAGAATTCTGTGACAGAGGCTAGGATATGCTCTAGCTCTCAGGCATAGGCAATTACTGAGCTCTTGATGTAATCACCCTTTCTTTTCCTTGTTTTTCCTCAGAAACTGTGCACAGTGTGAGGAAAGGTTTTGAGAAAAAAAAAAGCACTCATATAACTAAGGAGTGTGCATAAAATCTAAAATGAAACAGAAAACCTTAATTCTGACACTTTAATTTTTGAACACTTGGCAGTCTTGCCATTTTCTTAATACATTTTTTGGGAATGCAAACATTTAAAGTCAATATATAAATTCTTGTGGAAGGTGAATTCTCCCATCCTGCTGCCTTTGTGTTTCTTCTTTTCATGGGTCATTAGGAGGTTCAGCTCTTTAGATTCATGGCACATCCTCTACCACTTGACTTTAGATTTGTCAGCAGAAGACAGCAGCCTGACAGATTGGCAGAGGGTGAGAGGAGGGGAGTAGGGAGCTGAGGGGGAGTGGAAATTAGTGCATTTCATATATATTAATTAATTGCATAGATCATCTTAGATTCTTAAGTAGCAGATGCAAATTCTCCGGAGAAGTGTGTTCTAGGGTTCACCTTCCGAAACTCTTGCCTCTTTTCTGCTTAACTCTCTCCTTGCCCTTTACAGCCTCCCCATCTGCTTTTCCAGTCTCATATGCCTTCACTGATTCCTCAGAGTACCTCATCCTCAGTTGCTTCATTGGTAATGATGATGATGATAATGATGCTCCATTAGCATTCTGCTTCCCTGGTTTTGCCCTTCCTTCCCTATGCATCTCTTAACCTCCTTTTCCCTCTCTCCTCTTCTTTTGCTGCTTCTCTGCCCTGCTGTCCTCCACCCTTTAGGTCTCGATTTTAATGTTTTTGCACTCAAGACTCATCCTTTCTTCATCCATCTTGCCTCATCAAAGAAAGCAACTTCTCCTTTTACTCTGCCTCTTTCCATCTGAGGTTGCTTCTTTCTCTTCCTCCCTGCTGCCCACAGGCAGTTTCCCAGCTGCTGGCCATAGCCACTATCAGCAGCACAGAGGAGACATTGTGGTGTTCATCCTGCTTGGATACTGTACCAATGGGTGGGTGAGATTGGAGAAATAAGTATGAAGTCAATATGTGGGAGCTGAATACCATGTTTGAGCTCTGAAGGGGTAGGGATAATCAGTGCATATGGATTCACCTGGGAATTTACTGACAAACTCTTAACAGGTATCCAGGGAGAGAAGAGTGAACAGAAATGTTCATTACCCTGCTAAGTATGAGTACATTTTGTTAGAAGATAGCAAAAAGCATATCCTTGGCACGACTCACTACCCTACCAAATGTTACATCCCTGCTTCAAACCATAGTCACACTAAAATATTCTCAGAAAAGAGTATGATTGGGGTTGCTCTTACTATTTAAATACAAGCAGAATATTTTTTTCCTTTACTAAGTTTGAGAAATGGCTGACTCATTCTTACTGAAAGTTCCCAAAGCTTGTGCCTGAGGTAGGCACCAAGCATAGATTTCCTCCTCAACAGTTATTCTGGCAAAGGTAGAAGTAGCAGAATACAAAACATTACAATTAGACATCTTGAGAAATTTTAAAATAGGCTGTTGCTACCTGAACTATCAGTTACTGAATTTAGAGAAAAAAAAAAAAAAAGAAAATCATATGATATTTAAAGCTAAGTAGTCTGAGAAAATTCTTTACTTGAAAATGTGTTACATTTTTTGATTGGGAAGAAACACATGTTGTAACTGCTCCCCACTTGCAAAGAAAATAGCAGTATTAGATGAGGCTTTTTCTTTCCCATACCAGGTATTACCTATCTGGCTTGGTTTGGAAACAGGTAGGGAATTCCATTGCCCAGTCATGTTCCACAGAGGAGCAGCATTTCTGATTTTTTTTGGTGAACTGACAGAAATTGCATTCCTTAGTCCAAGACTGAAGAACAGTTGTATTGGTTTTGAAGAGAAGAAATATCATATCTGTAATGTAAGTATTTATATGAGCACAGAATTTCATGTTTGCATAAAACCAATGTTAAGCTTACATCACCTAAGAACAAATAAATTTTATAATTGACCATAGGAAACATTAAGGATTAGTTCCCTGCATTTTTCAAAAGGCATGCATAAGAAATCAGACAGGGTATGAATTGTAAAGGTTAACGTGCTGTACCTCTGTATCCCTCTTTTGACAGCAATTAGTGCAAAGCTAACCCCGCATGTAATCTCTGGCAAGGAGCACTGGGAGACAGCTAGGAGACAGTGACAATGTCTTTGAACTGGTGGACAATTCCTGCTCAACTTGGAGTTTTTAAAGTGAACTGCAAAGGACTGGCATGCCTCTTGGTCTTCACAGTGAGCATTTGTGGCAGTGCCCCAGTGATGTGTCCAACAGCCTGCATCTGTGCCAGTGATATCATAAGCTGCACCAACAAGAACCTCTCTCGAGTGCCAGGAAATCTTTATAAATGTATGAAAAGGCTGGATCTAAGTTATAACAGAATTGGGGTTTTGGAGCCTGAGTGGGTCCCAGTGCTGTTAGAGAAACTGAACACTTTAATAGTCAATCATAATAGCATTAGCAGCATTATCACTGGAAGCTTTTCCACAACCCCGAATCTGAAGTACCTAGACTTGTCATCCAACAGCCTGAAGACACTGGGCAGCCCTGTGTTCCAGGAGCTAAGGGCACTGGAGGTTCTCCTGCTGTACAACAATCAGATAACACAGATAGAGTCTTCAGCCTTTGGAGGATTGCACAAATTACAGAAGCTGTACTTAAGCTATAACTCGCTTTCTCATTTCCCAGTGGAATTATACACAGGAAAATATAAACTGACAGACCTTGTATTGCTGGACATTTCCTTTAATCATATCCAGTCAATGCCTATTCAGCGCCTGAGTTCAGTGCCAGCCAAACATCTTAGTGGAATTTATCTTCATGGCAACCCATTTTATTGTGACTGTATGCTGTACTCCATGCTAATTTTCTGGTATCAAAGGCACTTCAGCTCAGTGGTGGACTTCAAAAATGAGTACACATGTTTGTTGAGGTCAGATCCAAGAGTCTACAATAAACTGCCTTTACTGCAGGACAACTTTCTGAATTGCTCTGAAAGCACCATCAACAGCTCTTTCCAAGCCTTTGGGTTTATCCATGATGCCCAAGTTGGTGACAGGCTGATTGTACACTGTGACAGCAGAATCAGCGATGCAGGCACACACTTCGTTTGGATTAGTCCAGACAATAGATTGCTGGAGCCAGACAGAGAGACCAACAACTTTAAGGTTTTTCGTAACGGCAGCCTGGAGATATCAGATGCTCAGCTAGAGGACTCGGGGCTGTATTCCTGCATTGCAATAAATAAGAAAAGACTGTTGAATGAAACCATAGAGGTTAGAATAAATGTTAGCAATTTCACAGTGAACAGGTCCCACGCTCATGAAGCATTTAATACAGCTTTTACCACCCTTGCTGCCTGTGTAGCCAGTATTGTTTTAGTACTGCTGTATCTCTATCTGACCCCTTGTCCATGTCAATGTAAGACAAAAAGGAGGAAGAGGAAACAGAACCAAAGCAATGCCCACTCATCAATATTGAATTCCACACCACCACAAGAGCAGCCAGCCGACGAGAAGAAGGCCAGTACTGGTAAACGGGTGGTTTTCCTGGAGCCTGTGCATGAACCAAAACACAGTCAGAATGGGAAAGTAAAACTGTTTCCTAATGACAATATCATTGCTGAGAGTATCTTAAAAACTACTCGAATGAAATCCGACTCAGATTCTGTCAACTCCGTGTTCTCAGATACACCTTTCATGCCATCAACTTAGTTTGCTGCCTGTGTTTGTATCGTGAAGTTACATTTCTGAATACCTCCTTTGCTTGTAGCAACCATCAGGAAAACAAATAAAAAGAGAGAAAATGTTTTAAAAAAAGAATCTACTGTCAGTCCTTGAACTGTGTCTCCTCTTTGTATGTGCAGAGCCATGCGACAGTGGTATCTTGTTTGAGAAAAGCAAAGAGTGTAGCATTAACATGAATGTCTTCAATGCAAGCTTAGCCTTGGCTTTTACTCTCTGCTCCATGCATAGCAATTTTTCATGCATGTTTAGAGGCACTTTCAGTGCATACAGCTGACTTCTCAGTCAGAGGCTGACACCTATAAAACACTCTCTGATAACTCAGGTGCTCTGCAGTGAGCACAGAAGCAAACTCAGATGGCTACTGAGAAAAATATTCAGGCTTCCTGCAATTCCTTTCACAGGCTTATAAAATCTTAACAGTAAAATCACTAGGGGGAATAAGTAATGAGTTTTCATCAGAACAAAAAGATTAGTTTTGCCACCAGGATGCCTAGCAGCACTGGATAAATGTTTATGGCCTTCATCTGATAATATGTTTGCCAATAATTGCTTGACAACTTTAAATGGAGGGCATTGTACTCACTTTATTCAAAACTTAGTCATAGGGTTACTCTTGGGAAGTAAAGTGGTTGTATTTTTTTAATAAATATTGACACAATAATAGCAGATAAAAGTTAACAAGTTACGTTGCCTTAGTTGAGAAATGAAAGTTGTCAGTCATAAGGACTCAAGCTACTGAACAGTAATTCATTAAGCTGCAATAACTGGATTGATTGTAATAATTTGTCTTAACCTTCACTACTTGCTGTACATTTGGCATCACATGTGGCAAACAAGTCTGCCACCATCACCAGGGCTCCTGATTCATCTTAGGGGTGGGTCACTTCTCTTCAGAGGTAATTTTCACATTTCAGTGGCACGTGGTTCCAGCAGTCCTATAAAACTTGCTTCCCAAAGATATTTCTTAAAAGAGGAAATACAATATTTGGACAAACTCATGAAAAATATAGAAGATTTTATGCACTGTGAATTCAGAAACACAGCTTTTCTCTAGACTTGGCCCTTATCTTGTATATACTGCTTCCTTCCTTGCCCAAATGTGTCATTGTCAAAGTTTATGAACCTGGTAAAGCTGGCCTGGACTGGTCATGAACATAGATTGCATGAAGAGTTGTGTTATTTTAATGAGCGTACTGTTCTATTTGCTATTTCTTTTTCTGTCTATTTGGTTTTTTTAAGCTTACTTACATTGGGACAGGGCTCGACTTTGCTAGTCTTCCTCACAATGATTAATACCAACTTCAAAGGAGTTTTGCAAGGAATTGCAGCTTACCGAAGAAGAGTAATTGGAGCATGTCTGTCTCATTCTATCCTTGGGGAATATACTGAAAGGGTAAAGGATAAACAAAATCATAATCAAAAGACTACATGGTATGGCAACTGTAATTTATTTCTGAGAGGCTTACTGTAACAACCACTTACCATTTTTTGTGATTTCTTTGGAGAGGCATATCATCCTGCCAAAGCTTATATCTGGCTGAGCCAAAGCTATCAACAACTGATTTGCTATGGAGAAATCCTGACTTAGCTAATTTTTTGAAAGCAAGCTATCTGGAAAAGAGATTATATCAGGAAACAGTGTTGCTGTGATGTACACAAAGTATGTGGAATTAGAAAACTGCTGGAGATTTTAATTCAAGTATTTAGGGAAACAGAATGGAAATTCTTTTCCCAGGCAGAGTATAATATTTAGGAGAGAAAGATGACCAAGGATTTGGGTCTTTTATTTGTACATTTATCTGTGCAAATTTAAAAATGACTTCTGCTATCAAGCAAGTTAGTGTCCTTTCATAAAGCTCTTCCTCTCTTTTGTCTATATACATGCATTAAACCAAAATCCGTATGTTTACATGTAAGATATGATGGAAAAACAGTGATTGCCTTTGCTAAAATCAGTGATATAGTTGGGTCCTCTGTCAATGAGGCAAAGGCTTGACACTGTCTCCTTGTCAAAAATTTTTTAATAGAAGAGATTCAACTAAGCTATGTGATCTGCTGCTGTGCCACACGTGTGGTAGGTGGGTGCCCTCTGTGTTGTGCAAGGAGACAAGCAGTGACCCAGGGCCAAAGGACTGAAGCAGTGATGAGGCAGAGTGGGAAATGGAGAGGCAAATACTCTCACAGAAAGCTGTAGAGATCAGTTACAAATCTGGACAGATATTGTGCTCTGTTGTCAAACCTGAGGCTAATTGAACAAGTGTTTGGTATTTGCACAAGAATGCTGATGGCCAGTTCCAAATTGGGCTGAAAAATAAAATAGGCTGTTGATGTGGCTTGAAGACAAATGTACCCGTCTCCTTAGTAGCTACAGCTGAGCAGTTGCATCCAACTGTTGCTCACAGTGCAAGGTGGTGACACCATGTATTGAACATCTTCAATGCATTATTAAACATTTTAAATGCATTTTAAGTGCATTTTAAATCTGTGTGGTAGTCCTAAATAAAAAAGGTAGAGATCCTGCAGCCTTCCTTCTGCAGGGCTGCTTTCCTGCAGTAAGAGTGTGGGGATTTATAGGGTCAGAGTAATCCTGCCAGGTGACTAGAGAAGCTGGGTGTTGATCTAAACAGCAGATATTTACTGTGACTATTAACTGGCTGTATTTTACTGACTGCTTCATAGTGCTCACAGTTGTAACTGTTATTATAAACAAGGTGGTAAACCCAAAGCTTTTGAAAGAGCTGTTGGCTTGTTTGCTGCTTCTTTACACTGTCATAGCCTCATAAGTTCAGTAGGTGCAGTTTTAATAAAGATTTTTTAAAGTCTCTGCTGGATATTTTTCGTATAGCACCACCACCATAAATCCACAATCCCAGTCCTCTACTTGGAAGGCTGTAGAAAGCCAATACAGCTCAGCTGTTCCTTCCTTCCCAGTGCAATGCAAGCCCCTTGAGGGCTGTGAGCAAGGAGATGGCACTTCCATGCTCCACAGCCCTGACCCTGGGTGGTCACATGGGTAGGAGGAGCTGCCCAGATGCCGCACCAGCCTCCAGTGTGGTCCACTGTCCTAGCGAGTCTCCACTGGCAGGCCTGTCCTACTGCCGTGTCATCCATGTTAGCCTATGTCCTGGATTTCCCATTGCTGTTTCCAGCAACTAGTAAAGAGCTAAATTATATTTTTAATCCAGAGTGAGCTCAGTTCTGCAAGGTGTTGAGTGCTCCAGTGCCAGTCCAGCCACACTCCTATAATGGGTTTGTCCCTAGTTGGGCATGGAGTCACTCACTGGCTCTGCCAGATGGCAGTGAGGTATTCCCCATGCAGCTCAGATAACCTCAGGTGAATTTTGCTCTCCCTTGTCTTCTTTCCAGTGCCTGAGACCATGCCACACAAGGCATAGGCAGGGCTCTAAGATATAGCTGAATACTGTGCCTTCTGTGGAGATCCTTGAACTTAGGTTCTCTACCACTTTAACAGTGGCCAGCAGCTTTTCTCTTACTCAAGGGCCTATTGCATCAGTTCTCACTGTCTTACAGATCAAAAATAAGGGTAATGGCTGCAGACAGCTCTGGGAGATCATGCCCTTGCCTCTGTGCATTTCCAGCACTGCACATGTCTGCAAGGCATAAGCTTTTGCATAATGTTTTGGAAACGTGTAGTGTGAGGCTCTCAGGCCAGTCCTGAGTGTTGCAGCAGCAACTGCACAACCGCATTGTCCCTATGTTACCCACTTGTAGTGACAGGTGAGAGGGAAGCCTGATAGTCATCTCTCATGACCTTCATAAGGTTAAGTATCTGACTGAGACCACCTCACTAGTGATGAAGATCTAAAATGGCTGACTGCCCCTCAAATACACTGAGCAGCTACCAACCAAGCTAGAAGCTGAGAGTGAACTGAAGTGCTTTCCTGATACCAGCCCTTAATCTGGGTATGACAGCCAGCACCATGTCCTTTTAGCCCAGATGTTCACCCCCAGCTTGTTAGGCAAGTAGTGCTACAGGTTAGTAGTGTATCTGTCTCCTTAGCATTGCTTCGTCAAAAAGTCAGATTACTGAGGACTACTAATGACAGTGTCAAAGGACTAATGGATTATATAGCTCATTCTTCTGAAGAAGTGAAACCCTAGGGCCAAGTTGTGATTAAACCATAAACTCTAATTTAGGATAGCACAAGATTATTTTTTCCTACTAGAGTAAATGAACTTCCTCCAGAGCGCTTTTATACCTTGACTGCAGCATATTTCTAATAACCTCTCTTGTCTCTGAACTGGGTGAGAACAAACCAGCCTTTATAGGCCGAAGCATGCTATTGCGGTCATCTCTGCAGCAATACATCTCTAAAGTGACAGTCCCCTGTGGAATGCAGCCACTGGCCATCTCACCCAGCACACACTTCTCTCTTAATCGAGGCTGAGCCATTTGACCATGGCAGGTGCAGGGACCATTTCCAGCCTCTTCCTTCATAGTTCTCTGTGTCAAGACTGGCTTCCTGAAGACAGTTTATGGATGTACTGCAAAGTTGCTGGAAGGGATCATTTCAATTGATTAATTAAAACAGCTGCTTCCGAATGGCTTCGAAATGATGAGAACTGGGATTGGTAAGTAGTACCTTTTGAGAAGAAAGAGTAAGTTTCATTTACAGATTGGGTAGTTTAGATTTTACTGACTTTCTTTTTACTCTCTCTGGCAAACAATACTTGAATCATTATATATAGAGAGGAAGAGAGTGCATGTTTAAGATTCCTTTTATGTCTTTCTATTTGTCCAGTAGGACTCAGATGTGGATAACAGTAGAAATTTCAGGTTGAGGGCGATAAGGGCAAGAAATAAGTTTGGCCAAAGTTCACTTGATATTTTAAAAGAAGGTTAATATCTGAATTCTTGCCTTCAGTGGGTACATGATAAAAAAAATCAACAGTTATTACCTAAATACAGATTTCATGGGTATTTTGGAGAATCTGACAGTAATACAGGTAAGAAAGTGATCAATACAAAATCAAAACATGAGTGTTAGTATTTATTTTTGAAGAAGAGATATTCCTTACTTAATAGAAAGCTCTAATTTTAATTAAAGAACTGAACAGATGCAGTGGAGAAAATATTTTTCTTCTGTATTACTGGTTTATACTCTGATTACATTAGGTGGACTTTTTTTTCCTTATATAAATCTATTTTCATTTCCTTTGCAAGATAACTTAATTAAATGGAATAATATCTTCTTATTTAGTTCTTCTAATGAAATTTGCATTGGTAGGGGAGGAGAGGAAAGTCAAGAATGATACAATCAGTTTGATGACACGTACATATCAGGAAAAGTTAGCTGTGGATTCAAGTATTGTCTTTGATCAACCATGAGATTATCCAGGCATGGACTTGTAGGTTGTTTCATTATAACTGAAACTTTCTGTCTCATTTGACTAATTCAAGGTGGCCTATTTTAAGCTTTTTAATTTTTTTAAAGGAGAAAGACTATTTGTGCAACTTTTTGCATCAACTTAACTAAATTGATTTAGAAACCATCATTGATGTGAAACAACTTTGTTAGTATAAAACAACTCTGGTATACAGAGAGGCTGTCCAGTCTATATGAATATTTCTTATGACAGTCCAGGATCACCTGTAAGTATTTCCTTGGCAAGCTAGAGCCAAATTGCATCATGCAGATCTTTCCTAGTCAAGAGGGAAGATGTTTTCTTCAATCAGATTAGCACAATCAACAAACTCAATTGAAATCCTCATTCAGTCCTTACCACAAATGACTTTTGGAATTCAATGCCTTTATTTGCGCTTTAGAACTATGCATAGAACATCATAGCCTACTGCAGCAGATATCCCTGATAGGAACATCAGGAGAGGGGAAGAGCCAGGGGAAGAACATTTTTGCTCGAGAGCTACCTAATAAGATCAATTTCTGTCCTCAAGGGTTAATGGCCCTAAAACCAAAATGTTACTGGGACCAAACAAACCTTAGACACCCTCTCCAGAGGGGCTGGAGGCTCTGATATCTGTTCCTTCCAGAGAGCACAGATCCTCAGCAAGTGCAAATGCTACCTTTTGAACAAGACAAAATGTCCTTTCACAGAAACGAAAGGATTTCTAGCACTTTTCCTGGTATCTGAGGTGCTGTCAGCAATAATATACTACAAAATAAATTAGCTTTGATAAGCACTGCTGTTGCCTGGAGCAGCTCAATTAGCCTTTTGCACTTGGAGCAAAGGGTTTTATAGCACTAGATAGAGCCTCAGACCAGGCTACATCTGACTTTTGTTCTCTTTGTTCTTTTTACCTGGCACCAGCATCACTGAAAACCACGGGGGTTTTTATAGCTTTTACCTGAGTATTTAGAACAAACAAAACCGTGAGCCTTTCCCCAGGCAGTTCACTGTTGCCTAAAATGGTGGAAGGGAAACAAAGATTTTCTCTACAGTTTTAGCATCAGAACCGAGATTCTTTCTGATTGAAGCCGTGGAGGGAACAGTGTTGGTATAGTGTTACTACTGCTGCTAACACTCTCAGCTACGTCAGTCAAGGCTGGATCCTGCTGAAGGAGATGTTCTGCAAAAGAGCAGGGGGTATACTCACTTCTCTGACCTTGTTTTTAAAGCAGAAATTCATATACTTGAGCTACTTCCTGAAATAATTTCAAATCTTATTTTTTAAACTTACACTCATGAAGGTATGAAATTGCAATCCAATCAGTAATTTTGTAATTTGGGCATGAGAGAATTTTCCCTTGATTTTATCTCCTGTCCTTTGATTTTAATCCATATACTAAAAAGATAGTTTAGCTATTTTTTAATGCATGTGTCTCCCCTCCCCTCCCCTGTTTATTTCCAGGCATGGATAATCACTGCGTACAACTGAAGCAAAATGATCATGTTGCAGTGAATGGTCTCTATGATCCATATTTTCTGCAGAGATAAGCCGATTTGTTGAGTATACTGTCCTGTATATCACTTCACATTTTAAAGACATATTTAGACATGCTGCTATTATTGCTGCTACATTTGTGGTATATAAGCATCTTTAAAATTCATTCCAATTATAAAAAAAAAGTACCAAACAAAAAAACAAACAGTAGAATGTCAGAAATCATTGCATTTACTAAAAACAGTCATATTTGTCCTTCAATGCTGTAATGTTTTGATCTTTTAGCAGTCTCATGTACAAATTCACACCTAATGCAGAGACAGCCTGGCTTTCAACAGCACCTGCTTTATATCAGTTGTGAAAACAGGCTTCTTTCATTCACCTAGCAAAGAAAACACTTCTTTTATGAATAACAATACATTTTCCCCACATCCACAGCGACTGTCATAAAATTTGATCCTAAGCAGAGTCTGTGTGTGGTTTAAGAAACATTACAGTGAGTTGAAGCTGCATTTTCGTCATTTATTCCCCAAGATTTTCATTATAGGCTTAGCAGTGTGGCTGTTGGCATTATCATTTTATGTTAAAGAAAATGAATGCTCATTGGTGTTCCATCTGCAAAATTGCAGTTGCAAAGTGCTGTTTGTTGTATTCAAACTGCTCATGATGAATTCCCAACTCAATCATGTGCCTGTCGTCTTGTGTAAGTGCCTGAGAGTGATAAGAATGCACATGACCAGCTATCCAGCATAGCCAGACCTCACTTCTTTCATACTCAGCAGGGAGAAACTGTTGGAAAGCACACCAGAAGAATCAACGTGCTGTGTACTTAGCACATTCTTGATGATCTGTGGTTGCTTCACAATAAAAAAAAATGAAATAGAAGGAAGTTTTAAAATTCTCATCATCACAATGCATAAAAAGGTTATAAAGCCACCCTGTCATTACTGTGCCCTTTTCATGTTCTTCAAAAGTATAAGTAAATCTCTTCCTATCCAGTATATACAACAGTATCAAATTAGGCCTGTACAAAATACCACACTCTCTTGAAATAACTCAAGAGTTATGAGCATATTTCCTGTAGCTCTCTTACAGGTCTTGGTCTGTAAGGCATAACTTGCAAAATTTATGTTCATCTACTACAAAGAATCATAGACTGCACTCATTTTCATTATCAGTGTGGGTATGTCCCCTGCTGTATTATGCAGGGTGCATTTCACAGTGATGACATGTGTGAGGGGGACTCTTTTTCTTAGCAAAACAGTGTTCAAAAGGCAGAGCAAGGTCTGGGGCTCAAAGGCAGTGCTGTTTTCTTGCCACCCAGGTGCAATGAGCTTCTCTTGTGGAGCGCACAGGCTGAAATCTGTTAAAAATAGAAACATTGCAGAGGGAGATTTTTGCCAGGAGAAAAATACTACCCTTTGAATTAAAGGTGAGAAAATAACATACAGGAGTCAAATGTCAAAACTGAAAAACAAAAGAAGTATCTGAACCTTGGTAAGGGCGCAGGCTTTTCAAAATATATTAAATCTTCATACCATCTTAATGATTTCCTTCTGTGTAAAGAACTGTTGTCTCAATAATGCAGGTGCAGATTGTTCATCCCAGAAATGAGAAACAGCCAGAAATGTACTTTCTGGTTATCTTTACTTGTCATCATGTCATGAGTTCAGGCTGCTTTGCTCACAGTAGGTAAACTATGGTAATATTAATCCATGGTCTTCCTAAGAGGCAGTGGATAATTGGACTGTTTTGTAAGGGTGGCACAGGACTAGTGACCTGGATATTTCCTTAAGTTTTTGTGCTTTTGAATAGATCTCTTACTATCTGCAAGTCATCACTTGTAAAAATAACTTTCAGGAGAGATGCTGAAATCTAGTCACTGAAGTAGGAGTGGTTAAGATATTTATTTTTCCTCCACAGAAAATCAAGTAACTAACTAAAGACAGAATGTAACATTTTCTTCTTCAAAGATGTATTGACTAACAGGTGTGACATTGCAACAGAGTCTGTGTGCTGCTATCAGCTTTGCCAAATTTTGCATCTTTGTAATGGCAGGAGAACTGACACAGTAACAGGGGGAAATGCATATACATCTCTGGAGACTAAATATAAAAGATGGGGTTCGGTCTATATAGTTTCCTAAACA
>VYZX01031352.1:2344-22293 GCA_013401335.1 Brachypteracias leptosomus | reverse complement strand
GGGTCAATCTCCCTTCTTCAATGTCCGGCAGCTGAGGAGGACTCCATGCATTCTGCCTTCCATCCCAATCCGTGTATTCCTGAATCCAGTTCCAAAATCCACCTCCTGAATCTGGTTCCTGTTTGCTGCCGAGTCCAGTCTGGGACTTCCCCAGTGCCTGCACCACAGCATCAGTGGTGATGGCGATATAAGTGCCACTGGGGGGATTTGGTTCCATACTTGTTTTGTATATATTCCATTTTAATATTATTTTCATTAGGGCTGGTTTCAGTTTTGTTTTCTAATCCATCTCTCTCTCTCTCTCTCTCTCGATGCTCTATAATAGAGCATCTATTATAGGTCTAGCAGACTGCCCTGACCCTAAACCTTCACACAACCCTCTTAGCAAACAGTTTTTTCTCATGCACGATGAGACATTCAGCTGGCTCAAGAGGTCATCCAGACACACACAAACAACAAATTGCAAGACCAACTTCACTTTTACATAATATTTGCAAATCACCTGTGCTGCTACCAATATCCAACTGCAAATCACCAGTTCCACCACCAGTCTTCTCAGTAGTCACTCTCATTGCTCTAGTAAAATAGCTCTTGCCATATCCAACTGGGAACCTCTGGGATTAGGAGTATAAATCCCACAACACAGCTGAAGAACTTGTTTGCTAGATCTTTCTGCAAGTCAATTATTTGTAGAAAAGGCACTTACTAGGGACTTGAAGCTGAAGAAGGCCTTTAACAATAGTCATGACTATTTGAACTGTCTCCCATACAGCCTCTGAAATATATTGATTTATTCAGCATAACAAGTAAGCTCATTTCTAACGCCCTAAGAGGATGCTTGTGGAACATGGCTATAAGGGTACCTTTTAATTCCTTTGTGACTAGTTTCGAACCGTATTCGGAGATTAAATAATGTATCTGCAATAAAAACCTCTAAAAACTCCATATACCTTTTTCGTTAATGTGTGCTGTATGGTTCAGATAAGAAACAAATTGTGTTGCTTAGAGTCGTTCAAGCTGCTATTATCATGTATGTGTTGCAACATGCATTCCTGATCCACAGATCTTCACTGAAAAAACTCCTTTGCTGCCTCAGGTAAACAGGTTTTTTCCTCATAATCAGCTCAATTTTTGAATTATTTTCTTAAGTGAAATGTATGTATTTCACTGATGCTGGGCAGAATAAGTTCAGAATTTGGTCTAAAAAGAAAATCAGAAATATAAAATCATTTTAATGGATCATTTTCAACATTCTCTTTTAGAAATAAGTAGCTGTAATAATGGGTTAGAGCTATTTAACTACCTACTTTGTTCACTGTATTTGCCCTGAAAGAAAGCCCTTCAGTCTGCTTTTCCAAGTCTAGTGACTTCTGCAGTGTGTGAGGTCCAATCTGAGAAATTAAAGCCTACATTTAGATCTGTTGCACCTGTCTTTATATAGCTAAGATACAGAATAAATGGATATGTCTCTGCAAGTCAGTTTGTGTCTCCTGTGGTCAATGTAGAGATGTAAATGTTTTTAAGGCACAATTCATTTGACCAAATGTAGACATCTCCTTTAGGATGAAATGAATTTTACCTTGGCAATACTTAATTATCTCTATTGCCTATAAGGGGAAGCTGGTGTGATTAATTTTGGTTCATGTTAGAGAGGGACAGGAAAATTTTCTACAACCCTAGAAGAACTTTGAGATTTCAATATTTTTTCTGTTGCTGCATGCATTAAAAAAAAAGAAATAAAAGTTTCGGAAAACGTGTGTCACATAAATGACTTGGGTATTCCCCTTTTTTCCTTTTGTTTTTGGTTGGGTTTTTTTTTACCTATACAGTAATATGAATCTTCTACTAAAAACAATTTGACCTTGATCCTTACATAAAAATAGTATAAAACTAGAAAACAGAGGGAGTTAAATATTCTGGATTCATTTCTGATATTAAAGTAATTTTTCTTTTGCTGGCAACTTCACAGGTTGTGCTTCTAGAGTTTAGATGAATATTAAATTCAGTTTCAATCTGACAAGCTCCTGCTTATTCAAAAAGATTGTTCCAGTATTACTCTGGAAAGTAGATTGGCGTGAAAACTAAATAACTATTTTTGGTAATAACAGAATTTGCAATCAGCTTTGCACATTGAAACCACAGCACTACCAACTTCATAAATGAAAATTCAAACATCCAGAAACAATATGCAGAATTATAGCTATGTAATCTTTACAGATAAAGTGTTCCCACACGGTAGCACCTAAAATTCAGGTGGTGAGGAAGCATAACTCTGTCTTCTCTTTGGTCACTGAGCAACCCTTGGGTTTGTTGCTCAGAGGTACCTGTTGAAAACTACATCACTGTGGAGAACCCCTAGCTGATTTGGGCTGTCCTGTGTCCTCCCTACCCAGTCCTAGGACCCTCCAGAAAAAACTAGTTATATCTATGTGTCACACAGCCATTGGTATTGGTGTCCTCTGGAGAATTTTGATTTCCTGTGGCTCTGACACATACTCATTATTTTCTGAGCTCTGCTTAGCTTTTGTTTCAGATCAAAGGGACAAAAAGAATGAAAAGTTTATGTCAGAGCTCATCAGAGCAGTGCTTTTGCAACATTATGTTGTGGGCCTTGTGCCGTTACAAGAGCGCAGAGAAGAAACTGAGGACAGGACTGACTCAGATGTTATTAGAAAAATATAACTGTTGGAGTAAAAAAGCCAATGATGTGATACCCCTCCATGCTGTTGATTTGGAATGAATGTCGTGGTAATCTTGTCAATATGTCTTGGTTTCTTCTTGTAACTAGATGGCTTCAGAAGGGAACCGAAAACTGAACGAACATGCACACAAATTCAGGATTTGAGGAAATAGACCTCTGAAGTGAAAGCAGGAACAAGCTGAAGTGACAAAGCCCCAAGTGATGATGTATCAAAGCTGTCTGCAAACATTTCTGGTCTGGGATTGTTCCACTGTGCCTGGAATCCTTCCCTGGCTGCTCTTCCTAAGCTTCACTTCACCCATTTAACAGCAAGCCCCTAGAGAACATAGCAGAAGATGGGTTGGTGCAAAGTATCTGGAGTGGTCACAATAAATGGTTCAGACAGTTACCTGTATCAACAAGAGCAAGGAAATCAGGGCAACCAGAAGAGAAATTCTGATCAATAGAAGCCCTTTGGGGCTCTTGTGCTAGGGGGTGTATCACTGCTGACTGTTCAGCTTTTCTGTTGGCTGTAGAAGGTGCTGGAAGTGGAAGTCAGGGTAATGCAGAGTATTTCCTCCTTTGCCATGCTGCCTTATCCCAGAGAAATGCAGAGAGTGAGTTCCACTCTGTGTAAGGGATTTTAGATTATGGGCCGTGTACAGCCACGATGGAAGAATTACAAGCTGGACTCAGCTGTGGAATCCCTATCATGGCCCAACTACAGACCAAGGGGTGGCGTGTGTGAGGGATAGAAAATTACAAGCTGGACTTTGCTGTGAGAATGTGACCTCAGGAAAGAGAGATACAAGCTGGACTCAGCCGTGAGAATCTGGGTTGTTGTGTAGTAATTTGGGAACCGCTGTTAGCTGAGCAGAGCACGCACCTGCAGGCCTTGTTGCCTTGTTGCACGTGCTGACCACGCATGCAGCAATGCCTAACTGGTACTTTTCCACTGTCTGCTGGGGATATAAAGGGACCTGCTCAGAACCGAGATGGAGAAGGTAGGGACATGGAATGAACTCTACATTTTACGGGGGTTGCCCTGAAAAGAATGCTGCACCTATCATCTCCTCTGCGATGATTCCATTTCTGATTACTCTTCTTCTTGGCAGTCTTTCACCAATAACTGGGTTGGTAAGATCTGCCTGAAGGGAACGCGTGGGGACCACCCTCTGCTAGCATACTGCTTAACAGAGCAGGTTTTTTTCTTTAAAGGGAAACACCCCAAGCTAATCGCCACTTTTGCAGGTTTTTAACAGAACAATAAACTTCGCTGTGTTTTTACTAAGTTTCATATCCTGGGTGAGTTTGTGGATAGAGATCCTTCTGAACCTGGAACACACTCTTGCACCACACTTCCTTTAGCTTTTGCTATGAGAACTACCTTAAGAAAAAATAGAGATGAGAAAATTAATGAATGAGGTAACTAAACCCCTCAGGCCTGAAACAGTGGAGATAGAGAGGTCAGATGGGAAATATTAAGAAAAAACCTCCAATATTTGTATTGAAAAGTCAAGTGAATGTACAACAAATATACACCACACACACACACACACATAGACACAAACCCCAGCCATAAGGTAACTTTATTTCTGAAGACAGCCTAAGCTACAGCAGTAACATTTTTGAGTAATTTTCAGTTTAGTCATGCAGAGGTGACCGACTGTGAAACTAATTATAGAAATTTGAGGAGCACTGACACCTTTGTGAAAATGAAACATGAGTGACGTTGTCAGAGTGGACAAAAAAGATGAGATGATCTTCTGACTTATCTGAGTGGAAGAAACAACCTCTTAATTTTGGGAAGATGAAATAAGCTTGATAAGAGATCAGAGACAAGATGATGTTTTGAACAAAATACACACACACAGATAAACCTGGGAAGTTTTAGAACAGGTTTTTGACAAAACAATTAGAATTTGTCCAGAAAAATACACTACCATTAACACCATGGAGGATGGACAAGGCTGTAGCAGTGCTGATGTTCTGCAAGGGGATCCAAAATACTGTGGAAAAAGAAAAATATAAGATCAAAGGACAGAAAATCATGCAGAGTTCAAAGTCAGAATCCCCACTAAATGGCGCATAGAGATGCAAAGCACCTAAGATTTTGAAAAGATGAAAGAACTGCAATAGATTACACTGCTTTGTGAGAGTTTGCAAGTGGAGGCAGAGTTTGCACAGCATGGACAAAGAGGATGCCAGCAGTATAATTAGTTCAGATGTTTTTTTCAAAGCAAGAACAGACAAAACTGCAGAAGAAAATGTCTAAGCTATCAACCAAAAATAAATGTATCATTTAATAATTCTAAGTTGAACAAGGGACATAGAGTTATACTCTATGACTGTGTTCATGGTGGAGTGGTAAGTAGCTGTGTTCTGGGCAACATTTCTCCTGCTCTGTGTTTGCAAAGATATGTGCTATACTGGGCAGTGTTATTGGAAAGCAACCATTCTTCCATCCCCCACAGCAGTAGACCTTTGGATACATAAGTGGAGCCAAAATGCTATTAGAAACTGTGCTTTTGGCACTGAGCAGAAATCAGCAAACCTTATGATTAAAACTTTGCACTTTGGGGAACTTACTCCCCAAAGGGAACATGAAAATGAAATATATGGGTAAATAATGAACTGGAAAAGTTACAAGTTACACTGTGTGTGTGTATATGTGTGTGTGTCTATATGCTCATTTTCAAGTGGAAATAAGTTAAGCCTCTGGTCTCATCAGGGAATGAACTGACTGGGAATTCAGGGGATCAAAGCAATTGACGATGAGTTAATTTATAAGAAATAAAAAACTCTCAGTAGGATCAGGAATAAAACTGACAGAATTTAAATGTCCTGGAGTTAATGAGTTTAAGAACTGACAACATGAGTGTACTTAACAGTAGGAAGAAAAAAAAAAAAAGATACAGCCTTTCATCTTCTGTATATACATTCAATATAACAACATGAATTTGCACAGTTTGCATTTAACATTCCCATTGGGACACACTGACTCTGCCTGTTGTTCTATTACATATGAGTTGTAACTCTTCCTCAAATCCAAATTCACCTACTACACAAGCAGTTTAAAAGTAAATATGCCAGCAGGGGGGATTAAGTTCTTAGAGAGCGCCCTCCTCAGCTGGCAAAGGGGCAGGTTGTTCTTCAAGTGATCTGTGTGGATCAGGCATATGGGAGATAGGACAAGGGACACCCTAGTTCCTTTGCAGCTATTATGACCTTTCAAGAGATGAGGTATGCAGTTTTTGATTTCAAGCATGGTTTATGGGACTTGATGTATTTAAGCCTGCTCTGAAACTTTCTCTTCAGCTCATGGCATAGGCTTGCTCACAGATTCTTCACACTGTAGTTTGCATTGTATTAAGAACCTGAAGTGTTTCAGAGGAAGAAGAAATGTGTTTTTAATGGGCTGCTGTAGCTGTACAGATGAAGTTAGGAAGAAAACATGACTAATGGCTCTGAGGTCTCTGTAATGACTGAGGTGCTGTTCTGGTATAAAACAACCAAGACTGTAAATCCTTGAGAGACAGAAAATAATATGCCTCAGAGCAAAATGTAAAAAATAGTACAAAAACATTACAAGACTTAGTATCTGGGCATTAATATGGCAGACACGATTCAATAAATATAAATTTTAAAACTGATGCACATGGGAAAAATAATTTAATCTTGAATGAGGGACTCTGAGCTGATCATTACCACTCAGGAATGAAATCTTGGTATTATAACAGGTTTTCCTTTGAAAATATCAACTCTACTCTCCTTAATGATCCAAACCCAGTTGAAATACTAGCAATTATTAAGAGTAGAACAAAACAAACAATATATCATGACATATAAGTTACTATATAATGTCAATTACCGATGTCAGTAATATTACAATGTATACTGACACTAGATAATGGCATGTCCCTATGTAGATCTGGCTTGTGGTCTGGTTTGTCCTCTGCAGAATGGTACAGCAAGAATCTACAAAGCTCATAGAATAGTAACAAAGCTGTGAAAAAGTGTTGAACAGCTAAGCAAGCTGGAAGATAATTAAGTTTGGTCTTCAGCCTGGGAAAAGATAGTTGAAGGGACAGAGAGGGATCTGGGACTGAGGTCAGTAAGGTTACAAAAAGCACAGAGAAGATCAGTTGCTCACTGTTTATTCCAAGACAAAGCTGGAAAGAGTTGGACATTAAAACAAGATAGCAAGTGGCAGCTTCAAGGTGGTCTCCAAGTGAATGCAGAGATGTAGTGGAAATTCCTATCGCAGCATGCTAAAAGTTTAGATACATTCAAAGCACAGCTGGACAAATTCATAAAAGAGGAATTCTCTGGGATTCTTAAATACAAAGAAAGCTCTGGTTTAGAAGGTCTTAGAGCTGAAAATTACTGATCTCTGGGAGAATACTGTGGAAAGATATCACAAGAACTTGCTCTCTCATCTTACTTTTTTTTTTCCTCAGACATCCAGTTCTGATGATTGCTTAAGACAAAGTTAGACCTTTAGTCTGATACAAAATGGATAGTCTATGTTTTTTAATATCTGTAGATGAATGGAAAGTAAGACAGAGGCCTTAACACCTTAATTTCACTACCACTGCATTGTGTAGATGTTTTCGCCTGAACTATTTGTTTAAACTTCCCTTATAGTCAGTGCAGATCTAGTCAATACAGTCTATGGAATTTAAGCTCTGATTCAACTGGTCAAAAATCACTGCGTGTTTTAAGAGGAAATCCACATTTGATGGATTGAATAGCTTGAGCTGATGGAAGCTGAGTGTGATATGTTCAGGCAGAGAAACTTATATTGTAGATGACTCAGTCAGTCAATTGAACTTTGAGACCTCCCAGACTGGCAAACTGAAAAGAAATGCATGCCTAACATAACTAAGATAACTTGGTAGCATGACTATGTAAAGTTGTTCAAAAAATAGAGCATGCAATTTTGTTCAAGAGAATAAAAAGTATAATTACACAGATGTCTGTCTTCTCTCACAGACATCCAGAGCTTCGACAGTAAGAATAAAATCTAGTTCTTAACACTCTGAAAGCACAGGATTTTAGCTCATACTTGTTACTATGATATGAGGTAACTTGAGTGTCAATAGTTAGGACACTTGGAGTGGGAGAAAGGAGAAGTAATAATAATAAAAAAAAATCCAATATACTTGAATAAAGAAGGGAACTTTGGCTTTGTTAGACCTGTAACTTTAGGAGGATAGTGTAGGTTGATGAAAAGCACTTACTACTTTGGAAAAAAGGGCCTGGTGACTGTTTCCTTTCCTAAGGTTCTGGAATACAAAGACTTAAGTTGCAGTTATCTGTAAACCCTGTGAAATGCTATTGTTAAAGATTTTTCTCTCAGCAGACAGATGGATTTGACTACACTGTTTTGCAGAGGCTTACATTATATATGGTCAATCAGACTTAACTGAGACATTGAAAGCAAAAAGCCATGTTTCACCCTCTTCAACACTGCAGAGCAATACATTCAACTCTATAGAGCAACATACTCTCCAAGCCCCTTCACCTTAGGAAGCATATCCAGCACAGAAACTTCACCTACAAATGGGTAGGCAGACAGATTTAATAAAAACCTATTTTATGCAAGTTAAATTATAAGTCAACATAGAAAATGTTTCCAAGTAATAGAGGGTATCTTTCAGGAAAAGGAGTGGACTAATGCTGGCTTTGATATGGGGAAACTAGGGTACAAAAAAGTGTGTCCAAAACCAAATGAATGGAGTTTTGTTAACTTGTTAAATTCCACATATCTGAACACTCAAAAATGAGTAGTGAATTTGTAATGGCTCATTTGCAGGGGAGAAGTAAAGCTATGTTGAAAATTATATTTTTTAACTTGAAAACTAAAGATAATATTGCTTCAAAACTTCACGTCTTTAGAAATATACTGCAGTAGAACAGAAGATATAATCTCTTTTCAGATATTCTTTGGGTATTCAGATTACTGGCTTTTGCTTAGATCACAAAACTAGAGCTGCAAATTGGGAAAGGATCTATACTATTTGCTTGCCAAGGGGATAATGTGCCTAAGCTTAAATGGCCTTATCATCAGAAAGGACCATGTCTGGCCATTGGTTACATTTATGAATTAGATGTAAAGTCAATCAAATAATTCCATATTAAACTAACATATTTGTGAGAATAAAATTTAGCTCATTATTTTAGCAACAAAAAAGAGTCTGAAAACAAGAGGATTGATTGAAGTCATATGTGCATGACATTTTCTACNCTATTAAATTCTCCTTATCTCAACCCATGAAACTTTGCCTTTTTCTCCCTGTTCTTCTCCTATCCCCCTGAAGGGAGCTAGAGGGGGGAGCAAGCAGCCACATGGTGCTCAACTCCCAGCTGGGTCTAAACCACAACAGTCCCATAATTCTCTTCCAGTCTTTTTTAATTAAGGATAACACTGCTAACTCCAGCTTATGTCACTTCTATTTTTTAGTTTCTTGTCCTTAAGAGTCACTGCTCATTTTCTGAACTCAGAACTTTTCGTTCTATAGTCTATTACTAACCTTACAACAGCTTTCAACATCATATTTGCATACTAATATGCGATTTGAAGTTCTTATCATATTAGACATAGATATCTTGCCTACAATTGTTTTATACTATAATCTACTAATCATATAGGGATGCTTAATGCAACAGGAGTGCCGTGCTGTCCCCAGGAGCATTACATTAGTTGCAGTAATGGTAAAAGCATGTAATACCTGCTCTATTAAGTTAGAAACTTCTTAATGTAACTTTCCATGAGAATATAGTCCTACTGGGTATTGATGTTGCTGTGGAGCATTCAAAATATTTTTAATATTATGCACAAGCATAACCTCCCACCACCACTGCCTCCATTGCCCTTACATAAGTCTATAAAGGAACCATTAAAAATCCATTAAGCTTGTTAGTTTGCACAGCTTTCAGGGAATCTTGCTGCAAGTTTTGCTATTTCAACACTTAAGGGCTTCTATTAAACACAGCAATCTTTGAGCTATAAGAGTTTACTGGAATGGCCCATTAAGTGAGAGTTTTCTAGGGGGGATTATGTCTAGGAGAAGAAGAGGAGATCAGAGTTTTAATTATACAAATGGGGTTTGCTTTCTGCATTTTGTTTTTAAAGTAAAAGTGATTTCTGTTATCTCAAGAAGCCCAAAAGCAAAATGTTGAAAAGTAGATGGATGGTGTCACGATTAAAGTATGTATAAGGGATTCAGGAAACTGGTTTCAAGTATTTGACTTCAGATTTCAGAAAAAAAAAATCACTTAAGAACTGGTCTGGAAATGCTGAATATTTAAAAAGTTATGTCTGTTTAAACCAGAGCTGTAGCTGTCAGGATCTCTTAGAATCAGTTATTTTTCACTTCTGTAATACAGAGTTAATACTACTTCCTTTTATCCTCCTGTCTGTTTGGGTATTAAACTTTTTAGGGTAGGGGCAGGCTCCTTTATGACCTCTATTTTATCGTATGAGTCTAAAAAAATATTAATAAGGAAAAAATATGCCTATCGTGAAGATCTTTTCACTTGCTTCATTGGTATTCACATAGAAGACTGTCTTAAAAAATCATTGGATACTCTTTTCAACAGCATATGCAGCTATACATGTTCTCTCTGGCCATTTAGTCTTGCATTTTTGCATGAGTTTTTTCATTGGCAATCACTGTCCTTGCATTGTAAAAGGAGATTCATAAGACTCATTGCAAGCTATTGTGAGGAGATTGGTTCCTCCATATGAGGTTTAACGTTTGCATTATTTGTTATTTCTGGGGAGATATAAAATTCCTGAGATGGCATCAAGCTGCTTATGGGAATATGTAGTACTTGACTGGAATCATAAGGTTTCCTATACTTTTTGTTTGGAAAGTGATATCTATCTCTAACTTTAGCATGCATAAAAATCTGTTTAACATTTAAAAGAAATACAATCATTTGTATTTGGTGTTTTTTGATAGTTGAACACTTCTGTGTTTTGCAAAAAGAACTCAAGATTTGACATGACTACAGTCCTGGGGTCAGGAAGATGCCTTTTACTCTCCTCATGTCTTCAATCCATTCAGGTCTGGCTGAATCTTAAGCTGCCAAAAATCACTATTTTCCATCTGTGCTTTCCTCACTAGAGCTTGCTAGAGGCTGTCTGATGAAATCCGTCAGCATCCTATCAGTCCTGCCCATGCACTAACCTAGCATCTTGTTTAAGTATGCCACAAAGATGAAGCTCCAGATGGGATCATGCGAAACTGGTTTCTTTCCAGCTGCTCTTTCCTCATTTAAACAATACTGTGGTTTCATATGGAAGGGAGATTGGGCTGATAATAGCAAGAGCATTAAGTTCAAGTTTTACTTTTTTCATTAAGTTACTTCTTTTAAATCTGTGCCTTTCTCACTTCTTATTATACCTCAGCTAGAAGTTGCATAGTCTGGAAAGTGATCTTTAATGTGGAACAGCCAGGGTGAAGCAATGTTGTTCTGTCAAAAGAATCCACCGAGTCTTGACATAACTAGTCTTGAGCACTTTACTGTGATGCCTATGCAATGAGACTGTTCGTGCATATGTAACCTCAAGTGCAAATTTAAAACCTTCAGGTTTGATCATCTTATTAAAAGAAACTTTTTTTTTTCTAAGGCGCAAAAGGCAGGCAGTGATTTATTATCTTCTCACATGCAATTGCTTGTAGGCAGTTCAGAGACCTGAAGACCATTTTAAAAAGGACAGAATTGTGCATGTTTTTTTCACATGTACTGACTGTTGAACACGTGATGTTGTAAATGTCATAGCGCTGATTGTAAGCATCAACTAAAATGCAATATATTGTAGGTTTACCTATGCCTGCAACTGATTTTTAATATAATGCATTCTCTTGAATGGTGTCCTCTGCAAGGCAAGTGTGTATATGTTGCCAACTGGCAATATATTTGCAGCAGTACAGCCAACCAAGAGACATGGTCTGTTCAGCTGAAGGAAAGCTGAATATGAAGAACTTTGAGGCAGTAGGGAGTAGAGGGAAATATTTACATGTTCAAGGGAATGCACAAGATCACTCAGAAATCATCTCCATCCTTTCTCTTCTACACTTCCATGAATATAATTCCTGCTTGCATGTGAACTTGCATCTTATTTTACAGTCTATTCAGTAAAAAGAAAGGAACCTATATTTATGGGTATGATTTCATTTCCTATAGCATTCTGTGGTGCAGCACACAGTTCTGGGAGCCTGACGGATCTGAGAAACTGCGATAATGGGAGCTGACAGTGATGGATAGTGGAAAAACCAAGAACCCCACAACTGATCAGAAGAGGGTGCTATTATTCTGGAATGGTCTTGCATTATCCCTGCCAGAACGCAGACAACGCCTCAGCAAGATTCTGGAGGATGCTGCCTTTCAGCACAGATGTAATATTAAGGACTTGGCTATCGGTGGTAGTAATTAAGAGACAATAGCAGTTTTCACAGTGAGACAAAGATTTCCTGAGTAAACCTGCATTTGTCCATTTGTGTTCTGAAGATAGAAGCTTCTCTAGCAAATCAAATTATGGAATTCCTTCCTTTCCTACCCTGCAGCAAAATCTGTGTATTGCTGCTCTACACTACTGAACAGCTGTTCTTGTTCATCCTACAGGCAATTGCATGTGAAAAGATAATAAATCATTGCTTTCCTAATCTTGAAAATACGTAAGCGTATTTCAGTCATAGGAACCATACTGGGTGAATCCACACTGCTAAATAAAAGACTGCAAGGGAGCAAAGACAGTCTCTGACCCCTGGTGATTTATGTTGTTTAATTATTCTAACTCTCACCAAGAAGCCAAGATGTCTTTGACTGCAGACTCCAGAGACTGTTCCTCCAAGGCAATGAGGATGAAACTGTGTCAGGTTTGGTGCTCTCTGCCCCACATTGTCTTTCAGTACTATCCCCACAGCCTTAGCACCTTTAAATATCCACTGTCATGCAATGTCCTAGAGATTATATTCACTTTTATGCAACAAAAGCATTGTGCTGCTGGGCTGAAGCAGACCTCACATTATTTCTGACTGAAATAAGCACATAAAATCATATCTACATTTTAAGGCTAGACAGGCATCACTGGAGCCCAGAGATGGTCTAGGGCCAAGTGCTATGCAGTTTAGGCACTGCCAGTCTGTTCCAGAGTAAGTCAATCCTAAACATGTGGCAGTGAGTCACTTTAGCACTGTCTTGTGGCAGTATAACTACATCTACCCATTGGCCACTTCTATAATAATGAGTAAAATGCCCCAAGAATCACTCTGACTGTAATAATAAAGGATAACACACGTCCATAAGGATAAACTCACTTATGCACATCCAAAAATTGTTTGAGAGTTTTAGGTAGCCAAGACTTGCAATTAGTACTTATAATCTGACTGTACAGATAATTGTGGAGTAGTCCCTGAGCCTGGGTACTTTTATGTTTTGGTAGTGCAGATGTAGCCACGGAAGCCAATGTCTGTCAACAGAGGGACTATTTATATCTATAGAATTATGCCAGCAATGGATATTTTCAGTTCTGGGAGTGAAAAAGAAAATTAAGAAAGGCTGAAATTAGCTAAAGAAAAAAAAAAAGGATTCAGTGGAATTCAGATACCTATAATCTTTAATTAATAAAATGTGCAAGGCAATATTTTCTGGCTCTAAAGCCTAGTGACACAGCGCAGCTTGAACTGCACAATAAAATATCCCTATCTTCACAAGCATCCTCGGGAATGTCAGACCCTGGAGGTAAGTCTGGAGAAAGGAAGACTTTGCCTTGATCGAGGAGGGTCAAGTTAGGGATCAGTCAGGCAAACTGGACACCCACGAACACATGGGCCCTGAGGGAATGCACCCACAGATGCTGCAAGAGCTGGCTGATGTTATTTATAATCCACTCTCCCATCACCTTTGAAAGGTCATGGAGAACAGGAGAGGTGCCTGAGGACCAGAGGAAAGCCAGTGTCAATCCAATCTTCAAAAATGGCAAGAAAGAGGACCCAGAAAATTACAGGCCACCTCCATCCCTAGAAAAGTGATGGAACAGCTCATTCTGATGTCACCTCTAAGCGTGTGGAGGAAAAGTAGGTTATTGGGAGTGGTCAACATGGATACACCAAGGGGAAATCATGCTTAACCAATCTGACAGCCTTTTGTGATGGTGCCACTATCTGCGTAGGTGAGGGGAGAATCATAGAATGCTTTAGGTTGGAAGGGCCCTTAAAGATCACCTTGTTCCAATCCCCTTGCCATAGATGGGGACACTTCCCACTAGACCAGATTGCTCAAAGCTGCATCCAACCGGGTATCNCAGGACTGATCTCTACCCACTCATTGCCCAGTGTGTATTTGTGGTTGGGATTGCCTCAATCCAGGTGCAGGACCTTGCACTTGGCCTTGTTGAACTTCATGAGGTTTGCTTGGGCCCACCTCTTAAGCCTGCCAAGGTCCCTCTGGATGGCATCCCTTCCCTCCAGCATGTCGACCACACCACACAGCTTGGTGTCATCCACAAACTTGCTGAGGGAAATAGGGAGATATCCCTGATGAAGGTATGGAGTGTACCCTCAGCAAGTTTGCTGATGATACAAAACTTGGATGAGTGGCTGACACATCAGAAGGCTGTGCTGCCATTCAGCAAGGCCTGGACAGGCTGGAGAGTTGGGTGGAGAGGAATCTAATGAAGTTCAACAAGGGCAAGTGTAGACTCCTGCACCTAGGGAGGAACAACATCGTATACCAGTATAGGTTACAGGTTGACCTTCTAGAAAGCAACTTCACAGAGAAGGACCTGGGAGTCTTGGTGGACAATAACTTAACCACGAGAAAGCAATGTGTCCTTGTGTTCAAGAAGGCCAATGGTATCATGGGGTGCATTAAGAAGGGTGTGACTAGCAGGTCAAGGGAGGTTCTCTTCCCCCTCTACTCTGCTCTAATGAGGCCACATCTAGGGTACTGCATTCTGTTCTGGGCTCCCCAGTTCAAGAGAGACAAGGAACTACTGGGGAGAGTCCAACAGAGGGCTGCAAAGATGATGAGGGGGCTGGAACATCTCGCTTACGAGGAAAGGCTGCAAGACCTGAGGCTGTTTAGCCTGGAGTAGACTGAGAGGAGATCTGATCAATGTGGGTGGGGGTCAAGAGGATGGGGCCAGTCTCTTTTCAGTGGTGCTCAGTGACAGGATGAGGGGCAGTGGACACATGCTGGAACACAGAAGGTCCACCTCAACATCAGGAAAAACTTCTTTACCTTGAGAGTGACAGAGCCCTGGAACAGGCTGCCCAGAGAGTTTGTGGAGCCTCCTTCGCTGGAGACTTTCAAAACCCACTTGGATGTGATTCTGAGCAGCCTAGCATAGGTGAATCTGCTCTGGCAGGGAGGCTGGACTAGATGATCTCCAGAGGTCCCTTCCAACCCCTACCATTCTGTGATTCTGTGAATAGTCCTATCTGTGCCAAATTCAGATCTTGCCGCAATGTTGAATGGGAGTGTGGTTATTCACCCTGTCCAGCATTGGGCCAGGGTGAGCTAACAGTTTAGCAGGGTGTGTTACATGGGCCTTAGCTATGATTATTTTGCTATTATAGGTATACTTTTAGGATGTTAATGATCTCAGCACTGGTCAGATTTAAAAAAAAAATAAAATGTCTAGAAATATAAACTGAAGTGGGGTTTTTTTTAAATACTCAGATTATTTAAATATTTGAAGAGAAGTACAAAATAAATTCATGCATATATATGTGCTTCTTACTGGTATAATGCATAGATTCATTGCTCATCTACTTTCCTGTGGCATAATGAGCAGAGGCTGGCACCAGGTATCTCAGAAGAAACAATGAGAAGCCTTCAAGAGAAATGCTACCAAGCCTTGCATAGGATAAGTTTGTCTGAAGCCTGGTCTTGCAAACAGTTTTTTCAGTTCAGAAAGTGTTCTGCTGTTTTTGCTGACTTTGTTGTTCATTGACTGATTTTGTTTACCTTATATCTTTTCCTGATTGCCCCTTATATCAAAACATCCTTATATTTAAGCTTCTCCATGCAGAGTTCCACTTAGTTCTCCACAACTGATGTTTCTGATTTGTTCACTGTAGCTGGAATTTAAGGTGAAAAAGTTTGGATAACTAATGTCTACTAATTGACTCTGTAAGGGGATCTATGCAAGCATAATTGTGTCACATGATTTTGACTTGAGTTTGCTTCACAGTAACTTCCTGATGAAGGCACAGTCTTCACTGGCACCTGTTAAAGTATTATGCATCATTCTGAAAGTTGATATTGAGCACAGTTCTGAACAGCAGCCATGCCTGTCTGATGCAGGATATCCCCAGGCAGTGAGACCACAAGCTGTGATCTAACCTTTTGTAGATGGAATATTTACCCAAGCATTATAATTCAGATTAGAAGTTTATTCACCATACTTTGGTTCTCACAAAGGAAATCAGAAATTAGTCTCCTTTTGGATTAAACGGAACAGGAATGGGCTTCAGACTAATGAGAATACAGTCCACAGGCAGACTACAATCAGTCCAAATATAACTCCCTGAAACCCCCTGTACAGTGTGGATGTAGGTCCTGAGCACCAGCTGCCTCAGTTGACAAACCCATGCTTGTTTGTGCTGCATTGATAATGTAGGCATAGCCATAATTGGGTGATTAATGACAATTGGAAAATCTCTGGCAAAGAAAGGTTTTACTTGGGAATGACATGAAAAAGTCTTCAGAGAGTTCAATTTAATAGCAGTAATTTTAGAAATCAAGAAGCAGCAACTTGCCTGACAGGTATCTTCTAAACATCCCCAGTTTCTTGAAAACTCATTTACGTGGCTATTGGTTGGTTTTACTGAAGAGAACAGACTATGAAGCTTCATGTTACTGAGGCAGCCAAGCAGGGAGGTTGCCTCTAATCCAGAAATCCCAGGGCTTTCAGAAACTGCAGCCCAGGTTCAGTATCTCAGAGTGGATTGTCTTTGTATTAAGAACCTATTCCTGTCACTGAGAATTTCTGGGATTTGTTCTGAGTCAAAACTAAACTAAGTTTTGAATATCAAAACCTGATGATATAATTAAATCTTCTGTGAAGCAGAACTACCTTTCCCCTAGCAATTCTGATTAAAAAAATGTGAATAGGAATAATGATTTTAATTCAGGTCGGAGAGAGTTGCATTAGTAGGGCTATGCAAAGAATAATACCCCATCTATAACAAGTTCTGCTTCAGTGTTTCAGTTTCACAAGCATGATATTCACATACTAATTTGAAAGATTCCCACTCCTCAAAAACAGTACAAAAATATCTGATAGTCAATTTAAGCTATTCTTTCCACATCTCCTCACAAGCACACGAGCTCTGCAAAGCCTTTTGTCTCAGCTGGAAGATGCTTCTGTTTGCTCTACCTCACGTCGAAGCTGATTGCCTCTCCAAAGTGTCTGATCTCTGTATATTAGAAAAAGAATAGATTTGAAAGATGCTTACAATTCATTTAATTTCAATTCCTTTACTTTCTTTCATCCAATATTCTTGATAAACAAATAAATGAGGTAATCATTTCAGTGACTATATCATTTTCATTTTCTATTCAGTATGAACAAAACCAAAGCTCTTTTTCTTTAACACTATTTTTTCTCATAAATTGTAAAGCAGAAAGAACGGCTCATGTCTTTTTTAAGTTCTGCATCTATTTCAGACAAACTAGGCTGCTTTAAGGGATATAATGAAAGTATATTGTTTTCTATATATACCCTATTCTCCCCTCCCATTTTAGCTGATAAAATTAATTCCCAACTTTGGAACATTTAACTTTGGGGCCAGAACAGTTTTCTCTTCTTTTCTGTACATTTTATGTCAATGGAATATAGGAATTGTTTCAACCACGTTAGATCAAGTGTTAGATTTTGATGAACACAGATTTATGGAATAATGTAGGTTCCACGTAACACCCTTAATGGTTGAGGGTCCTTTCCAACAGCTTTTGTGAACCTACAAAAACCAACCCAAGATAAATCAGTAGGCCGACTGGATGATTCTAATGCCATATTACAATATTGATGACATCTGTGTTATGAAATTTTTTGGACACTCCAATCATTACCACAGCTCCATTATGGGAGGAGTTTAAACAAGCAGGAGGAAAGAGACAATACCTGCCTCAGAGAGCTGATAAATCTTCCTATCTCCTTCCCACACATGCACTCTGATGTGGATTAAAATGTGTTTCTCTGACTCTCAATGATAGTAATGACTAATGACTGTAAATAACAGGCACATTGTTTGCCACACACTTTAGACTTCTAAAATGTGAATTAAATGTCCTCTTTTTTTCTCATAATAATCAATTGGAGAAACAAACAAACTAACAAACAAACAACAACAACAAAAACAACAACAAACAATCCCTCCCTGTTTTCCCTTATTCAGAATTTAGTTAGATTTAGCGGGTTAAATCTATTCAGTTTTAAAAGAAGAAAACAGAGGATTTGATTGTTCATGACATTTTGTTCAGAATCAATCATTGTCAGCTCAGGTTAGACTGATTTACTATGAGCCTGCCATAGAAAAGATTTGCCACAAATGGCAAGGCTCTGAGCTGTTTCCACCGCACTGAACATAATGATGGATTTATCATTGCAATCAAGATGGTAAAACAGCATGGTCCCTAGAGTTGTGCACCAGGCAAATTGATCACAAAAGCCCTGAAGTTATATAAGGGCTTTGTTTATCTGGTCTCAGTCTGCAAGCGTAATAATCCAACTTAAGACACTCTGATCTTTACAGAAGTTTGGACAGGTTTTATCTCCTAAACTAGTATATAGTAGAATTGCCTCTGCTGAGGAGTAAAAGAACTACCCATTAAATATACACTTACATAATTTTAAATAAAAGGCAGTTCAGAATAAACAGAAATAATAAATTATTGATATTATGATCTCATAGTATTGTCTTAATCTGTAATTGAATGAATGTGCTGTATTAGTTTAGTGAGAAAGTGAATAATATGAGAACAAGAACATTTGATTTAATACATTGCCTTTTCATTACAGGCATTCTTTCTTAATCCAATCAGGAAATGGCAATGCTAGGCTCTCAGGTCCAAATAAATTAAAGCTAAAGGGAAATATTAGCCCCTCTGCAATAGCATAATGGCAAACTGGGGCTTTTACCTATGCGGAAAAATGAAGTCAGCCTGTAGCTTGCAATTCTGAAATAGTGTTTCGAAGAGGAGAAAGTATTATTAGTTCTCTGTTTCATGGAGAGCAAGCTTTGGTGGGAGGAAGGGATGCTATGGAGAAAGGAGACAAATGGCCAAAGGCTACTGATGGGGCATAATCTGGGAAGGCTCTATACTGTGACTCAGGCCTGCAGACTACTGCTCATTTTCCTGAAATTCCTGGACCTATAGATAAAGATCATGAAATAGAACCTGAGAAAGGCATCTGTCCAGTGAGATGATGATGTTTTCCACTGAGGACCAAAGTGTCATTATCTGTTGGGGTGATACAGGAATACCAAATATTCCAGAGCCTGGCCATTTTCCATCTGGGACAAAGCCTTTTACCATTCTTCAGCTAGGTACCAGAGGCTTGAAGAAACTCTAATTCTGTCTTGTATTCAGCCAAGGAACACAACTGGCTTTTTAGTTTCACATAAAACGTATCTGGGTGTTCTCTGTCATTGAGCTGGACCTAGAAAATAAAAATTGAATGAGAAGTCAGCATTTGGCGTATTTGTAAAACAATGAAGAATTTGGAAGTATTGTATAGATTCTAAAGGCAGAATTAAGCTTGAGTCAATCGTCAGAAATAGCTATGAAGGAATGTGATATGCTCCCAGAGTGAAAATTTCTTAAATTACATTGTAAGTTCTCAGGAGCAGGGGATGTATTTTCTTATTTATTTGACAGAATCTATAATGATAGATCAGTCTCTATCTTAATTTTGAATTTAAAGTAAGTTTATTAAATAGTTTTCTGTTTTGAAGCATAAGTGTATCTTTACAAAGCTTGATTGCATAACTGGTGAAAAGATCTATTGCACATTGTTGATTCACACTGGGTATGAATATGATACAAGATGTAATTCATGGGCAATAATGATTATACAGATTTTAAAATAGAACAGCACTCCACCTAGAAAATAAAAAAACTTATTCAGAGACCTACTGGATTCTTCAGGGATTCATTTTGCTCACTGAGAGAGGGGCTGTTCTCTCTTTTCGCCTAAGTATTCTCTTCAAAGCACTCTCATACAGACATTTGCAGCAATGCTTGG
>VYZX01031339.1:4228-17780 GCA_013401335.1 Brachypteracias leptosomus | reverse complement strand
CTGTCAATCATAGATAGACAAAAGAAAGTGGCTTTGATAACCATAGTTTCTATATTTTCTGGTGACAGTGACCAATCTGGGGTACTCCTAGCTTATAATGTGAAGTGACCAGAGAAAATCAGGTTTCTCCATTGCTGGTAGCATCGGTTCCACTTCAAGCATTCACTTCTTCTCATCAGGATTTAAAAGATCCTATCTGATTTTACTTCAAATTTTTTGCCTTAATTTCTCCATGTAGCAGAGAAAGTTCCAGAAGAGAGAAAAACAGATTATTTGCTGTTGACAAAACTAATGCTACAATATCAAACTTAGACTAGAACTGACAAAGTTAATAGAACCTCTCTGTTCTACTGGTTCTGCCCTATAGTCTATGTTCTTACACTCACATTGACTTTGTATTACATGCAGTGAGTGACATTAAACAGTTATTTCCAGCACAATCTATACTCATTCTCTTTCTAGTGCCTATGTCAGACCAATTTCTGGCAGTTGGCAAGTTAGCATCATAATTAGAATTAAGCCAAATGGGAAATGCTGTCCTAGGCAGCTACTGGCAAAAGACAGGGTTGGTAGAACAGAGAGAAGGGAGAAAATGCATATAAACAATATAAAAATGTAATGCAGATAAGCTGGCTGAATTGTCTAGAATGAAGATTTCATGGTCTTTTAACAGAACTTTCTAAATATCACCACCAGAGAGATAATTGTGTGGCTAATGGGAGCACAGATAGTCAGGTTGTGGAACCAAATCAAAACTGATTGTAAGTGACTGTAAGTAATTTGGGGGGTTTTGGTCAATGTCAACTCTATTTTAAGAATTAAGTTTGAATGTCTTTAAGAGGTACTCCAGTGGTACTAATCACTAAAAAACCCCAACAAACCAAACAAAAAACCCAAACAAAAACTAAACAAAAAAACCAGACTTTGATATTACATAAATGTTAGATGTCATTTGACTGAATGTCTGAAATAACCAGACACAGTAGATTTTTCTTTGGGGCTGGTTCTGAAGAGATGGGAACAGGTCTCCAGCATCCTCACTGTAGATAGTATGGAAATAATTTTCCTCTTGTTGAAGAATACACTGTTGTCTTAGCCTAATGGCATTCACCTTGCAATGTACCTCAGTAATGAAACCACTTCAAAATCATCCTCATGGTTTCCAGGATAATTATTTGCCCTTTAATTATGTGACCTGTTTCTGATGTAGTTTATTAACATTATACTTTCCATTGTGGTTAACTAAAAGGCTGGTCAATTTATTAGCTGTGTTAATGGAAAAATGATTCCTAAGTAATTACAAAATACTCTTAACTACCTTGTCTTAGCATTGTTTACTGTGACACTTACCCTAGTATTTTGTGCAGCTAATTCTAAGTTGTTCTTTGTTAATGATACAGCTAGAAAGTAGATTTCTCACTTTTGTTTTTTTATGTAAGGGTGAAAAACGTTCATATAATCTGAGTCTTTGGTATCATTTTTTCTGCTTGACCTTCATTTAGAAAAGTGCAAGAACCTCTCTAGGAAATATTGCTGTTTCTACAGCAGGCCACGAGATGTCAGTATTTCAGAATATTACTTTTGTCACAATCTACTATTAAAAACTCCATCCTGTGGTCTGCGTTGTTCAAGGTTCAATGGCTGGCAGTCATTTTTGATATTTTGGGACTAGTGATATAAACTAATTAAATCAACTANTAGTCAGGTTGTGGAACCAAATCAAAACTGATTGTAAGTGACTGTAAGTAATTTGGGGGGTTTTGGTCAATGTCAACTCTATTTTAAGAATTAAGTTTGAATGTCTTTAAGAGGTACTCCAGTGGTACTAATCACTNAAATAAATCTAAGTGTCCTTCTAGAATCACATTTTTATGTCTTCCCCCTAAAATGGCACCTTGAGCAAATATTTTTGTTCTTGGTCTGTAGTGGATACTTTGTCATTGTTTCTTTGTAGAAATCTTCCTTTGTGAATTACAGACAGGGCTGCAGCTCCTGGGTTTAGTCTAAGCCAGCAGCTAAGTCCAGCCGGGTCTGATGCTGAATAGTTTGAGCAAGAATTAGGCTGATGATCTGGAGTTTTATAGCTGGGGAATTCACTTCTTCAAGTTAAAAACCCGTAGTAACTGGCACCACAATGCTGCCATTGTCTGAATGGAAAAGTTTTATGTCAATGGGGTGGCAAAAAAAAGGGCAGTGGGTGAAAAGGTGGAAATATGATCTTGCCAAGGTCTTGTCTAAAATTCAAATACATTTGTTTTGTAGCAAAATGGCATTAAGTAGTTTTCCCTCAGGCTTTAGTAACCTCTGCCTGCAGCTCTAAACCAGTTTCTTAAAGGTGAAAATACACTATGAAATGTTCCAGTGTGAGAGTAATTTCTCAAGTAGGTATAGTCTTAATAGGTAGATAAAGCTGTCACTCAAGCTGCAGTAAAGGATCAGGAACACTGACTTTAAGAAATATTCTTATTAGACCAGAGGCAGAATTTTTTTCAAAGGGAATATAAAGTTCTTACTGTCCTCTAGCAACCGAAATGCATAAAACAAATGATATATATGGTGTGTGATATACATGGAATGCATCATACAGCTTTTATGGAAAAAAATAATTAAAAAAAATGACAGTACCGGCAAATGTGAGTCCAAGGTGAGCCTGATAAACCAAAAGCATTAAAAGCAATTTACATTTCATCTTCCCAAAATAAAAATAGTAAGTTTATTCAGTTGTAGCTAGCTCTGGTAATGTCACCAAAGCAAAGACACATTGGATTTTTAAGAGACAGGTGTTTTTTTTAAGATGTCTGCTGTTTGATGTATAACATCTCCACTGCCAAAAAGGCTGAAAACACTTTCAAAAAATAACAAATAAATATAGTTGTCTCTCTGGTAATGATGTAGGAACTCCAAGTCATGAGTCTAACGCCCTGGTTTTTGCACCATTCTGTCTTATGAAAACTACAACTGTCTTCTGCAGAAATGTCCTCATCTGCCATTCCCCCATACCACTGTGCTTCCTCAGTATAGATTTTAAAAGGCTCCTCTAAGAGAAGAGTGCTTGCCCAAGGTGCACAGTTCCTCTCCCAGTCATTGGCCCACAGCAAGTGAGGTGCATTCCTGCAACTTCTCTTGGACCAGGATCTCACTTGCATTGTCTCCTGGCTCCCAAGTCCATAATTTCACTTTCTTCCTTCTGAAACGGGAACTCCATTGTGAGCACACAAGGAAGGAAAGGAAACAATGAAAAGGAAAGAGAATAACGAAGCTATAACTTATTCTATATGTACATACTTTAATTCCAAAATAACTGCTTATCTTATGTATCTGTCACTTCAAGACGTTTTCAGGAAACAATGCTTAAAAATACTATATAGATATATTTCTCTATCTATAAAGTTCACTAATGAAGATTTCCTGAGAGGTAACAGAATCTGTCTCTATTCCACTCTCGCAGAAAAGCAAACCATAATAAGTGGTTCAGCAGCCTGAAGTACCTGAAAGTGCTGTGGTGATTGATAATCAGCTAGGTTTATCTGCAGAAGAGTGCTCCAGCTCAGAAAGCAAAATACAATTAATTCAGCTAGTTTGCTGCTTGCCACAATCTGCTGATGATCTAACATGCAAAAGAAAATTAGGATGAGATAGCCATTGTCATTGGGATTTGCATCAGATGTTTTCTCATCCAAACACTATTTAAAAAGATTTTGACATGAATAAGTTTATTCTCTGGAGCAAGTTCCCTGCTTCCACTTCTCACTAACAGCTGGCGGTTTTAATGCTCAATATTTCTTATCATGGTAATCAATAAAAGTTAGCAAGACATTGTAGTGTCATAGCTGTACAATTTGACTGTTTCAATCAACAACGGGAAACTATTGCACTCAAGAAAAATATGATTTTCACAAAAGCACAGCTAATACTGCAGTAACAGGAGAGCACTAAGAATACAACTTAACATACTCCGCTGACTTACACGTACGTATATATAGAGAGATGTATATACCTTTATACCACTCTGTATTTCCTACATTAGACTGGTTCTATGATTTTGGATAATTCACATCAGATACCTCTTGATTTCCTAGGAATTTTTCTATAAAAGAAAAAAACTTGAAATACCCAAAAGTAACCAGAATTACCTTATTTATTTATTTATTTTAATCATTTTTTATATTTTTGTTTTTCTGTATTGATATGATTGGCATAGAGGGGTTATTCTTCAAACACACAATCTGTTGTTGAGCCCTAAGCTACAGGTATTTAGTGAACTGCTTCTGCCCTAAAGCTCAGGGGGAAAAGTTGCTTGGGTTTGAATCACTCAGACATTGCTGGCGTCCTTTTGAGAAGCACCATGTAGAGTAAGAAACCTGATTTGACCTCTGTGGTAGCTGTGAGCCATCAGTATGTGGTAGCTGCATGTCCTGAGGTTGCAAAGTGTCAGAGGTGTGCACTGGATCCTCACCTCAGACACAGCATACATGGATTAGGAAGTTTTGCATAATGGCCCTTGACCTGAAGTGCTGTACTCCAATGTGCTATTTTGAAAATGTTTTCCAACACACAAACAACAGTTTCCAACTGGAGACATTAGGCTGTAGATGTGTCTGCTAAGTAGAGCAGCTGAGAGAAAGCCTGTGACTTCTGAATTAGGTTCCAGCTGCAGCACCATTTGGGCTGAATATTCTTCATATCAAACCTTGATGGCTCCTTCTCATGGGTGCCTTAGCTGCTCACTGAACCTCAGCACTTAGGTTGTGACCCTGACTTGCATTCGACTTAATGATAGCTCTACAGAAACAGCACAGACTCAAAAGCAGGATATTAAGCATTTTTTTCAATTTAAACCCTGCGCTCAATATTTTATAGCTTCCACCTACCTCCTACACTTATCTGTGTGGAGGCAAAGCTGTGAACTTTCTCCATGCAGGAATTCAAAGTTTTTCCTATCCTGCCACTACTGTATTCTCATTACTATTGTAACGACCAAGCTATAAATTTATATAAAACTGTAGTTTGTAGTCTTGTGGTACTTCAATAACTTTTCCTTCCCCAAAAGCTTTGGTAATCGTCCTACAGCATCAATTCTTGATATCAAGTAAATCTATACCATTGTTTTTTTAAACAGACATTCATAAATGTTCTCTTCTGTGACATACTGAGAGTATCAGAATTCCTGCTTCAAGCCATTGCAAGTGATACTTCGCCACTCTGAGTAGGTGATTCAAATCCTGAATGATACCAGTTAGCCATCTCCCTGTCTTGGCTGAAAATATAACATTTTTTTAAAAATACTCCCTAGACAATGATCAGTATCCCTGAACTTTGAGCTGTTTTGCCTCTCCTATTCTTAGGAGCCAAACTACACCCATCTTTTGGTGTTGCCAGGTAAAGCTGAGATCCTCATCATTATGTGCTCAATTTGATTCTCCTTTCTCTTGCCCTACGAAGTGCAAGGAATGCTTTGTAAGAAATCTTTCTTCATGTTTTGCCCATAGGGCGGAGGAGTGTTGGGAGTAGAGGCGTTCCCCAGTGGCATTTTTTGACATGTCTAAGGTTGTAATCTGCCTTATAGAGCTGGAAAAATGTTCTTGGAACTGTTCTGAGTGTTTTGCTAGTTGGGTAAGCACTGAAGGTTTGTATAATGGTAACCATGCTTTCATAGAAACTAGATTATTTGTATGACTGCTATGTTTGTAAGTTCAAAATGAGTCACAAATACACTTAACCAAAGCATCCATCACACAGTTTTATATTTGTACTAAGCAAATAATTAGAGATGCTGATAAACACTTTCACAATGGCAAAGTCCATGTACCTGGTGACAAAGCATGTGTTTTGTTGATTGCAGCTCCTAATTTTCCTCTTATTCATGCTTACAGATTTTTCTGAAGAATAATAGCACAGAGGAATTACCTATACTTTGTTTTGATTGAAAGTCCATCACTTCTTCACTGAATTAATTAATTCTAGATCTATTTCTCAGGAATTCTAATATAAGCTTTAATTTTTCTTTCTAGAAGGTAATTTTAAATGCTAGCATTTTTCAGTAGATTAAGATTTATGGAAATTTCCATTCTAACACTTTCAAAGAAAATGTAACCTTTTATTTTTCAGGAAATAATGTTTTAAAACACTGAGCACTCATTTAATTTCATTCTACATTAACATTCTGTTCTATGGGAGAGTTTTTTAGGCAGTGCCATTGGCTAAGGTTTAACTTGGACTTGCTCTCATATTTCAGTCAGAAATATGGTGCCACAAAAAGAATATAGAAAGGTTATGGTATCTTCCAGAAAGTCTATCACCAAGAGCAATGTGGGGCCATAACTTCTTATTCCATTTTTCCAATGCTAAAAAAACCTTCTGAGAACCCCAAAATATCTTCATTCTACTAAATCTACTAAATTACTAGTTGTTAGTTACCAAATTGCTACTTGTACTAAGATCTTTTTGTGCTGAAATTTGTTACTAAAACCTTTCTGCCTCCTACATTGGCATAAAACTGCCCATGAGTGAGGGAATGTTGTGCATCCCATTATGGCCATGAGCAGCCCTACACTGCAGATTCCAGGCAGATGAGTAAACTGCTTTTCTATGGGTTCTGCTCTAGCTCAAACCAGGACACTAGCCATGGCATGAAAATACATCACCATTGTCTGCTGAGCTGTGGTTTTCAGAGCTTGACTTCATCCAGGGCAGCGACAGACCTACTCTAGTGCACACACCATCCTGCAGGGAAGGGCATTTGAGCCTTTGGTAGGTGACCTAGGCAGCTGCCCCCTGTGTCATGTCCTTACAGAAGTTAAAAGCCCCTCTTCTATCTCCTGCGTAGACCTATCCTCTCTTATAGGGAATTCAACCTTGCACTGCTTCAGGCAATGCGTGCCTTCTGGTGATAGCCAGGTGGGTATCCTCAAGCATCTCAGAGCTGAAAGAGGTGAGGAGGTAGATTCTGGAGGCTGTAGGAGACAGAGGCATGCCAGGTGCTCAGCAGGGCTATTGGGAGTTCCTGGCCCACTCAAGTGCCATCTGGCTTAGTCAGTGCACTGGAGCGGTACTGCAAAGAGCAGATCTTGTGGGAGATCTTCTGTCCCCATCCAGACCCAACAAATTGTGCTCCTAGACAGCAGCTGGTGGGCCAGCAGCAAGAAGGGCTGGGGGGAAAGGGCTGGGGGCAGGCTGAGGATAAACTTTTGCCATCTCCAATAGCTGCCATTGATCTCAAGTCCTTAGATACCCTCTTTGAGTACTGAGGTTGTGATGGAGGACAGTTGTAGTGGGAGTTCAGTGAGTACCTAGATCTCTCATATTTTCTTTGCTGATTCTGTTCACATGGCCCACCAATTATCAGTTGCAGCTGTCTGTCAGATCAGCCAGAGTTAATCAGGTTTTGTTATTGGTTAGTGACTGACTCCATGGACTCTAGTACACAAAAGAAAAATCATATTTTTGGTCACTTCAATATCTCCAACTTCTTTCTTATTCTTCTTCCAAAGACTCTTTATAATAAGGTCCTAGGTCATATTGATGTCTTCACTTCTTTTATTGCTTCACAACAACCTGTTGGGCTTGCCTGGGAATCAACAACTTGCTGCCTACCTATTTTTACTGCCCTAATTTATGTTTAGCTTTAACTGTAAAACATTTTTGACCTTTACCTGAAACTATGTGAGTTCCTCATCTGTGTGTTCCTTTGGCTGGGGCAAAGGGAAGGGCAGAATACAGTGTTTTTACTGTCCATCATCATAGTCCTTGGTGAAAAGTTGCCTTTGACATGAGGGATAGCTATGCAGAGACAGCTTGACCACTGAGTCCTTTGTGGGCAGAAGGGTGAGAATGTTTTGGTAAAAGAATTTGCAGATGAGATCATAAGCCATAAAATACAGGAAAAAAAAAAAAAGAAAGCAATACAACTTATCTCAAAACCTGAAACTTTTCTTATTAAAATAAAAATAACAAGTAGGAAATATTTTTGGGGGGAATGGGAAAACTCATAAAGCTTAAACAGATGATTTCTCATATGTGTTTGAACATGTTTATAGGTCTCTGTAGCCAGTGTAGTTATGGCCAAAGGAAATTGTAAGGAGTTTCTATAAGCTGGAGAACACTAATGAGGACATTCACTCATTAGCAAGAGATGATAGAAACAGGCATCTCTACAGCTTCTTTGTAGCATGGTGTCTTCTGTATTTGGTGGGAGGTCAGTGTGTCTGAGTTAGAAGGATCCATTCTCCCAGATGCTTTGTGTTTTAAGAGCAGAAATTTTAATTCTGTTGTGATACAAATGAGGAATAAAGGAAGTTATGTTCCCACCAAGCTTTCCTACTTTCTTATTTCAGTTCCAAGATGACTCACTATCCTATAAGTAGATCTCCTGCAAATGATTATCATGCTATAGATTGAGCACTCTCTTATCATTAAAATGGCAGTATTCAAAAGTTTTTCTTACCATGTCTACATGGATCAAGATCCAAAGGTTTATTTTCATGGATAAAAGGAACATGTGTCTGCTCTAGTTCTAGGCCTGTACTTCAGAAAGGTAACTACACATGACCCAGGAGTTTTGTGGATATTTTTATCCCTGAATTTGAAAAATTCTAATGAATCCAACCTGCAAAAGAGAGTATTTGAGAATGATAGTGAAAATCTATATTAAGATGCATATAATGAAAGTCAGGTACTCTCAGATATATAATAGTTTTAAGCAATACATTAAATCTGATTTCCTTCTCAGCTTTCAGCAAACTTGCAAACTGTTCCTGTTACCAGAGTTCACTGGCATACAATACCTTTCATTGCAAGTAAGTTGAAGAATCTACTATCTTTTCCATTACAAACTCTGTAAAGTTTTAAAACTCAGCTATAAAATTCAAGAAATAGACAACCTGGGTCACAGGTAGCAGGTATCTTTTTTCTATGGAAAAATCATTGCTGTGTTTTTAATTTTAAAAGCACCAAGGTTGGCCTTGCTGCTGCTGAAATCTATTTTTAAAGTTGGCACAGAGTTCTATGTTAGTGTGAAGTGGGATGAAAATGCAGGCCACCATGAGAAAGGTCCATTCTTTTGAAATAGGAGCCTGCATTCCCAGCCTATTACTCTAGCTAGTGTTTTTGTTGCTGCTGTTGTTAATTGAGGCCAATAATGTGTGGACTATTTAATACTGCAGGGAGCAGTAGCTGTAAGGTATTTATGACAAGTGTTTGGTGCTGTAAATTGGATCCTCTACATATGAAGTAAGAATTATACTAATTTTTGCTGATGTTGTAGTTAGTTATGACTATTTTTCTGAATAGCATAACTTATTTGTATCACTATTTATTGAGTCTTAGCTTTGGAATGAACCAGAAAGATGGAAGGTGAGAAGCTAGCTGATGTGAGTTTTACCATTGGTTTCAACAGATGTTCATCAACTCAGAAATGTGCAACATGAAAAGACAAAGTAACTCAACAGTGGATGTTTTGGAATCCATAGATAATGGGTTTCTTCACTCACCTTGATGAGGCTGCCCCCTGTTTGCACTGGGAAGCTTCTGGACTGGAGCTACATCCTACTCAGGAGACTGTGCATAACTGATGCACATCTGTCCTCTTCAGTTATCCATATAGACACTCCCCAAAAGCCCCCAGTCTAGGTTAAAAGCCTTTTTTTTATAATCTTGTAATATTGGTTTACTGTTTTAGTGCAGTAATTCCCAGAAGGCTCCAACATATTTTGCCTTCCTAAAAGAACAAGGGTGCACTGCAGGCTCTGGGAGACTGTGGTGTGTTATGTTCATATTATTCAGGATGGAGGGAGGTGGTGAAGACAGCAGTCATGTCAGATAGCATTATTAAACAGGAGACTTGAGCTTTGAAGCCAGCTTTGAGTTTGCTCTTGATAAGGCATATCAGTGGAAGGANTCCTTGTAATAGGGGCTCCAGAATTGGATGCAGTACTCCAGGTGGGGCAACATGAAGCTCAGATGTTGTATCTCCTGAATGCCAGCGTATTTAACTCCAGCAAACAATTGCATGATGTCTTACATTCCATGTTTTACCATGACAAGATGCAATCAGGTACTTTTTGTATAATCTTTTTAAAACAGCTGTCAGTCAGAAAACTAAACTAATTTGGATTAGTAAGTAAGCTTTTTAGAGTCATGTTGAGGATTACCATTAAAAGGGTTATTTATTTCTTTCAATAAGGCAAGCAGTCATGCCCTATTTGAGCATCGAACCCATATACTAAAGACATCCCTGTGTTGTATCCTACAGTAATACTCATCTCTCTGTAGCTCCTGCTGTAATGCAAATTTCTAGGCCTCACTCTAAGAAGACATCATGGCAAGAAAATATTAAAACTTCTGTATTAAGTTTGTTCCACTTTTATCTCTGCTATGTCCTCTATGCACCTAGGAAAGTATAATCTATGATTGCAGTACAGGCAAGGAGAGCAACTCTGTGGAAAGGGACCTGGGGGACCTGGTGGACAACAAGCTCAATATGAGTGAACAGTATGCTGCAGTGACAAAGCAAGCCAACAGGATGATGGGTAGCATCAACAAGGGCATCATCAGCAGAGATAAAGAGTCATTATCCTACTCTACTCAGTGCTTGTCAGGCCACACCTGAAATATGATACAGGGAAAGTATTATTGTGTCTATCAAATTTCTTTAGCCCCCTTTCTCAAATATGATGTTCAGTTTTGGTCCCCACTGTGCAAAAAATACATGGACAGGCTGGAGAGGATGCAGAGAGGGGCCACAAAGTTGATCAAAGGACTGGGAAGCTACCATTTGATGAAAGGCTGAAAGAATGGGGTTTGTTCTGNAGATGATCCTGGAGGTCTCTTCCAATCTGGTATTCTATGATTCTGTGGTGATTTACCTTTTCAATTAGATTTTTTTGCAAGGGAAGTGGTATTGGCTTTTTGTTTTGTTTTGGAGCTTGTTGCATTACATCTCTGCTGCTATATTCACTGTACAATTTGTCTGCTAGAACACTCAGGTAAAGATTTTATTTTAAAATATGCTTTCTATTTCATAACTCCAGATGCAGTAAAGATGAATGGATATTCAATTTATTTTTTAAATTAAAGTCAGTCTACCAATCTGGTTCAAATACATTCATAGAAAGACAATATTAATAATTTTTACCATTTATTCTTTCAAAGCTTATTTGTAGATGACTATTTCTAGATGTTCTACTCCTCAGGTGAAAAAAAAAGATATAGAATTGTGCTTCTTGTAGAAGCTACTAGAAGGTCACACAAATACAGCATGAATTATTGTTACCATATAAACATTGTTGTGAATTTGCTGTGTGTCATCTGCTCAGTGGTAACTACCCTGTACACAGTCTAGCTGCATCAGAAATGCATGGTATCATATCTCCTCATGACAGAAATGCAAACATCTTCAAATCATGTTCAATTTATTCTGGGATAAGAGTCACATAAAAAAACCTGTTTAAATTGTAACCTACACTACTCTGTGCCACTTTGATAATATGAGATTTGTTACTGCACTATAGGAAGCCTCTCAGACATGATGTAAGCATACTCAAGAATTTCCGTGATGAGCACATTATCAACAACTTGTCAAAAAGTCATTTTGTCAAGCCTGTGAATTAGTGGAGACAGTAAGAAATGTAGAGATAATCAGTATTTTTTGGTGAATGAAGTGTGTGATTTATTACAGAAATAACCAGGTTGTGGGTAAATGGTTAAAAGGGCTTCAAGTCAAGCTAAAGGAGACTTAGAGGTAAATCCTTTTTTTAACAGATTTTTCTGCCTGACCATTGAAAGTTACATAATCTTTATGTAGATCCATGTCCTACCGTTCTCCAGTGGGTTGTCTCTTTTGTTGGATCAGACCCTTCACAGGGCAAGAGCTACATCTCAGTACTTATTTGTGCAGAGGATGCCACTGAAAGGCCTTAACCTCTTGAAGTTTTTTGGAATTGTGACAACAAATGTCAAAGTGACTTTGCTGTCAACATATACAAGGTAAAAGTAGATAAACACTTTATTCTGTGTTAAGTTTTCTGATCAATTTAGTAGGAAATATCTCCTTGTTGCTCAACTAACAGTGACAGCTGATGGTCATTTCTGCTTGGGAGAGTCAGAATATGTTTTCCCTTTACCACTTAGTGACACTTTCTCTAGAGACTTCAGTCTAACTGCTGATGTCTCATTATAGTTATTTTCAATTCTATATGTATTTTTATGGCTATTTGTAGACTATTTCTCTTTGTTCAGGTGACTAGATGCAAGATTTTTTACCACAGAAAAAAAATGCTTATGAAGTTAGGTATTAAATATTTACAAATGGTATATTAAGTTCTTTTTTCTCTGGGTAAAGGGATCAAAAAAGAGCAAGGGGTGATTTTGCTTACTTTCTCCACCAAACAGATATTTGTTCTTGTTTTCTTTCCTGGTATTTCACCAGTGTCAAAATACTACAGTTCAGTGGTGACACATGAGAAATGGACACTCTTACACCACCAAGGACACTATTAGCCACCTATCTTAAAATAGTGTTATATTCTTCTAAATTTCAGTGAGATTTAATACAAACCATACTAGTGTTCTGAATATTAACTGAATGAATGAAAACAGCAGCAAGAAAAACAAATGTGGATTTCTCTACAACATTGCAGAAGTATTCCTGTTTCCACTCTGCTCTCGAATAATATTTTCAGTTTATGATTTCTTTAATATTTTCTTTTAAAACTGGCCATGCCATGTTTTCATTACTGTAGCTCCTCTATGATTGCTTTTTTCACATGGGTAATACAGAATAAGCTCGCATTAGAAATGTCTGTGCTCTGCCTGGGTTTATTTTATTCTATCAATTATATCACTACTGTGATAGTCCATCCAGCAATTGAATGTTGGTATGCAAGTGCCAAAGAAGTCTTGAGGTCCTCAAGCAAATCAAACTTATTATAAACTTTAACCTCATTTCACTTGAAATTCATTTAATTCATCCTCCTAATTTAAAGACAGAGTCAAGAATTTTGTTAAGATGTTCCAAAGTCCCTGACTAAATGAAAAGTTTCTCCTCATGAATTTATATGGAAGAGTTATTTCAGAGTGTTCTGCAACTTTCTTAGTTGTGTTCAGGTTGGTGCCATGCACAGGACAAGATTTGTCTCAAGTAAGGATGATGGTTCTCTTGGAAGAGGAAGCAGCTGCTCTCTGGTTTTGGCTTGATTCATGTCATAGAATCATAGAATTGTCAGGATTGGAAGGGACCTTAAATATCATCTGGTTCCACCCCACCTGCCATGGCAGGGACACCTCCCGCTAGATCAGATACAGCTATTAGAAAAATAACAGTAAAGCTTTCATTTGAAGTGAGAAAGAGATCTACTGCCTTTGAGTAAATGCTGTGCTATTGCATTCCAATGTCTTTCTCTCTTTACATATACATGCATATAAAAATTGTCTAATAGGATTCAGACTCTTAAGCAATACGTTCTAGCTTAGCTATGTAGTCTCTCTCTTTTGGTGCTACCTGACAGGGCATGTGTGCTCCTGTCCCCAGCACCCTCACTCTCCAGCAAGGGCTATG
>VYZX01031326.1:5511-22445 GCA_013401335.1 Brachypteracias leptosomus | reverse complement strand
GCCCCTTAATTCTCACCCAGATATCTGATGTTACTTTATTTCCTCTCTACTAGAAGAGGCAGAGGACCAGAGTAGAAATACTTTGTGATTTACTCTCTCCAGTGTTTTCTGTCTTCGATCTATTTTTAGTATGAGAAAAAGATTGAGGAAAAAAATGGTTTTACTGTTTAAAAAAAAAGGGAAGAAAAATGTTACTTGATTGTAAAATAAGATGAGGCTTTTCTCAGTGTGTTAAAGGTGAGCATGCACTTCTTTTCTTTTGGTCATACGTGGTAGTGATGCCTAGGACTGAGCCCAAGTCCTTGGCTGCAAGTCCTCAGTGCTAACACATAAAAGTGACAAATAAAATACTGGTATTTGACCTTTAAGTTTATAAAAGCAGTTATCAAGTACACAGTCATAAGGAAAATATATTTAGTGGAGATATTTTTACCCAAATTTACCTCTTCATACCACCTCCCCAGACTCAATGCCCGACTGAGTTCTCCAGCTTTCATGTCTCTGTCTTTCTCTTATAAAGTATTTTTCTGGGGTAAGTTCTGGTCATTTACTTCTGGATGGATGTAAGTTACTGGGAAAAAAAAAAAAAGGACAAAGGCACAGAGTGGACTTTAGTGTCCCCCTAGAGGTCATGCTGTATTCTGCTAAAATCAAGTTCCATGTCTTCAGAAAACCAGGCTTTGTAACTTTATCCAAAGACAGACATAGATAATCTAGCAGTAGGAATGTCTTTTGCTTTTCTCTATGCTTTATAACGTGCTACACTAATTTTACTCCTTTTTTTTTTGTTGTTAAAAATTAAGCGTCCTGCTGGCCAATCTTCATTATCCAATACATGGCTGTAATTAATGACATTTCTAGTAGTGAGTTGTCAAAATCATCTGACGTCAATACCTGAATTGTATCAATACAGTAATATGCTTTCTCAAAGAACTTCTGAAGACAGAAGGCTTCTCCTTCTTGCATAGGTGGCAACAGTTTCCTGAAAAGTTGTTCTCATAACCTGCATTTAATATATTTCAGTTGTTGGAGAAAGTATATAGAAAAGTAATTCTCCAGTATTGCTTAATTTTGTTTGATAGCATCTTGGGAATTTGCATCCCCTCTGAATAAAGGTACAGTACTTAACAATCAAGTGCTGACAGTAAAAATAATCCTATTAACTGATTGCTGGATTTGTGATGAATACTTACAGAGGCATTACTGTTAAATTTCAAGGCATTATTGCCTTGCAGAGGCATTATTGTTAAAGTGAATAATGGTAAATACTATCTCCTTTTGAAAAATCAAAGAAAAATGACTGAAAATACAGTATTCTTCAAGTGTAATGAGTTCATGTCTGTTCTACTGACATTAAAGTTTGACAATACCTGGATAAATGTCAAAATTCCAATTTTCTTCTCTGGAGAGATTTGCTTTTATACCGTTCATGCCAACAGAAAAGACTATTGTAGGAACAGAAAATGCAAAAAAAGCAGTAAAATTCCAAACACTTATGAGTGAATTCAATCTATCTGCTGTATTTAAATACTAATTTAACATACTCTTCAGAGGTGTTCAGATTATATACAATATATTTCTCCAGGGAACTCCCTTGTAGTTCTGAAACACTGACTTTTATAGTACTTTTAGACTTTGGAGAATATAAGAAAAGTAGAAATTAGAAATTAATCACTTTCCAGTTTAATAATACAAGTAAATTTTTTTCTCTTTTTTTTTTTGACTGATGTAGCATTAAAAGTTTTTTGGTATGACATTCATGTTGTTGCTTGCTATGCATTTAGCCAAATGTAAATAATGTGGAATGTTCACACTCATGTTAATTGTGCTTTTCTAAAGGCAGTGTAAATGTATATAAACAGAGATGTTATACACATTCTGTTTAATATTATGACATTCCGTATAAGTTCCACTGTTCTAAAATATATTAAAATACCTAAGATTTTGTCTGACTCATCCAATTTTCAGCATCAGTTTCTGGATATTTGTTTTCTGTGAAACAACGGAACTAATTTGCTTTAAACACTACCTTGTGTGTTCTGAGGAAATCCATAGTTTTCAAAAAAGCCCACAATTTGAAGCAGGCTATATAGAAAATATTTATATAGAAATAAATGGCTAGTAGCATGGTAATAGGAATATGTTAGGCCTTGAATATTCAAGTATTTATTTGCTTAAGTCTCTCTTAATTATAGATTTCCTATATCTCAGTTATAGCCTATCCTTACAAGCTGTTTTATCATGCTCAATCATAACTAGAGAAATATAGTGTCTTGCTTAGCATAGGAGATATGAATAAAAATTGTACATGTACTCTGGAAGAAGATGAATCTAAATGCATTCTTATTTTGGGACCTCTTTCCTCCTCATGCACTTACCATTTTTTAGCTTCTGTTCCAATTGTCTAGGATTCTCACAGCCTGTTGCTTTTGAAAATTTCATCAATGTGACTTAACAGATTCATTGGAGTATCTTTGCTCTTTTTTTTCTGCTTTTTTCTTTTTTATGCTTTTGTGCTGAGGAAGAATGATGTCCCTAAACAGCAACTCCAAATGAAATTAAACAAGCCAACATGAAAGTGTTCCAGAATCAGTTCTGGCCACGGAATGAGTCATACACTGCAGAGTAGCTCAAGCCTTTTGGATTTTTATCTTCAGTTGTTGTAAAGGGAGTGTGCTTCGCTTGTCTCTGAGATTAAAAATCTGTAAACAACATACTTTTTCAGAGCAGTGCCAGGTTTCTTACAGCAGATCAGAGAGACAGGCAGATCATTCAGGAGCACTCTAATCCTCTCTGATGATGTGCTTTTTTCCCCTAGCTTTTTAATTGCAAGAATTTTGGCTAACTTACCAGCCTAGAACTGCTCAAAAATAGAGACATGTCAGAAATAAACAGTATGACTTCTTCATCTCACTCATGCATATGGATGTTGAGTGGCAACAAGGAGTAAGCCGTATCTTAAGTCCTTGTTGCACCTTTTACACAAAGATTTTAGGCAGTGATTGGCAACCTAAATCACTGTTTGAAATCTTTCTAGATCATGAATGTTTCCAAATGATAAAGTGTAACATTTGAATTGTTGTCAATCAGAAAGGAAAAAACCCCTCAAGTCTAGAGCTATATTTTATTAAACGCAGCTCTGATAAAGACACAGGTACCTTTAGAGTCAGATTCAGTAAAATGATGAGTACCTTAATCTTGCTAGCTGCCAGCAGTCTGCTCCCCAAAATCACTTCATTCTGAATTCATATATTGAAACCCCTTTGCTCAGATTTTAGGTAAGTAAATGTGTATGTAAGAGTGAGCAAACACAATATATAGGCTTGCAGAGTGTTATCTCCCCATGGAATACAATATCTTCACCTTAGTTTCTGCTTGTTAAAAGCCTGGTAGGGGGTGGATGGGCAGCTGTTATACACAAGCATTAAACGCTCCAGGTTATTCATGGTCAAGTCATAAATTAAAAAAAAAACAAGAGCTTCCTGGCTAGTTCAATATATGCCTGTGCAAATTTTAGTGAATGTTTTTAATAAATCAAAGCAATGTAAGGCTATCTGGCAAACAAAGAGTTCAAGTTCATCAAATTATTTAGCAAGGATTATTTTGCAGTGTTCTGTAGCTCTTTTTAAAGAAAAGATGCTTCTTTTGTGAAGAGACAAACAAACATACAACAGTAATATTCTAGATGTTACAAGAACTTCTTTTTCTTACTTCTAAAATCTTCTAATTTACCCTGGAATCTGCTCAAGCAGTCTGCCACAGGTTTTGTTGTTTTTCATTTCTCCTCTTTGAATATTGCCCTGCATTTTTTTTTCCTAAACTTTTTAAGAAAATGAATGATAGTGTTTTGCTTTGTGTGAATATGTGGTTTTACTCAGTGGACCTCCACTCCATGAAGATATCTTGAACGAGTAGTGAAAACATACAGCTAGAAACAGAACACAAATAGGAAGTTGGATTTGTTTATTTTGTCATCTCTTGATTCCTGCTCAGAAAAATAAAAGTGTTTTGCAATTGAGCTACCAAGTCAGTGGAAGCATTTGTGTTTTAATTGTCCTCTATTGTTTAAAAGCTAAGCAATATCAGAAGAATCTTTAATTTGAAGTCAGTACCTTTTTGTCTGTCTGTGTTGTGTTTGACAGTTTCTATATGAGTAATAATTATTAAGGCTTAATGAGTAAGGTGATGGAATAAAAATATATATATATGGTTCTGCCTGAAGTCCACTATGAATATCTTGTGTTTGAACTATTTCTTTGGCAAATGTTTTGGTCATATCTGCCATATTCAACAGGTATAAGGTTCATAGTGCTTTGAATGAAAACTTGGAAAGGTTTGAAGGTCTGAAAGTAGGGTATCTGTTTGTATGATGCATGCTCTTGTTATAATTAACCATACCACTCTGGCTGCTGGAAACATCCCTGGGCTAGTACAGTGAGATCTCTTCTTGTGATGGCATTTGATAATTCTAGATATTACATCCACAGAAAAACAGTGATCAGGGAGTGTTCTTTGATGTCTTTGATCAAATGCGCATTGCACAAGAAGCAGTCTCTTGTATTTCTCTGGTATGCTATGATTTTTAGGAGCTATACTATCATAGAATCATTTGGGTTGGAAAAGACATTTAAAATAATCCAGTCCAACCATTACCCTACTCTAGCAAGTCCACTGTTAAACCATGTCCATAAGCACCACATCTACATGGCTTTTAAATACAACCAGAGATGGTGATTCAAATACATCCCTGGGCAGCCTGTTCTAGTGCCTAACAACCCTTTCAGTGACAAAATTTTTCCTAATGTCCAACCTAAACCACCTCTGGTGCAACTTGAAGCTGTTTCTTCTTGTCCTATCCCTTGTTACTTGTGAGACAAGACCAGCACCCAGCTTGCTACAACCTTCTTTAAGGTAGTTGTAGAGAGCAATAAGGTCTCCCCTCAGCCCCCTCCTCTTCAGGCTAAACAACCCCAGTTCCCTCAGCTGCTCCTCATAAGTCTTGTGCTCTAGACCCTTCACCAGCTTTGTTGCCCTTCTCTGGACCAGCTACAGCACCTCAATGTCTTTCTTGAATTGAGGTGCCCAAAACTGAACACAGTACTCGAGGGGAGGCCTCACCAGTACCAAGTACAGGGGGATGGTCACTTCCCTAGTCCTGCTGGCCACACTATTTCTGATACAAGCCAGGATGCCATTGGCCTTCTTGGCCACCTGGGCACATGCTGGCTCATATTCAGCCAGTTGTTGATCAGTACCTCCAGATTCTTTTCCACCAGGCAGCTTTCTAGCCACACTTCCCCAAGCCTGTAGCATTGCATGGGGTTGTTGTGACCCAACTGCAAGAACTGGCATTTGGCTTTGTTGAAGCTCATACAATTGACCATGGCCCATCAATCCAGCCTGTCCAGGTCCCTCTATAGAGCTTCCCTACCTTCAAGCAGATCAACACTTCTACTTTTTGGCTGTGGTGTGGACTTGTACATAACTGATGTTCGTATAAACATGATTGAAACTGTTTAAGACAGAAATCTCTTCATATGTGACCCTTGTTTAATGTGCTACTCCTGCTTTACTGAGTTAAAGCCTTAAACTTGTAGCTTTGTTTCATACATCATCCCAGATATTTTACATGACTTCTGTGAATTTTGTCTAAATGCGTTAACTAGTTTAATTAGCTAAGTATATTTTTCTCTTGTGTGTATTTTGGACATTGCTAGAATGGATCGAACAATGATTTATTTACTTTTTTGTCCATTTCATCCACTAGCTATTTTAAATAGAAAAAGTAATGTGAAGATACTCTTTTGTTGATACTGATTTCTACGTAGAGGTGACAAGTAAAAGCTTTGTCACTGAAAATTCTTTTTCGTTTCCATGGTACTTAGGTAGGTATGGCTTTTATGTATACCTATATATATTCAAGTATGTTGGATATAGTATATGAATAATTTTTAGTAAGTTACTTTACTAGGGATGCAGATTCTCTTAAGGAAAGCCTGTAATGGTATCCCACAAGCTGATTAAGAACTTGTGGGTTTTTTTCAATACAGTCTCTACTACTCACCTCCTATGTACTCTCAAATGTACTGATGTGATTCTTGGATTTCTCACATAAAAACTATTGCTTATGTGCAGAAACAATATATGTACTGCTTTTGCTTCTTTCAGTGGATTCCAGGGAACACTGGAATCAGATCTTTTTCTTCCCATGAGCTCTCTCTAGATGTTCAGTCAATGCCAATATTTTCCCTTTCTGGTTCCCACAGCACAGACATGATGGATTTCTGTCTGGGGCCTCCACAACCAGTGCACCCTTGGTTGGCAAATATCCAGTGGTAGCCTAGATAGGTGTTGATGGCAAAGGAGGAAATTGAGCCCTGGCTTCTGAGAGCCAGAAATCCTCCCTCTCCTCATTCTCTGCCTCCAGTGAGGATGGTAATGCCCCTGAGACTCAGTGAGGTAGGCATCTCATGCAGCTCTGGCATTCTGGCCAGACTGTCATTCCTGGTGAAAGAATGACACCATTCCAAATCCATCAATCTGTGAGTTAAATGCTAGTCCACTCAAATTTCTTCTTCCACCTCTCTCTCGTGGTCTCTGATGTTTCTGATGACCACTTCGTCTTGCAAGTCCAGTGAAACTTGTTTGTGTGGACACCAATATGAACGTAATCTGCAATGGCTGACCCATATTGTCATTTACAGTGTGAGGGTATATATACGTAAGCCAGACAGCACTACCCTCAGGAACTGTCAGACTTAGCCCAACTCTATACCCATGGGCACAGGCTCTGGTCAGTGGCGTGAAATTAATGCCAGAATTTGTTTCACCTTTCTAAATAACTATTGAGTCATCAGTGAAGCCAATTTTTAGGGAGGAAACATCTATTACTCTGTCACACTGGAGCAGAGGCTAACCTGGTTACCATGAAGGGCATCCAGCATGACCATGAAGAGGTGTAGTGTCTACAGCTCTGATTGCAAATTATATCCTCTATTTCATAGTTGTAAAAATTGCCAAGAACAGTGTTTGTATATATGTCTAAATATGAAAAAAATCACCTGTTTCCTTGATAGTTAGCTTTGCTCTCTGTTACTGGATGCTACCTGTAAATAATTAAATACATACATAATCAACACATATTTATTATTTATCTGAAGGAAGTGGCAGAGTTTTAGAAAACAAATCAAAAGATCAAATAGTGTGCTGAAAACTTGCTTATACATTGAGATGCGTGGGTTTCTTAGGAAACCCACTAAGGTTTACACCTCTAGATCTGTCACAGGTCATGGTGTTCTCTTGTGGGGGCAGGAAGCTACACTTGTGCATTTGTATATCTGTGTGAAAATATTTGGCTTTTAGTACCAATACTGACATTTTCTACTTTGGCAGAAGTGGGCTTCAGAGATTCTCAAAAACTTAGTAATTTTAAAACAGTATGTTATGCTAGCAAAACTGTGTTACTGTGGATGATGCCTAACATAGGAAAATATTTCTTGTATCCGTATGAGTTGCATCAGTGATGTGCTTGTCCGTGAGGAAATAAGCCATACCTGTAATTCCACTGGTATGATTTATTCTGTGTGAGGAGATTTTACTGGAACTGCTCTGTTGGTCAGAAAATGCACTTCACCTCATCTGTGGCAGACAGAGCTAAGGAAAAAAATGTATGCAGAGATGTATGTGGCCCAAATGAGAATATAAATCTTTCAACTCCCTGATCCAGGAGCACATGCATTTCCCCTTAATGCTTCCATGATTGCCACTATGCACTTACCCAGAGGCTGATGAATGCTGCTTTTCAAAGCTGCCATGCCATACCATCATCAGTTGCTAGGGCCTTTGCTTAGTTTTTATTATAATACAAAGACCTGTTTGTCACACTCTGACAACTGTATGAAGGTTCTCAACTGCTGGTTTAAGTGTCCTTAGGCACCTGGATCTGAAAATTACTCTAGCTGACCTTCTTCACCTAAATATAGCATATGTCTGGTGGTCAGAATAGTATATACTATAACAGATCCTCTCAGATCGAGGAACTGGCTCAAAATACCCAGTAGGGCTCATTTCATTATTACAAACAAGACTGCCAATGTTTAGTTAAATAACTGCGGCAAAAAGCCCTGCCTCAGAAGTCTGTAACCTTTTGTAATTGTTTGGGTTGGCAAGCGTTTGTTATTGCCTGGAAAGCATGCACTGTTCATGGATACGCTTGTTGTATGGCTCAGGGTAACTGTATGTGTTGAATGATTTAGTGATACATGAAACATCTGCTCCACTGGACATTGTGTTTTTTGCAACTTTTATATGCTGAAGCAGTAGCTTTTGCCTGGATGATGTACAACTTGCAAAGACCTTGATGCTAACAAGATAAATTAATTTCTTTTCAGTGTAACAGCTGGTATTTGGATGGTCGAGAGATAAAACCTCTCCTTTGAAAGTTGCAGAACACTTCTGATTTGGTCATAGAGTAACCATGAACAAGAATACCTGTAATCTACATGGGAAGAGCAAAAGTGTGAGTAGATTTTCTTTTTCTTGCATCTATTTTCATTGTCAATATTCTTCCATAATACNACTCAAACAAACAACGGTTAAACACGTCCCAAACACGAAACAGGTAAACATATCTCACACTTACATTAGTATGCTAGCCTTTCATATGCCATCTTGAGTAGGATACCAGCTGTGATAAAGTCTTAGTTGTACCTTATTCTTCTATCTGTAGTCTGAATAAATATGTATGTGTGACTTACGCATTCAAGGATAGAATTGTTGAATGGAAGTATGTTTTTGTGTGATTGTTTTGTAATTGAGGCATTCATTTTTCAGAGTCTATTTTACACAGTTATTAAAAATTATTTTTTTCTTGAACATTTATTGAAGTGTAACCTTATGTATTCTTTGTAATGTACTCAGTCATAAATATATGCCCCTGAACTGATGTTAGTATCAGGGACTGCACTCAATTTCATAACGCATTGTTGAAATGTTGACTGTTTAATGTTCCAGGAGACCTAGGAGAAAATGCGCTGATAATATGTGCATAGATTTTGATGAAGCTTATTTTTCTTCGTTTTCTGGTCTTTGTGGTGGTTTTTTGTCCCAGGTGTGATCTATCCCCCAGTATCCGAGAGCAGTACTGAAACAGAGATATTTGGATGCTGCTGTAGCCTTTTCTGTCTTCCAAATGCTCATGGAACAACGTTAATGTGTGGTATTACATACCAATAGCTCTGCCTTACAGGCACTGACAAGAACTGAATGTTCCTTTCTGATAAGCTACTGCTGTGTTTAAGCTGTTGAATATGCACCTTCTCCTAATAGACAAGGACACTTTATTTAAGTGCTTTGATAAGTGGTAATAGGAAAGAAAATTTCTAGTGTGTATCTACAAGGACACTGCATTTACAAGGACAGAAGATATTATGTTTCCTATTATTCTGAGGGGCTTCTAGCTTATATGCAAACAGACTTTCACTTGAGAAATATTCCAAATCACTCTGGATCCAGATATATTATCTTCCTATGAGTATCTTTCACCTTGTCCTGTAATGACATTGGGACTGCTGTCTGTGCTTTGTCACCACTAGCACCTTGGTATGTCTACTTCCATCTCCCCGTTGCTGCTTCACTTTTCTAATCCAATGGTGTTGGTTGCTGGGCCAAGAGGATGCGCTTAGCTGACTTCATCCAGAGTTGCTCCATCTCAGGTGTGGGAAGGCAGCGCAGAGATCTCTGACCAGGCCTAGTATGGAGCTTCCTGAATCTGGCAGGCTCTATCTGCTTGAACTCCTGGCTATTGGGAACAATTGCTCTTTTTTGGCATATTGTTAAGAATTTAATTTTTTAAAAGTTCTCTCTATGTAGATAACTTTTTCTCCCTGTAATTTTACTGTACATGCTATCAGTATATATATGTACAGGCATAGGGGGAAAGTGACAGAAGAATACTAAGTACTTCATGATGCCACCATTCAGTATGTGGATCAAATAAACAGCCTGATACATCTCAACAAACTGAAGATAGGTATTCAGGGTGCCTCATAAAGCTGTACTGTTGCTGTTATCTGACATGCTAAGGAATTATGTGAAGCCCATCCATAAAATTTTTAAAAGACTGCAAAGCATAGAATTTTAATGTCAGCTCATCTAATGAGATTTGGTCAAATTTGAGGGAAAGACCAGCATTTTTCAGTTTAAGCTAACTAAATGAATTTTTATGAAATATATTCATCTTTATTAATTGAAAGAATCTTATTTTAGAACAAACATCCTAGTATATATTTTGTGAAATTTAGTTCTAAAAGTTCAATAAAAATATCAAACATTTCAGAACCTGAATGAGAACCTAAAATACCCCGTCATTATTTTTAGTGTTAAATACTAACAGATCTTGCTGTGTGAGAACTTAATTATAGTCACCTGCAGCTATTTTTCTTTAAACTGGATATGTAAAATATTTCCTACTGTTTGATAGTTGATAAATTGAAAAATATGTAAAACCTAAAAAAATATTTCATGCCATGTGGTATTTTGCTGTTTAAGTAATTCCTTGACTACATGCAAACATTTTGATTTTTTCACCAAAAAGAAAGAACTAAGTGCATTATGAACTAGATGAAGCTTAATTTAACAGTGTAGAATAATCATAGAATCAGAATGTTTTGGGTTGGAAGCGAACTTTAAAGGTCTTCCAGCCCAACCCCCTGTAGCGAGCCGAGACATCTTTAACTAGACCAGGTTGCTCAGAGCCCTGTTTAACCTAAGCTTGAATGTTTCCAGGGACGGGGCATCTGCCACTCCTTTAGGCAACATGGGCCAGTGTTTCACCACCCTCACTGTAAAAAATTTCTTCCTTATATCTAGTCAAATCCACCCTCTTTCAGTTTAAAACCATTTTCCCTTGTCCTGTTGCAACAGGCCCTGCTAAAAAGACTGTCCCCATCTTTTTATAGGACCCCTTTAATTACCAAAAGGCTTCAATAAGGTCTTCCCAGACCCTTCTCTTCTCCAGGCTGAACAACCCCACCTCTCTCAGCCTTTCCTCATAGGTATAGTGTTCCATCCCTCTGATCGTTTTGGTGGGCCTCCCCTGGACCTGCCCCATCAGGTCCGTGTCTGTGTTCTGCTGAGGACTCCAGAACTGGATGCAGTACTGCAGGTGGGGTCTCACCAGAGTGGAGTACAGAGGCAGAATCACCTCCCTTGACCTGCTGGCCACAGAGTAGTGTACATATATAGAATACACATGATAGAAGCTGCAGGTAGAAAAGACATTAACATTTCTTTTTTTTTCCCAACAATACAATATGCCTAATACTGGTTTTAAGTCATTTGCAAGTGATCTTCTCATTGCAAATATATGCTTAATATTTATTATTATACTTCCTCTCATGGATTTTTTTTTCCGTTTCTTGTATTTCATGTCCACAGACAGCACAGTATATATAATCCTGCTAGTTGTCCCTGCCCCCCTCCAACTGGTTTACAAGGTGTTGCTATTCATTCTTTTGCTGGTAGCCTATGGAATTGCATTTATCTGTGTTATATATTAAGAGTTTATGTAGTAGTCAGCTCTTTATTTCACTCTTGCTCACAGCACTGGGTGAGGATGTCTGCGTGTAAGTCCTTTCAGTCTATGTGTATGATTTGTCTAGTCCCTCTTGGCTTCCTTAGGCATCTTTTTTCTTCTTTAAATAGTTTTCTCATAAATAAATTAATCCTTCCCTGAAATGTCTGTTTGTCTGGTGTCTTGAACTGCTAAAGAAAATTCTAGGTGTTTTATTGCTTTAACTTCATGACTTACCATCTGGTATTTCAGAAAATACAGCTAAGTGTTGTTCTTTCCCTCCCTGCCTCCCTCCCTCTAATTTGGTTCTCTTCCCACCCCACTCACAAAGTTAATTCTGATATAAGATAGAGGTTTTTATTAGTACTGATCAGCTATGGAAGGAGACTTTATTGAATATTTTTATAATAAACCACTAAACTTTTATTATTTTAGAAGTGCTTCATAATATTTTCACAACTGGATGAACAAACCAATGTATTTCTACATAAAGCTTTACAAATTTCAACATAATTTGTCCTTTATCAATAAACATGATAAAATACATTATGAATTGGTATTTTTAAAAACAAACTCAGCCTCTCTTCAGATAAACTAGCACAGCTTTGCTGACAGTTAATACAACATCATTAGTAAATATTTTTCAGTAGAGTGTTACAATAACTAGGTTTCTCTGGGAGTATACTGGAGGCATATACTGGAGCTAAAGGAAGTTAAGATCCTACTTTCAGGTGATGATAGTGCTAGTATATGTGGAGAAAAGAATAAAGTCTGAATGTTACACTGTGTGGGTGTTTATCTTGGAACATTGTGTCAGAAGTGAGTCAACTCTTGTGAAATCAGAACGTAGCTGTATTGCAAGAAAATGAACCAACCCAGAGGATTTGTTTAGCAACTGGGCCTCCGTAAACTGTGGAATTTCAACAGCTTCAACAACAGCAAAAAAGGAGTGGGAGGCAGAAAACAAAATTAGAGTCACAAAATTTGGTCAGCCTTTTAACTTAAGAATATATGTAAAAGCCTAGAATTGTGGGACTATTTTGAATTCATAAATGTGTCACATAAAAGGTGTATTTTCAACAACTGTAACTTGTGGATAAACTGCAGATCACTAGTAGGAGACAAAATGGCTGTCTCCTTCAGCGATCAAAACTGTAAGAGCAAAGTTGTGACTACTGATGGGGTCAAACGATGCTGGACCTCAAAAGGGAATGCTCAAATCTCAGCAAAGCTGCTGAGAGCTTAGTTGCATGCAGAATTTTGGGGGCGTGCAGAGGGAGGAGGTGGGGTGAAACTCACACAAATGCAAAGCACACACAGAGCACCCATAGAGATGAAGCTGAAAGGAAGGTGAAGAGCTATTTACAAACAGCTGACTCACTGAGATGTTTTCATCCAAAGCACTTAAGGGTAGATTGTCATAACCTTTGCTTATGATGTGGAGGAGTGAAGAGGAAGTTAAAAGACTTCCTTTATTCCTTTATGCTCGTTTCTGCTAAGATTATGACTCACAGAGATGAATAGAGCCAGGGGCTCTTAGTCTGCCACTCCTCCTGTAAACGAATGACCAGGGAAGAGGAATGTCGTTCTGTCTGTCCCAGCCAAATCCAGTACACTCTGCTCACCAGCTGGAATAACTATTCAGCAGTAGTGTGAGATACTCTACACCAAGGAGCGGAGTGATGTAGTCCTCCATAGAGAGTGTGAAGGAATTGAAAATAAGTTCAGTTCCAGGCCCTTTTCTGTCACCATGCAGTTCTGTCAGACAGCAAGCCTTGCTTTAGGTCAATAGTTCTAACTAACTAATTCATCAACAGAAATGGGAAAAGCTTGCAGTGTTCCAGAAGCATTTTTCATAATAAATTTGCATTACTTCCAAATAAATTGATTTTTCTCTCATTGCCAATGGTTACGTTCATTTGTTACCTGATAGAAGGATACTTAGAGGGAGATTGCTTGGACTAACTGTTCTTTATTAATGGAAAGGAATTACATTAGGTATTCTTTGCCTTCTTCCACACCTCAATCTGTAATACAACCTTTGCAAATGAAACAAGGGATACAAAAGACAAAGGTGGGATATTGCTAGAGGACAAATTGAAGCTATTCAGTGGTGCTACTTTTCCAGTCAGTTACTGTGGTTGCCTGGCAGAATAGACATTTTAAGCAGCAAGTTCCCTTAAGCAAAGCAGTAACTGATGCATAGGATATGTCTGAAGAGAGAGTAAGTAGTGCCTGAAGCAGCCTTAACCCTTTCTGCATGTTTTCTAACATTCTTTCTACAGGGCTCGTAACATGTCCATGGTGAGAGTCGAGTCGAACAGCTGAATTGGACACCTAATAAATTAATTCCTTTAATAGTCAATTACTATTGATCAAATTGTTTCAGATTCACATATGTACTTTTAAAAATACCCTTTTAGCTGTGGGATTATCTTTTGGAGAGAGAGAAAAGGTTCTATAGCAGGAAGATACCATTATATGCCTGACAAAGAAATTGCAAATGTGTTTCATTCCTCCCACTCATTTTGGATTTCTTCCTTTCTGTCTTCCACCCTCTCCAGTCTCTCATGGCTGTTCCGACTAATGTTTCCAGCCACTCTGTTCTGATCAGATCTCATAATCAGTTCTCCATGCTTTTCTCCCTTCTGCCTCTGATATTTCTGACATTAATGCACACACTTTTTGTCATCATTCTCCCTTTTTCTTTGTGAGTCAGCTCCTAGTTCAGCTCCTGCGTTCTTCTTGACTAAGTTCCAGCCTTTTTGAAGCAAGTTTTTCCTCCTTATCTCAGGCTTGGGCATTACTTAGAAGTTTGTGATTTACAACTGCACTGTTTTGGAATATGAAAATACTCCTATCTATATGTTAATGGTTATGACAAGCATAACTTGTAACTCAGATGTCATCCACAGTTTTTTAAATGCAAGTTTAAGAAATAAGCTGTGGCCAGTAACATATATTTAGTTTAAATTACGTCAACAGAAAAAAATCTGTTAGTGGTTTGAGTGGGTCTGACAGAGAATTTAACAGCTCAGCTACCCCAGCAAACCCTTGATTTGTAGCTGAGTTTTTTTGGAATTCTTACACATTTGTGGCACTAGCATTCTATGTCCCAATTCTTCTTCTCTTCAAGATTAATCGTCTACATGTGAGGGTGTATTTTCCAAGCAATACAGGTTACTTTTATACTTCTAAATATTTTCACCCAGTCCTGGAATTGAAGCCATCCTCGAGGGAAGCTGCTCTCACCTTTGTAATCATTTATTACAGCGGTGAAAAGAAAATTAAATGAACCTGAAGATCCAGCTCTGTCTGTAAGAGAATATACTTATCTTAAAGAGTTTAAAACTTAAACAAAATACAGATGAAAGGGATATGAAATGAAAGAACTGATAGGTAACTGAAATGACTGAGGGCCTCGAGTAGATGAATTAGGAAAAAAGACAATAGGGATCAGGATTTTGCACATTGCACTTCAAACTGAAGAAGGCTGGTGGTCAGGTGAGGAGTAGAGGAAAAGCATGAGGGTGGTCTATAATGTAATTAAAACATAGAAGTATTAGAGATTCAAAAAACATGGTCTCTCCCTGATTTTCTTTCCCACTTATTTATTACTGTATATTTCTAATCCACAACTGAGCTTCTCCACACTGTTCTCTCTTGTTTAAATATGAAGATGGTCTTTCAGGCTTTTCAGTTTTCAGTCACTACATCTTGTGATTCCCTCTTTAAGACCAATTTAAAATGATGCCTAAGAGAAGTCTGACTGATGCTGATAGAGTAAGGGCACATAAGGGGAATCAGCACGTGATTTATACCTTATATATACAGAAGGAAATACAATACTGTGTAACTCCTTCTCCTAAAGTACATTCCTTGCCTACTTGTGTTTCACTTGTCATTTAAATTTCAGATTGTTACGATCACCATCTCTACATCTGTCAGAGCGCCTGCAATGGCTGGAACAACTGATTCTCCAGCATGATGAAGCTCTTGGCATGCTTGCACTATAAATATTAAATAGTTTTAATAGAAATATACAAATGTCAGGCATTTGAAAGTATGATAGATGTAAATATGCACTAGAGAGTGGTAAAAAGCAGTTACATGGAGGATGCTTGTAGGGGAACAAATGTAGTCGGTGGCAGAATAATGTTATATATATTTTTGTGGAAAATGGAAATGTTTTCTTGCCAGTTGTTATGGAAAAACACAGATAATTCCCTGGCAAGAATTACTGCCTTTTGACCACTGACAACAACAGGAGACATGAAGAATTTGAAACAGAATCCGAGTAACAATTGAGTACTATTGAAGTTTTGGTAGGCTGATGAAAACAATAAATTTCAGAATTATGACTGCTCCTGAGCCCTTAGACTGTGCTAAGAGTCATGTTTTCAAGGGTGAATTGGAGTTTTACAACTTACATTGTGTTCCTTTAGCAAGTAGCTTCAGAAACAGATGTGACTGTATATGCAAAATTAGCTGTATTTCACTTTTTTTCCTTGTGACACTTGCAATATATCTCATCTTTCACCTATGTATACATACATGGCTGCACACGTAAATATACAGCCTAGAAATGCTGAAAGTGTATACTATGAATGTACATCAGGAAGCCTTTATTGAAAAAAACAACGATCAGCTCTCCTTGATGAATTAATGTAGTTCCATTAAGAAAAATTTCAAATGTAGTCCTGAAAAAAGCTAATAGTAATCTTATTTTTCTACAAAATATTTGGCTAGTGCACTGTATTCAGAATGAATTCAGTTTGTTTACCTTACATAGCATTTCAGAAGGAACACCACAAACTTTCTTCATGCCAGCCTATGAACGGGGAAGCTGAATGTTCTGTAAGCCCCTGGGCAGATGCTTCTGGTGTCTTCAGGCTGAGAAATCTAGTATTACCTATGAAAGTGTAGGTTAAATCTTCAGGTTTTTGCCTGTTGCCTTTAGCACTGCAGGATCTGGGAAAATCTGGTTTGTCCATTTCTTTTCTCCCTCTTTCTCTCCTTTTTAACTGTGATATGATTTGGACCAAAATCCAGCTTCAAAAAAGGAAGACAGTGTCCAAGGTCTGGAGAGGTTCTAAACTCCCTTAATGATTAAACTTAGCAAACCTTTTATTTTACCTGTATTGACTTAATACTAATTTACTCAGTAACAATTCTAGCTGTGAATTTTAAAGCACTTGCCAATATAATTCCTTCATTTTTGTTTTCAGTAAAAAGGGTCTTTGTCAGTTTTCAAGAATATGCCTGCTGATAGGTCTTCAGTACAGTTCGAGAACATAGTTGACAGAAAGAGTCATGCAGCATTCTTTAGCCGAGCCTATGCAGTAAAAGACCCCATAAAGTG
>VYZX01031277.1:60861-111649 GCA_013401335.1 Brachypteracias leptosomus | reverse complement strand
AACCTTAAACCACAACAGTCAGGAAAAAGCCAAACCTTCTGGTCAAAACTGAATGGGAAGTTTACAGTGTTTGGGGCCACTTTAAGAAAGTAAAAATGACAGACTCCTGAATGAACTTTTTTATATCCTCTGATCCTCTGCCTCTGCACATCCTGCTCCTGTGGGCAGTAGGAATGACAAAAGCCTGAACTACACTGGCAATATTTTTAGCCCAGGCTACAGCAAGAGGTGCTGGACACTTTATAGGAGAGCACATTTCCACAGACCTTCATAAACATTTGTTTTTATCTATAAGGCTTGGGTAGAAGTCAGCTGCCATCCAAGTCTCTGACATTGGTGTTTGTCCATCAGCTGACACAGGTACACTTGTACTCATGAAAGGAACTTGTCATAAATGAACACAGTTCCTAAACAAAAACTGCATCCAAGGAAGCTTGAAATCTATGGCCAGTGGAGACGTTTCAGTGAGCCTCACTCAGGAGAAGTGAATGAATCCAAGGGTTCAGGTTTCAGCACAGCCACACAAGGTTGGTCAAAGGCAGTTCTGCAGGGCTTTGGGAAGCTGCTAGCCTGCGTGATGCTGCCAGGCATCAGTGCCCCACACTGCTGATGTTTGGGGCTCTGGGGATGGCCAGCTCACCGATAGCTTCCAGCCCTTCCTCTGTGGTGCTATTTGAAACTGCCTGTTGGTAGAAACCTTCTTCATATATGGAAGTAAAAACCTGGCTGGGTTCATTATCATAAACAAGAAGGAAGCAAAAGTGTCATTTCAGTGTTTTCAGTAGATTTCCCCAGGGAATTTGAGTGCTTCCTTGAACTCAGCTGGCCTCTGCAGCTCTTGTCGCCTTTCTTGTTTAGCCTGGCACAGCTTGAAGTTTTCCATTGAACCATCACCAGGGGTTCACAGTAGCATCCACTCTCCCCCACACACAGCCCCAAGTTGTGGATGTCTTTTAAAACCAAAATGAAAGCAACGATAAATAAATAGTGAAATCCAGGACTCCCGTGAGAGAGGAGGATGCAGCCTTAGTAATAATTAATGGTCAAAACATAAAGGAAAGAACAAACAGGAAATAATGGAGAGAACAGGACAGGACACAGCAGGGGTTGGATGTGACCAGGAACATCAAACTGGTAGCCATGTTGCTAGCTGATGGCTGAAAGACCTGGTGGCCTCCAATCCAGGTTGTAGTGGGTCATGACTCTTACATGGCTTCTGACTGGTGAGGGTCTTCACACTGAAGAAAGTCCATGTTGTGCTCCTGTGCTGGCCCAATGGGGCACACCAAAAGCACATCCAAGTGGCGCAGGTGGGCCCATGTGGAGACCTGCTCTCCTGTGGACTGTGCTGGAGCTCTGCCATGGACTTGGTCCAGCACATCTGATATATGCTAAATTCACTGCTTTTTTTTAAAGAGAAAAAAAAATTGGATTTATTTTCAAACTGGATCATGATGTGTTTAACTTTTTTCTTTTAAAAAAGTAAAGACCAGTGTACAGAGGGAGGGATCTCTACCACACAAAATCAATATCAATTACTATGCTGTAAAAGACTAGACCATGCATACACGCTGCGGCAGTGACCAGACTGAATCCCCTTTGTGAAGGGAGTACTTAGCTCTTTCATAGCATTTGTGGCTGTAGTGGTAGTTGAGCTATTACAGGAACAATTGATGAGGCTTGCTGACGTCAATACTTGAAAAGAACTTCACCTGTTTTAGGAGCAAAAATAAAAATGGATGTCTGTTAAAAAAATATAATTTAAGATAATCAGAATGCCATATAATAAGAGCTCTGTTGCACATAATTGGTGTTTCTCTCTCATTTAGCATAGTGGTTTGTCTGTATTCAATTTCCCCACGTGGCTTGGATATTGCTTTTGGTTATTACTCTCTATACTTAATGACAAGTAAACTTCTGTTTTTGTCATTCATTTCAAAATGGTCTCGTGTCATTTTGCATTTCAGGGGAAAATACACGTGTTTGTGGCTGGGCAAAGTCCTAGGTAAGTTTTGCAGTTGTGGATTGCTACTTTATTCAGAATTCAGGCAGGCTGGCTGATTGGCTTTGGTGAGCAGAAACATGTGAGCACAAGGAAAGAGGCAGGATTTCACCTCAGCAGCTCTTGTCCTGCACCGGCAGTTCAGTGCTGCAGGGTCAGTGCTTTTCTGTCAAGGTCAGATTGCAGTTAGGCATTTTAGTGTTAGCACTGGAGGCCTTGTCCTGCTTTCCTTGTATCACTCAGTATTTCTTTGGATCTTCTGAACTACTCTGCTAAACTCAATATAGTACTTGGGACCTAACAATTATCATTTAACGTTGCAGTGAAAGATTTAAACTATATAAAAATTCACAGAAGCAGGAGATGGAATAAAGGTTTTAAAAGTTTTCAGCTAATGGATAAAGAGCCTTCCAAGCCCTAAAGAAAAGTAACTTCTGCCCTCATTCCCGTCCATGGCAGAGCTCCCTTTGCTGGCCACCCCGAGGTTGGGACCTCGCATGGTCACTGGCAGGTGCCCTGGATGCCTATGTGATGCCCATCCCTGGGTGGTAGGCACTGTCCTCCCCATGGGAGTTGTGCTTTGTCCGTGAGGACACACAGCCATCACTTCAGGTAGCTTAGGAAGTGCCCAGCTCATGGCAGGGGAGTGATCACTCCTGAATGCGTCCCTCCATGGCCAGCTCTGACTGGGGCTCAGGTGGGAGTTTCAGAGGCACCCTGGCTTCTCCTCCCCCTGGCATTGCCCACGGCCTCTCCTGCTCCTCCAGCAAGGCAGGCTGCCCTCCCTGTTGCCCTGCAGTGTTCGGCAGGAGAGGCTTTCTTTTACGACTCCCCTCTCCAGAGCACTCTCCTTCCCAGCCATTCCACCCCAGCTTTAGCTGTTTGTTATCAGAGTTCACCCCCGAGATGATCTGTTACTTGGGTCTCTGTCCAGGGTATATTAATTTGAAAAAGAGGATCGTCCAGTTTAACAGCTTTCTTTTCCTGTGCCAGCTGCTGTAATTTCTCCTGTCACCTCCAGGGATTTTCTCTCAATATTGAGACAAAACCATGCAGAAAAGTCAAGAAAGTCCCTTGTTTAAAATGCACTCTATTCAAGGAGCACTCCCCCTCCCCAAGCAACAGCCAAATACTCTCCTAGGATGTGTAGAATGGGCCAGCTGAAATGTGTACATCCAAGTACCATATTTTCCTGAATGTTTACTCTTATGAGATTTCTTATGAGATTAATAGATGGCCTCTTAAAGCCTTTTCCCACCCAATTATTTATGATTCTGGGTTGCTCTAAGTTCTCATAATGGCTCCTTTATGACTCTTTACATAGTTTACTCAGTATTGAAGTTAAATGAATTCCTGGATGCCCCTTTTTATAACTCAGTTGAGTGCTGTATTTTGTGGCTCTGAAATCCTCTGGCACCTCATCAGTTCTCCATGAACTTTCAAAAATTACTGCTCAAGGTATCACACTTCCGTCTGTTAGCTCTGTTAGCAATCTTAGATGTTTGTCATTCAGTCCTGTGGGTTTATAAATACTTTTCCAGGAATTCTTTTCATCTTCCCCTTTGATTTACTCATGGTTCAATCAAATCATTGGTAGAAGCCAAGCCTCAAAGTTCTCTTCACACCTTCACCCACCACTGCCGATTACAAAAAGGCTGCAGTAAGTGGTGAAGAGACCTCAGTTTCTCAACACAGGAGAAATGCTCTTGGTTAAGGTGATCATCTGAGGCCCAGGAAGACTAATTCCTGCTGTACATTGAACAACTTTTCTGTTCATGATTGCAAACAGCACATTGGTCCTTCTGTAACAGAAAGTTGTTGGTGAACTACAAACTAATATTTGATCTAAATATCAGGACCATCACTGCTTGAAGACCTGACCGCTCTGACCACATCTCATTTAATCATTTTGCTTCAAAATTAAAGTTCCAACAGCTGATCAGACAGAGTATAACAAAACGAGATTAGACAAGTTAATGTCATAATTGGAAGAATACTATTAAAAAACCTGTAATACATGTAACAATCCACTGATTTTAAATGTCCTGAATCCCCTTGACAAGAACACTGGTAAGAACATAAATCTGATCAAATCTTGAGTGAACTGGACTTAGTGAGCAATATGTAGGCAAAAGCTCCCTTCAAAGTGTGAGTAATGTTAAATAATTTGGACAAAACTGTAATAAAATAGTTACTCAGATTAGTTTTACATGGCTTTCATATGCCACAAACTAACCTGTAATTGAATCAAATGAACGCTAATGCACTGTTATATAAAGGTATATCTAAGCAGACGAGAAACAGGTGTAGCAGCAATAAAAAAATAGATTAAAAGAATAAAGCCAATAGCTCCTGGTTATCAGGGGCACTTCTGTTGAGGGAATCCCATGACAATAAGCCTATGGACCAGTCATATTTCTGACTATGTGCTGGTCTCAAAACACTCCGGCCTGCAGAAGAGGCTGTTCAGTTAACTGCACAAACCCTTCCTGCATGTTTGCAGTCAGAAAAACTTCCACATGATCTAGAGAAGAAAGGCGCTGAGGTCCTGGTACTATGCACACGCATATGTTTACACCCATGAATTAGAGTGGGAACATTCATGTATGGAAAGCTTAGCATATGTGTTAATCTTTGCAGGACTGACATGCCCAGTTCTGTACACGTCCTTGATGGAACTTGTTTTCCTGCCAAGTGTTTATCCTGAGCTCCAAATGGGCCAGTCCTCCCTCACAGCAGTGTGTGAGCTTCCCCCTCAGCAAGATCTGCCTGCAGAGAGATTTCCCACAGCAGCTCCAAAAATACGTCCTGTGGAGAATACTTTTTCCCACCTTCTGCAAGTCTCAACCCATGTAACAAACTTTTTTCTTATGTTGCATCCCCTCCTTTATAGGAGAGAGCAACACTGGCTGGTTTTTGCCTTTCAGGCTTCTCCAGAGACTTACTCTTTCTGTTTTGGTAGCTTTTCAGTGTAGTTGATCTTTGCCTATGGATATAAGGTGCAGTGGAGTTTAGTGTCGTGCGTCTATACTTGCAGACCTTGAATTTTTCTCTCAAACTGGCAAGAGTGAATAAGGACTTTTATAGAAATAAATAGCAATTATTTAACCAAATATTATTTCAGCTCCTGAACTCCAATAGTTACAAGTGACAAAAAACTAGATTATTAGATGTCATCAAATGTAGGCAGTATTTTGATGTGTGGTTGTCTGTTGAAAAATAAACCATGATCTTTAGAAGAACCCACTGTGTGGAATTTCTGAATAGTCCAAATCCACAACATCTTTGTGCTCTACTCCTGTAGATCACAGCTCTGCCCCTGTCCTCCCTGATGTGTCCCTTCTGTTTGAATTGTTTTGTTGTGAGAAATCCTATCTAGTAACAATATTTTGCTGAGATCTTCAGTAAAGCACTTGTCATCTTCCCCCCTTCTTCCTCCCCCACAGTTTCATTTGCTTTCACACTTGCAAATGTTCCTTCTACAGCTGATCACTTACCTCCTGTTAAATAAAAAATAATGGAAATCTGGCTGGTAGATTTGCCTGAGAGAAATTGTGGGTGCTTAAACACAACCATTGCACCCAGAGACCGTACTGCATGAGTGATGCACAACTTCACCAACTGGTGTTTACAGATGAAATGTTTTCTGAGTAAGTGAACCACAACAAACTTTCTATTGCCTATGTAAACAAAATCCTGTACAACAGAAACCAAGGACTATCCATACTCATTAACATAATTGAGGATTTTTCCAGTTAGCCATTTAAATGATACTTAGTATAGAAAATGAGTTGAAATCCAGGTGCAAAGAGATTAAACAGGGTGGTAATAGAGACTCTTCAATGCACTTAAACCTATGTCATTTGTATTCCTAGAAGTATCACAATATTCTAAGCTTCCTAGAAGTGTGAAGTGTATCTCTGTTTCCTACATACATCACACCACAGACATAAGTCATCTGTTAAAATAGATTCTGTAGTAGTCTGAGAAACACCTCAGTATCTAGCATGTTTGTTTTGGCATTTGTGCCCTAGGCAGGTGCACAGGAGAAGGGCCTGAGGCAGGAGGGGTTGATGGCTGTCCAAGGAGTCTGTGATAGGTGAATGTCACACAGGGATCAAAGAGGAGTAATTCTCAGAGTATTGTGTTTTTAACTCAGTCATCCTATGAGTTTTGCATTGAGTAAAACAGCACGTGTCAGATATTCAGTCCTTTAATACTTAGAGGAACTTCTTAGCCCATTGGAAACTTTGAAAGATCTTGTTTGATTCCCAATTTGGAGCCTGGTATTATTGCAGGGATTGTAGCTGAACTTAGATTTCTGACAAATGGATGAGCTATAAGCTGGAGCCAGGGAGGCACCAGCTATTGCTGCCAGGAATCACTTGCTGTAGCTTAGCCAGAGGGACAAGCAGCTGGCGCTGTTACCTCCCGATGCGTTGTGCCATGAGTGAGGCAGGTGATAACCAGCTCTGAGCTTGCTCTGTCCATCGATCAGCAAAATTCTAAAAAAAATATCAATTTAGGTTTGATTCTCTACCTGCACAGACCTGGTGAAGCTATGTGTGTAAAGGGCAGTGTGTAATTCAGTGAAAGAAATCCAGGTTAAATAACAGGATGTGCTTCGCATGTGTGTTTACACAAATTGCCATCCCAGCAATGGCAGTATGGACTGGGAATTAAGGTAATAGCTGTGTCTTTCTGTTCCTAGGTGGCCTTTAGCTGATTGGCACTTGAGTGTACACGGATGGTGAGATGCACTCTTTTACCTTTTTCTTTACATTTCATCTGACTGTGCTTTGTAGGAAGATGGTTATCAGTGTCAGTAGGAGTTGGAAGCAGCAGGGAATGGCATAGTTTGGAGTGCTTCTGCTTTCAAGAGGGTGCTGTTGAATTATTGCTTAGCAATCCGAAGGCCCACTGCATCATCAATATTTAATGTGTCCAATTACTGCAATCTTTGTATTTTATTATAGGATATTATTCATCAGTAATGTACCCGAAATCAGAGGGACGACAAAGAAAACAGTGAAGAGCTCTGTGGCTCTCATTTTTCCTAATGAAAGGGATTTTCTGTGCATGACAGATTGTAAACCTGATAGAAATTGTAACAAACAAATTCAGATCTGTTGCTTGCAGTAAATCTTTGTCAATAGCGTGCATACACCAAGGCACAAATTGCCATGAAATGTCCTCAGCGTTAAGAAGCAATTCCTGCAATGTTTATTTTTGCCTTGTGATATTCCCACACACCGACTTACGTAGACGTTCCAGACATGAAATTATCTGAAATGGGTCAAATGTCTACACAAAATAAACATTCAGAATGTACAGAAAGAGAAGAAATTTGGGAAGTGTTCTTCAGTCTGCAGCAGTCAGTTCTGAAAATAAGATAGCAAAAATTGGAAAACATACCTCAAGCTAATAGCGTCTCAATTGTAGGCTTCATAGCAGTGTAGGCTCTTCTTTTTGAAAGGGCTAAAGAGAAGTCAGTTCTCCTTGTGCACCCACTTATGCCGTTGCATAAAAGTTGCAACGTGCTGCCCTTGTTCAGCTGTTTTACAAGTGGGCCATATTTACAGACCATATTTGTACGAAGGTAGCAGTGAGACAGAATTTCATTCAGATGTTCCTCCTAACACAGTCACGCACCCTGCTCTGCTGCACCCTCCAGCCCTCTCTTGGTGTTTGCAGAGCTGCCCTGTGGCTCCAGCAGGCACCCTGCTGTCCTTGCCGTGCCTCATGGTGCCTCTCCATGTGCTGTGCCCCTCCATAGTGCCTCTCCCCACGCTTCTCCCATGGGGTGGTGCACATGAAGTCAGGCACCCATCCTGCTGCCCTGATATCCTCCAGAGCTAGAGCTAGAAGGGTAGGCAATGATATTCCAAGCAAGGGAATGGCTTGCTCTTTTTTCTGTCCCTGTGCCCAGGAAGAGGGTGTGTGAGGAAATGGGAAGTGAAATATTGCAACTTGGAACTGAGCTGGTGAGCCCCACACACTGGCTGGTGTGCTGAGGGGTACATTTGAGGCTGCTGAAATGGGTATTTGCAGAGTAGGTTCCCACTTTTTACCTTTCTTAATAATACATTTATTTCTTTATTCTTATAATTTTTGTTAATAATGATATACGTGAGTACAATGCAACCATGTCAAACACAGCTGTGCAACTGAGACGGCCTCCAGGTGCCCCTGGAGCAGATGTGCAGGGAGGAACTTGCTGTGGTAGCTTCTGCGAGGTACGTGGCTTTTCCCTGTCTATAAGTTCACCCACAATGTGCAAAAGCAATCTCCAAAGTGTCCATGTATGAAAATATAAACTCAATTTGGCAGTTATTGGGATTTGAAATTCACTCGATCGAGTTTATCCAAGCTTCTTGGTGATTCATGTGATGCTAGTAGAGAAACAGTGAAGAGGAGTGGGGCTGTGTCAGCAGGAGGTAGGTATGAAGCAGGTCTCTGAAGTGACAGGTAGCCTCTACAGAGAGCAGCATGGTGTTGAGAGACTCGAGGCACTGCTTCTCCAGGTAGAGGTGGCCCTTAGTTCGGTGCTAAATACTTAGCAACAATCAAGAAAAGAGGTGATGAAATTAAATGCCTTGTAGAAGGGTTCACGAGAAAAGTTTGACCAGAGTTTTTGAGATGGGAAATTGTGTGAGCGGGAAGCATTTGTAAGCTATTGGAGATTTTTTTACACTGCTTGATTTGTGGTTTCAGCATCGTCAGTGCATGTTAGTGTGAATGCTGTGCTAGAGTAGCATGTGAGCGCTACGTGAAAGACAGATGTGTCATACATAGTCTTCTACTAGCTCGGCATGAATACACAGACCTGCTAATTTTACTGTAAATACTGAGATACACCGAAACAACCAACCAAGCCAGCCATGAACAAGTTTAAAGAGCTCAGATATGAAGTATTCTATTGCAAAGGCTTCAAAATACTCACACCTAGTTGTCCAACAGCCTGGCTAGAGGGTCACTGAGATGTTCCACGTGACTATGAAGAGTGTACAATGTCATGGCATAAATAAAGACAGTTAAACAATAATATCTGGATGGCCAAGGAGATAAAGCCTCTTAGGACTACCTGGGAGCCTTTTTGGTATACTAACCTTTGTCCAGGATCCTCAGAGATATTACGTGCTTGCCAAATGTGAGCACAGAAATTCAATATGCAGCTACAAAGCAGAAGTACCATCTGGTCAAAAAGCAAATACATACAATACCTGACAGATCTGGGAGCCAAGGAGAGAATCTCAATTCATGGTTAATCATGCGAACTGTGCTTCAGGCAGGAGTTATGCCTGATCATCCAACATCAGGAGGGATGAAAACCAGGCAAATTCAAGCAGGCTCATTTCAGAGGTGGGCACGGTCTCCAGCAAACCACAGTTGGACAGGAAGCATGCCATTTTTGCTTAAGGCAAGAAAATACTTGAATTTGGGGGTGACATTAGGAATTGAACTGCTTTACTGGCTTAAAGAGCAGTGGCCTCTCCTTCAACTAGATGGTAGGGTGTGTGTGACATGGAGGGAAAATCAAAGCCTCCATGTCCAAAGCTCCTTTAGTCGCCTTTCCTTTAGCCTTTTTTCCAAGTCTTAGGTATATTATCAATGCAGTAGTGACTTATATAAGGTTTATGCTGTGTTGGTGGTTTGGAATTTACCCATGAAATTGCTTCTGCACATACCAGGGCACTGACTCAGCCCATTCACAGAAAAATGCTAAAAAATGAAACTAAGTATTTGTGAAATTTGGGAGGAAAAAGCACCTCATACCCTTCCCCCTCCTACCTTTTGTCTATCACTATTTTTAAACCATATAAATGAGTTGTAATGCCAGTCGTTTCAGCAACACAGATGTTTGCAATAAGCATGCAGTTGGGAAGTGTAAAGTGAAGATGAATGTATCATTATTATGCGTAAGTAAACTTTTGTGGCCCATTTGTCAGATCAAGCTGAATTGCGTCCTGTCTTTTCCAGATTACAAATGGCTTGCATTAAAGCAACAGCTTTTTAAGAAGGCTGGGAAAATGTCCTGCTCTGGTTGCTCTTTGTAAATACTTCAGTACAGAAACTTTGGCCAATCTCTTCTCTCTTGGCTTTGGAAATAAAAGCTGAGGTAAAAGCACTATTATTTCCAGTTCGAGACCCCATTCTATGAGAGACTGCCAAATCCTTTGCTATCAAGGAGAGGTCCTAGCAGCTATCAACTACTGCATCTATGACAAGATGCTCAAGTGATCTATAGATGCGTTCCTCCATTTGTTTTTAAGTTGCTCTTAAACACATTTTTTTGAAGCAATGTTTCAGCCAAACAAGGCAGGAAGGTAGATTTCTTCTTTTTGTCTTTAAACTAGTGAACATTTTTAAAAGTGAGCTATGCTTCAGTGTTTTTTGGCACACAGAATCCATCTTAATGTGGAGTACATGACAAAAAGTGCCATGCTTTCTATAAAGATCTTAAGGAGAATGACTGTGCCTCAGTACCACACTGTAAATTAACTATTGTCCTTTGTCAGCGTCGAGTGTGCCCCATCATGTCAAATAACCACAGTTGGCATCTTGTCTACGAGCTTGACCCCATTCATTCCATCCACCCAGCAGTGAATAATTCATATAGCAAGTTTTATCCTGGGCAAAATACATTGACATCAAGAGTCACTAAACTATAGTCATTCACGAACAAAATAGTTATTCATGCTTTCAATGTGAACCATTAAATCTTGCCAGTTAAATTTAAGAATGAATCAAATTAATTCATTTAACATCTTCTGAGCTCACAATAACATTGTTGCACACTTGCTGTGCTTTGCTTTGCTTTCCTCCTTTTTTTCCAAATTGTTCGTACCTGGAAACTGAAATGCTGTGCCAAGTCGGTTTTAGTAAGCCCTGTAAAGGGAAACCTTGGGAAAGAAGGTAATCCCTAAGTCATGATGCAGTGCCCACAGCTTATAGAGTTTCTCACATTACAAATCATCAGTTATGAAATGGTAATGTAGTTATTGGTAGCATTTAATGCAGCCTAAGCAGGCAATGATTGCTCCTAAACACCCAGACCTGCCTCCTGGCATGCATGAGGGCAGGGCGCATTGCCTGCTGAGGCCAAGGGACTGTGCCTGGGTCTTCCCTCACTCATTGTGCTCTGACTTGAGTGGGACCTTGCCTTTCCCCTCTGCTGTGACTGCTGTGCCCCTCGGGGCTGGGAGAAGAGGTGGGCCAGCACCAGGGATGGGAGGGAGTGGGCAGATCCTCCTGCTTTCCATGAGACCCTGCCTGGCACATTGCTCCCAGACAATAAATAGATAATAGTGCTGGTGAGATGGCAGGGAAGCTCATGCAGGTGAGATAGGAGGGCACTACATGAAGGATGCTGTTGCCATCTGCTCAGGCTTCTTACTTGTTTCCTTGCAAGAAAGAAAATGACTCTTGTGTACTGGTGGTGGCTCTTTGTGGTGGTCATCCCATAACTGCAAGCACAGGGGATGGCGTGAGTCCTTGCAGATGCCTCCTGTGCTGGCAGGCATTGGCAGAGGTCTCTCAGGGCTGTTGCAAAGGCCTGGAGAGGGGATTGTGGGTGTTCTCACAAAATTCTGTCACTTACAGGAAAAGAAATGTTTCTGTTGGAGGTTTATCATAAGACGGTAAACAGGGGAAGTGAGTTTTCATCTGCAATGGCCTAAAATGCTGGTGGATGAGTGGTGTTGGTACAGTCCTACTTAATCATGTGGCAAGGAGATTGCATTGTTAAACCTTGATGTGTGGTAGCTTCATCCTTTCAAAGCCAGAGGTGGCTTTGAGGTGGGACGGAAGTGGCACCCAATTAGGAGGAGTTAATAATTTACTCTTTTGTGAGTGACGGATGTGCTAACAATATTTGCACTCCAGGCTCTCTCCCCTTTCAGCATAACTGTTTTAACCTGTTCCATGCTGGTCATTCCAGGAGTGATGGGTGTCCATGGCCTAAGAAAAGAGTGTCTTCTGGTTCTGAAGGGATTGACAGGTGTCCTTTGACTCTGTGGCTGATGATATTTTCTCTCCAGTCTGCGGTAGTCTGCATGCCCACGTGCATCCCCACTGGCTACCTCAACCAATCTTCAACAGCTATTTTGTTTATGGTCCTCACATTGTCTGTTTAATTGCTTAGTGTTTAAGCTGCTTTGTTTGGAAAAGAGTGATGGAAAGATGCAAGAAAAAAAGCAAATGTGGTTTACTGCACATTGGCTACAAATAAAGCTCTAGCCTTGGTGTAGGGGGGATTCATCTGAGGCAGGGTGGATCCCTTGCTGCCACCACCCATCCTGCCTTGTGATCACTGCCAAGCCTAAAATTTGGTGTAAAGTCCTGAGCATCTTCCAAGCTAGCAAGTTCTCTTTGGAGATGATTTCCTTATGGTTTGGTGCAAAATAATTAGCTGAAAAATATTTATCACATCCTCTTGGAAAAATAGATCATATTCCAAAACACCTGCTTCCCTCTTGGAAATCACAGCTTCTGATCTGTGTAACATAACACCGACAAATCCAGGTCACTGCTTTTATTGTGATTAGGGATGTATGTGCTGCATTGTCCCAACCTCTCTTTGAGGCCAGCTCCCTGTGTGCGAGCAAGTGGGGTGGAGAGAGCCTGTGGAGAGAGTTGGGTTTGGTGCTGGACACCATGTGGCATGGTCGTGCAGAGTTGAGACTACTGTCATAGGTTGTGACAGCTTCATTGCCTCAGCATGATATAGCAAAATTGTGCAAATTTATCCTATATCAGCATTTCCTCACCTGGACAGGTTGTCTTACCTCAGTAGAAGTGTGCTTTCACATATTCATATCATATCAAGGCTTTGTGCCTTGATATGAACTACAGCTGCATTTACTGCAAGAATTTAATTGTGCAGGTCTGGTTATCTAATGGGCATGACTAATCCATCGTGGTTTACTTTGGATCACAGTTCATCCGGAAGGCTTTCCCAGGGTTTGGGGGGAGCAAGGGGATGTGTGTGCCTGAGTCCCAGCTTCCCCATATCCTTTCCTGGCTCTTGTTGCCTGCTGCCAGTGCCCGTCCATGGGAAGTGACAGTCCTTTGGTGCCACCTCCCTGTTGCGATTCAGACAGAGGAGCTCTCTGGAGGCTTCACCAGCTCTAGCAGAAACAACAGTTTCTCACTGGGCACTCACCAGATTTTAATATGCACAGTTCCTTGGCTATCCATAAAATAGAACAGAACAGAAAATAACTCTGTCTCGTCCAGTGATCCAGTTGCATGGGGGGGTTATGGGCCTGTACAGGAAGTTCTCAAGGAAGTGCAGTTTTGTGGGTTATCTGAGAGCATGGGCTGCGTGTAGTCTTCTTTTCAGGGTGAAAAGAAGGGGTGAGGAGTATACAAAGTGTGGCTTATTCTTATTTTTTTTTAAAAAAAGAAAGTTCTACTGGGGAGGCTCATTTACATTTTAGAAAAGAGATTTTCTGACTCTCTTTCCTTGAATTTGCTGTGGTATTCCTCCAAAAATCACACTGATAGAGCGAAAAGCCCTTGCTCTCTCCCCTGACAGGCTCTGCTTCAGCCCCTGAAAGGCAGAGCCTGAGGGACTGCTGGGGCTGGCAAAGAAAGGATTATCTGTGGCACTTGGCTCTACCCAGACAAACCTCTCTGGTTTGCCCTCAGTTCATTTATACCTCAATCCTCTGGCAGTTTCAGGACTAAATAATTTACTTCTGATTCTTGGTGGGTTTTTTTTAACCTGGCAGAAGGCAGCAAGAATAAACAGTGGAGTCAGTGAATAAACATTAAAGCTAGACAAATTCAGGCTCAGAAGAAGGTGTGCATTTTTCGCAGTGAGCATAGTTAACCATCAGAACAACTTGTGTATGGATTCATGGATTTTCCATCACTTCAAGGCTTTAAATTGAGCCTGCATGTAATGTAATATGCTTTAAGCAGAACTTGCAGACTTGATTTGGAGTTGCCTGGATGAGATTTTTTGTGCAGCTGGACACAGCAGATGGTCAGAAAAGCTATGAAAATAACTCCCCCTAAGAGATCTGTGTTTAAATAAGCAAACAAACAAACCCCTTGAAAATGACATCCACACATACAAATGGATGAAAATGGCAAGTCCTTAGCAATAGCAGAAAAGTAAATGTTTATGCCTGCTGTGACCGGCCGCTACTCCAGGCAGAGTGATTTGCAGGAATGCATCGAAACTGCTCCTATTGAGAAGGAGAGGGTTAAGATGCAGCCCTTATCGGGGCGATGGCCCCCACACCCTGCAGTCCCATGGTGCTGGCAGACTCCAGTGCTGTATCCCTGCTCCCTGATTTTTGGCATCCCAGCCAGACCTGAATGTGAGGTACTTTGGGTCTCTGAGCACCCGGCACCTGGAGGGGTGTGGAGCAAGGCTGTCCCAACTGGGCAGCACCTGGGGAGGCTGAGCTCCTCCTTAAACCCAGCTGCCCAGCCTGAGTCAGCCTGTACAGTCTTCTGAGTGCTTGCATCAGGCCCCTCTCCCCTGATAGCCAACCTGGGGAGGCACCAGCCCTCCCAGAGAATGTCAATGAACAGTTGGAGCTCTTCATTAGAGAGAATCTAATTAGATGTTTATTACTTATGTGATTTCACATTAATGGCCTAGCAGCAAGATTTATTTCTCAACTTATTTGTTTCACAATGTGGTTTCTTCAGCAATCAATTGATATTTGGTTAGCTTAATAACTATCTTGTTAAAATTAAATTAAATGCTACTCTGATTTGACTGTATTAAAATAAATGTTGTCATTGATAATGAAATGCAAATAACTATTTAAATTGTGTCAGTGCTTCATTGGGTTGCCACTGTTGGCTGGAAAGATGTTGAAGAATGTGCCGATGAGGCGGGGGGGTAGCAGACGGTGCTGAGGGCTGGGACCTCCAGCCAGCACCAGCGAGGCAAATGGGAGCTTCCCTCTGTCTCCAGCAGGTCCTGGTCAATATCCACAAAGGTGCATACAAGCAAAGTTTCTTTGTTTCAATAGGGAGTCTGTTCTTCAGCTTTCACTTTCTGATATGCTTGCTAGGCTAGAAATGAAAACCGAATCTGGTTATGAACATCTAAGAGCAGAAGCAGGTCCCTGGTGCACAAAGAAAGGTTTTACAGACAATGAATTAAAATGAGAGTTTCTCAGGCTTTCCCTACAGTTTGGGATAAAGCCTGGAGGCAGGGATAGGAAAGTGATACCTCTGCAGGTTCCTGCTGTGTAAGTGCCTGTCCATTCCACCTCCCCATTGCACCCTGTTCCTCTGGCAGGTAGCAAGCACAGGCATGGAAGAAGTCTTCAGTGAATTTCGGCTGGAAATAAGGATTTGTGAGGAGACAGGCAGCTAATTTGCCATAAAATTCTGCTGCTCCTTAGGTCCAAGGAGAACTCTCTGGGGTGCAGGTGGTGGGTTACCAAACACCAGCAAACTCTTCTTCTTCAGTGAATTAGACCGTGTTAAGAGAAGGCTGTGGGTCTCTGCAGATCTTTCCACCTCTATAGCTGGAAAGACTGATGTCCATACAGTAGTAAAAATGCGTTGCCAAAGCTTCTCCACTTTTTAAAGGAAATATGAAATACTACATATTGCCTACAAAAAATAATAGAAACAGCAGTTGGAGTAACCAGGAAAGAAGTCCTGACATGTTGCTAAAGCTTTATGCTGAAACTATGCAATCTACAATGTGTGGTGTGCAGGGTTGATCCAGCTTCCTTTGGAGTCAGCACTGATACCACTTGTGACTGCTGCAAGAGCTGGGGCAGGGCTGCCCTTCTGCGAGGGAGGAAAGGCAACTGCAAAGCTCGGCCCCTGGGTGTAGGGCCAGGCATACGTCCCTGTGTTCAGAGGGGTCTGTGCACTTCCCAAAACAATGGACAACATGAAGGCACAGGCAACTGGGTATGTCTTTCTTTAGTGTGCAGATTAATTGTTCTTCTGTGCCATTACTGGCCAAATTTGTATGTACAAGTCCTTGTTATTGAGTTACAAATACTGCAAGTAGGGTACTTTGAGTAGTAATGGTTGGACTGGATGATCTTAAAGGTCTTTTCCAACCTAAATGGTTCTATGATTCTAAGAACAGTCGTGTGTACAAAGTTGGAGCAATGCCCACAGAGAAATCCTTGAAATAATTAACTGCAGAAAGGATCAGTCAGGGGGTGAGTTCCTAGCCCTCCTCTCCAAAAGCACAAGTACATTCAGGCATTTCATATTCACACAAACCAGTAACCATCAGTGGTGCAGCTGAGAACAAACTCCTAACAGAAACTGCTCTGCAGTTTGTTGACGCTTGTATTTTTGCCCACATGTATTGCCAGTTATTGATACAAATGCAAGGAGCACACGTGCATGCTATAGGGAGAAGTTGTTCGAGGTGAAGGACAGTACTGGATCTGCATTCCCTCCACTGTCCAGACACAGACATTTCATCACATATATGTGAGGTTGGGTTTTTAGGGGATATTCTTTGTATTTCCAGATGTGATGATGCAATAGATCTAAGCCTGGGTGATATAATGGACAAAGTTAAAAAAAAAAGGGGAAGCAAAGTTCAGCTCAGTATGAAATGTTCAAAGATTTAAACTTGGTGTGGCTTTTAATAAAGTTAGATGAACAACATATGATGCCTTGCTCTATATTAATCTTCCAGTACTTGATGCTTCATGTAGTTTTCCAGCAGCTTTCATTTATTGAATTTCCTGCTTAGATTTTTAGTAAAAAGCAAGGAAGATTATGAAACATCCCCTTTTTAATTCTAATATAATTGCATACAATTATCTAAATACATCATTTGCTACAACTTCAGTTAATACATTGTTAAATATTAGTTTTACAATAGTGTGCCAAATGGCATATTAATAATATTTGGTGTCATTAGCACTAGATTACAAAAATATTTGCATACTGCTTATTAGGATGTGATATGATGTGTTTCCGTACTGGTTGACTATGTAGGTGACTAAGGATTACAAAATTGTCCTCAACCCATACCCTGGATTTTAAAGCTTCCAGATTTGTTTATTTAAAACAAACAAACAAACAAAAAATAAAATTAAAAGCAAGTTCCTGACACTGTTTTTGTGGCATAATTTTCTAGAATAAGCGCATTCAGTCTTAATCCTGTTCAGACAACGCTTTCATAGTTTTATTCAGCCTGCCCTAAGTCCCTGAAATTTGGTTTCTTTACTCTTCTTGATTTTTTTAGTCTGCCAAGAATGATGAGGAAAAAATTGATCCTACCTCGGGAATGAGGGACATGAGTAAATGACCTCCATGGGGCCTTTCCAACCCTACTTTTCTTCAGTCCTGCATATTCTGGAGCAGTCACACATCCAGTCGGCTCACTGTGGAGTTGAAGCAAACTGATGTCCATGCTTGGCTGCAGCTTCTGTACTCACAAAACCAGAGCAGAACAGCTCCAGTCCTCACTCGGTGTTTTTAGAACTGTTGTGCTGGTGAGACAGGGAGATGCAGGGCTCCCTCCTGAGTCAGATGTTTTCTTGTTGTTGCTGCCCTGAGGAATTTAGCACTGGTCTAGGTTTCTTGCTAAGCCCTGGGCTGGTGGTTCCCTCCCAGCTGGAGAGGACTGCTGCGGTACCTGCCTTCTCTGAGTGCCCTTTGCTGCAGGGCCGGGGACATGTGGCATTTGACAGTGTTGCGCCGTGCTGCAATTGCAGAAAAATGGAAGGTGTTGCCTGATGTTGTGCAGCATGGAAAACCAGCAGCAGCTTGTGCCGAGGTGTGCCAGCCAGCGCCCGGCATTAAGGTGATATGAGAGAGACTTGAGGTGCCAGATTTCATCCTGGATTCAAACTTTGTCTTGCCTAACCCTAGGGTCAGCTTACTCCAGGGCTTTGGTCTGTCCTAAAAGTGACGACAGAGAACGTTTGCAAACTTGAAATAACATTTGACTTTCCAGGACCACCCAGTATTTGGGTTTGCTTTTCCGGGGCTACAAGTACTTCCAGGTGTTTGGGGCAGATCCATATGTAAAAACATCCTTTTCAAGAGCAATAGCACTCTGCCGCTTGTGCTGTCTGTCGCGTGGAAGCAACAGCAGGCAGGAAACCTTAGGGATGAGGGTCAGACAGAAATGTAAGTTCTAGCAACTAATTGGAAATGTCAAAGATTAATGATTAATTTAGAAAAATCAAAGTGAGGTATTACTTTAGTGGTGGTGCCAAGTTCTGAGCTGATTGGAGCCTTGAGCTCCTAGGTGTGCCGAGGAGATATCACAGTTGCAGCAAAGCAGAAGCACTTGGTACTTCATGCAATACTCTGATATTTGTGATTTGCTTTGAAAATAAATACAAGTAGCTGCAATTCATAATTGCACAAGCTCTGCCACAGAGCTGCCTTTTGTCTTCTCAGGTGAAGAGAGGAGTTTAATCTATGTTTTTCCTGCAGTCCTTGGGCTGGGTACCTGTGTCTGTACTGATGGTAACCCCATTCAGGCAGTGAGGCTGAGAAGTCTGTTTGACGGCTGTGGGGTGCAGTGATGAGCTCACAGAGAAGGAACAATTGCTTTGGCTTTTATTGTGTCCTTCTGGATTTTTGTTCAAAAGTAGAATCCCAGAATGCTGCTGGAGGGTTTTTTTATTTCTTTCCTTCCTTCTTTCTTTCCCTTAGCATCTTGAGACAAAAGTGTTTAACAACAGACCTTAATAGAGTGGAAAGTAAGTAACAGCAAAGAGAGAGCAGAGAGAGGTGAAGTGAACATGAACTAGTTTCTGTAGCCTTTGATAGCTCATCTGGTGGGAATAATGAGTAATTTATGTAGCATTCCCCACTTCAGATTATCGAGTGGCTAGACTGAAGCTGGGAAACACTCCAGATCCAAATCAGGTACAACAAAGAGGATATTTGTAGTCCTTTGTGTATTCCTTTATTGTATTCATTTTTATTAATTTCCTGATACTGAAAGTATTTGAGGTGGGGAAGACGGGGTGTCACATCCCACACTCTGTTTTTGTGGGAGTTGCTCAGGGTGCTGGGGTCAGCACATCTGTGGCAGGTCTGTGAGACTGCACTGTCTGCTTCAGATGAGATCCCAGTGTCGGGTACTCTGCCTGGCTCTGCCACATCATCCATTGCATCCTTGAGCCCACCACTGATTGGTGAGAAGAAACTGAAGAAAGAAAGTATTTAGGTTTTGTTTACCTGTAGGGAAGGGTCACTGTGAAGCGTCACCAAACGATTTGCTGGTCTACAAGCAGGTCAATCTGCCTCTTCAGGTCCAGACTGAAACTCAGCTGGTTCTGGCTTGTTCTAAAAACTAAGCTACCAGGCCATGGCTGCCTCTTCAGCAGGAAGCATGGCAAGAATGAAACTGCAGTCCCTTTCTCTGCAGTCTCAGCCCATACAGCAGCTTCTCCCAAGCTGTGTGTCTGGCAAAGAGCCTGAATTTTTAATCTGGTGGCCATACCTACAGTCCCAGTCTCACCTACAGAGTCAGCATTGCTATGGGTGCCTTGTCCTGGCCTAGGAAAGGAGGAAGGTCAGAGAAGCACTTGGGCAGGCGTATGGCTTCCCCCAGCTGGCCAGGGCATGTTGAAGACAAGTTTTCACTTGGGAGCAGCTCAAGGAAAGGCAATTAAATCTCAGTAAATTCAGAAAGCAGTGTTTTCCTTAAAATGCCCCAGAAAGATGCTGAGGGACAGTGTGGTCCAGATGACTGGAGATGCTGACCCCATCTGCTGTTGCCTCTGAACTGGTCATCCGAACCCCATCCCTGCTCCCAGCACAGCTCCTCTGTCTAACGGAGACACTTATGTGGAGCAAGACAATGCTCTGTGGCCTGAGTGTGACAGGGGAGCCAGGGCAACCTGCTCAGACACCTGGGAGGCCCATGCCTGCCTGTGTCCTGCCTGTTCTCCTCACTCTCTGGGAGGGATCATGTGGCTGGGTTTGTGTGGAAAGAAGCTGTAGGATGGTTGGCCTCCTCACACCTTTGACTTCTTCAGAAAACATCTGAAGAAGGGCTCTGATGATTGAGAGCAAACAGGAGCTCAGGGGGACTCCATGCAGCACTTACAGCTCCTGCAAGCTTTGGGGTTGAGTTTTCGGTAACATTTGTAATTACTCCACTAATTGTGAAAGTCCTTTTGTGCATTTGCACTGAGAGAAATGATACACAGTAGACAAGCAAATGTCTCCTGCTGTATAAAAACAAACAAAAAGAACTAACAAAATCCAAATAAAACCCTTAGAGGCATTTTTCTACTGCAACTCTTCCAGTATAAAGGGTTAGGAGAGCTTTCATTAGAGGGGAAAAAAGGGATTTCAGCTTGCAATATATTTTGTCTGTTTTGCTGCTAGCAAAATCACATGCTATCCATAACACTGAGTAATAATATATTACTTTACAGATTGCAAATAACTTTTTTTGGTAACTGTTAAACAAATTTAAATGTGTCCTAATTACATTTATTCACAGCAGCTAAGATCATTGGAAGTAATGTTACTTTTCCATTGGAAATCTTCATGGCCAATTTAACATTTCCATTAGTTTCTAAACATGTATGTTTTTGGAAGATTACACCAACAATTGCTCTGAGCCTGATGCTCTCCAACTGCAATCCTTTCACACCATTGCATCTGTCTTTTGTAGACAGCATTACTCACTCTGATTTTATACCAGTGCGGCTAGGTCTTCTACCTCCAGTCAACATTATTTGGTGTTAATCCTGTTTGGCAGAGGCAGCAGCCAGCTCACCGCCAGCTGTTGGCAGGTCGCTGCAAAGCACTGGAGTTGATGTCAGCTTTAGAAGTTGAAAATACACACAGTGTTTAACAAAGTATTATAAATTTCTTTAAAATGAGTGAACACACTTAAAATTGAAGGCAGCAGTTAGGATGGGCCTTCTGTACTCCCATGAGCATTTGGTGACTGCTAAGGGAGGAAACTGAAAATGAATCATCTATTTTTTACATTCTCATGCCAATTTACTGTATGAGCATCTCAGTATTTCAGTTTGCCTGTAAAATGGGAAAATTACTCACCTGGACACTCCACCATAAAGCAGTGAGGCTTGTCTGATATCCTGCAATAGTCATGTGTAATTTTAGCAACCTCCATCAAAGGGCTGAAAGTGTTCAAAGGAGTAGTTGTTATTCTAATTTGGTAAGTGGGGAAAGTGAAACAGACCCCTAGTGACCTGCCAGAGGGGACGAGTGGCAGGACCCAGGCTTCCTCTTGCTCCCTGCCTCTCCTGCAGGAATGAAGTCAGGGCAAGCAGTAGGGACGCTGTTGTAGGACAGGAGTCTTCATGTACATCTTGAAATAATATGGGTCTGTACGCAGCATACAGCAGTAGGGTATCAGCTTGCCTGTGAGCAGGGGTAGCTCCTGCAGAGCCTTCTCACAAGGGTTGCAGTGAGAACAACCCTATTCTCTTTGTAGGGTTGGGGCGGGTTTCTGTCTGTTGTTATAAGAAGAGAAATATCCACAGTTCTCCCCTCTAGTATTTTATATGAAAAATTTCATAATGCAGTTGCTTATGTACTCTTCCTCGCCTTGTTCTCTTTGTATCAATATAAATCTAAGTTTTCTCTCCTTTTAAGCAAAAGGCTAGTATTTCTTTTCATCCCACACAAACTAAAGCTAGAATACCTGCAATTAGCTTAAACACCACTAACAAAACCTCTGTGTTCTGCAGAGTTGGAGGCAAGGTGATGTAAAGTGACTCATGGTTTATATACAAGTATATGAAAGCCAAACTAGCCTTTGGATAGCTATGGATAATTCTTTCCGTCCCATAAAAGACTGGTAGTTCATACTGTTTTTCATATTTTAGTTGCTGGGATTTCATACCGATTATGGTATTTATTTTAAATAACAAGCTATGTGAGTCTGTCCAATTCCCAAGAACCACATTGCCACTGTTCATTATGAGCTATGATTAGTGACAGGATTACATTGTCAACATCCACAGGTATTTGGAATATTAGACCTGTCTCTTGTGCATTGTTCTCCCTTCTGGTTACCTGGGAGTTGTCTGCTTGTATTCCCTCACCCCAAATCTTTACCAACCAGAAATTATACACTTGTAAAACAGGCATGCTGTTCTGTTACAGTGAAGCAATGGCTTTGCTCTCAGTCTTCTTTTTGTGTGTTCTTAAAAATAAAAGTTTTTCTCCATACATCATGAGTGCTGTTGCTGATTAAAAGTTTGCATTAGATTTTGAATAGAGTCCTCAGCACAAGAGCGAAGGTTAAGTTTGCTGACAGCTTGCAGCTCCACAGTATGTTTCTTTGAAGCTGGAAGTGAGAGAGGAGGACACAATGATGGGTCTTGGTATCAGTCTAGAAAAGGTTTGGGTGACGGTCTAGAGTTTGGTCTCTGGAATACTGAGTTTTATTTGCTAGTGCAAGCTGGTGTTGGCTTAGACTATGTTCAGGTGCTCAGCTGAATTTTTAGCCAACTTGTGATGTGGATCTACTGTTCTGATTCATCTGTAACATCCCTGAGTATAATTTCATTTTCCCATTAGCCTGTGCTTTCATTTAAAAGCCTCATGTGTTTAAACGTGGAGTATAGCCAAAACTTATGGCTCCAGTTTCAAATTCTGCAATAGCCAAGTTTTTTGTAGCTCCTTGAAAATGTAGGACAACCTGTACAACCGTGCAACAGCTGCAAAGGCTTGTTAAGCAGCATGGCTTGTTGTCGCAGAGATTTGGTAGGTTAATTCAGATTAGAAATGTTTCGGGGTTTTAGCAATAAGATGTGTATATCCTGGCATGGAGTGGTTACCTTTCTCCTTAACCCAGTCATCAGAAATTTGTGCACTGCCCTGTACGTACCATGGGTAGAACTGTCTCTTGGTGAAGCCCTGTAATCCAGGTTTTGGAGTATGGGAGCAAGGAGAGTGGCACTTGCCACACCCATAGTATGGTACTCAAAGGACAGGTTCAAACTGTGTCTGACACTGGTGATTATTTCAGATTTTAAATTTTGAATTGCAGCCAATCTAAACAGGACACTTGAAAAAGATATTGGTCCCTATATCTCTGCAAGAAGAACATGACAGCCTGAGTTAAAGTGGAAAGAAGCCAAGCTCTCATTCTGAGCCCCATATTAACATGTTTTTCATTTCTTTCTTTCCAAGTTGGCCAAAGTGAAACTGATCTGCCTCAAATTTCATAGTCAAGATTTTGTGCCAAGATTATACATAAAGTGGGTCAGCTATTCAGAGCTGGTAATTTATGTGAATACGGGATTTGTACCAATTTGTTTTTATCTAAAATGACTAATGTTTCATAAAAACAAATTTCTGCTTGTAAGAGTGGCAAATACTGCGTTTGTACCAGTGTGTCAGTCTCTGGTACTGCTTGTGAGCGACTGGTCACTAGAGTCAGACAGGACTGTCTCCCTCCTAGGACACTGGTGATTGAGGTACAGAAAGGTAGGGTGGCCCTTGAAACACTCCCAAAAAGAGTGGAAGTCATTTCTGGAGTGAAGCAAGAGCTATGCCAGCTGGATTAAAACATTTTTAGAACATCTTATGTTGCTTGGAAAAAACCTCCTAATCTTTTAAATATATGTTTGTAACTCTAGAGCCCCCTGAAACTTTTTCAAAGCAGAAAACAGCTGATTGGCAGGCTTGTACACACATTGAACTGATCAGTGTAATAAGGATGGGTGTAATGAGAACATTGACTTCATCATTAATATCTTTCCTAGGTGAAAGTTGCCATAGTTTGGTCATCTTGCACCCCCCCAGCATTGACTGGGAGCTGAGCAGGAGCCTGCCAGGTATAGGACTGTGGGGAATATCACCTCTACATGGTTCCCACCCGTGTGTTGTCTGTCCTCTCTCCCTTCTTTCGCCCATGCCATTCTACCCTGGCAACAAAGCCCTTTTTCCTGGGGCAGGCTGCAGGGTGAAGGCAGAGGGGATGGGTCCCCTGCAGCCCCTGTTTTAGAGGAGATGGTCTTCAGTGGACTCAGGTACATGGGCCATGTCAGAGCATCAAGAAGCAGATGGGTGCACAGTAAAAGCAAAGGGTCATTTGGCATAGCCATTGCCTAGTGCATTAATCCTCTTATGTCTTTCAGAAAGTGATCATTTTATAATGGAAAATTGCTATTTTCTTCCAAGTAGACTTAATTTCTATAATAAGAATAAACCTCCTTAATTAGGGTTACAAAGAAGGAGAATACCACGTGCTTGGTAGCAAGGCAGTAGCTGCTAAGGTCACAGGAGGGGATGGGATGGGGAAGGGGCACCAGGGCTGGCTGTGGCACGGTGTAGAGCATGGCGCTGCACCAGGGTGGCTGCACAGGCACCTCGCAGCCCACAGGGTTTTTTGGCCGGACAGATGCTGCCTAGTGCCACTGAGGTGATGTGGGCAGGGAAGAGGTGTACTTGGTTGCTTCTGGCTGCCAAAATCCCTGCGCCTCACCTGCCAGCTCCGTGCCTCAGCCCTCGACCACTGCACCAGGAAACTCTGCTTTTTGCCAGTGGACCGTGGTGGGTGTTGTGCAGATTTGGCTTTGCCAGAAAAAGCAACTTTGATTATTTCTGTTCAGTTTGTGTGATTTTTTGGGGTTGGCTCAGCTACTGACGCTACCTTTATTGCTGGCAGCCTGCAGCAAGTGACCACTGGTAGTGTGTCATCTGTTGGTGTCCTCTTCACCAACTCTAGTTAATTAAATGACACTTTCATGTATTTGGTAAAGTCCTCTACTTAATGTATAAGCACAGCTGAGGTCAGATGGAGTGGGCTGTCTCTGGTAACAGCAGAGTGTGTGTAAGTGGAACACACACAACCCCTGAGAAGGACGCGAAGGGTGAAGATAGTGTGACCTGCTCAGGTGCAGCGGAACAGGGGCGGAGTCCTCACTGCACAAATTCATAATCAGCCATCCCCACCTAGTGGCGAAAAGGCTACGTCTGGATCCATCTGCCAACTTGCTCTTGCAAGTCTTTTTTCCCTAAACCCACGAATTTTCAGGTAGGATACACATTTGTCGGGCTGATTCTGGACTCACACTGGCTTTTATGACAACCTGAAATTGAAATTTCTTTCTTTGTAGAGAACCACTTCTACTTCATGCAAACTGACATCCCAGCTGACTCATACACGTTGCCTTCTAGACACCTTGACTGTGTACACAGATAAAAGGGAAGTGTTTCAGCATTTGCCCAGGAGATGAACAGACCTTTTACACCACCCAGATTCACACATCGTATAACCAATTCTGAAATCCAAGGAGATAGGGGTGCATGATGTAGGTTTTCACCTACTTATGGCAAAAGGAATAGAAGCTCCTGTCCCTAAAATAAAAATTAATATGGTTCTTCTAAGTCCTTTAATCATGTAGCCTAGAAAACAGGGGTGGGAATACTGTATGGTATTGAAGTGGGGTGGGCACCTTCATTTCCTTGTTAACAAATGGTTAACAAAATTAAGACGGTACAGAAACACACTAAAAGAATAGATGGGAATAGAAACTAAACTGCTGTCCTGGTCCCTTCTTTAGCACATGCTGTGTTAACCTGTTTCAACTGCATCTGTTGCATCTTCCTTTTCATTCCCCCCACCCACAGCTCTAGAAACAAACTTCTGCCTGTCCCCTGGCAAATGTTCCTCCTGGTTCACTTAGATCCAGTTTTTTGCCTTCTGTCTGTTGCCCTCAGCTGCCCTCCTCGGAGATGAAATCCAGAAATGTCTGGTAACAACATTTTCTTCAGGCAGAGAAAGACTCTACAATTAAACTTGCTCCTGACAGTTCAGTGTGCTCAGCGTGGAATTATTAACTGACAAAGGAGTTCTGGCCTCTTCATTGTAGTTGTTATTATCCTTTTGTTTTAATGGATACTTTATTTTCTAATGGATAAAATATTTTTTGCCTTTAAGAGTATGTTGGCAGAGTGTTTGCTGGCAGAGTGGGCTCCCTCTGCCCTTTCTCCAAACTAATCAGTTCCTGGCATGGCTGAAATACTGCTCTGCCCTCTGAGGGACCAGAGAAGGGCAGGATGAGTTTGTGTGAGCTCACAAACCACCGTTTGAGAAAGTCCCTCCGTGCCTTTAAACTCTGTTTTCAAAGCTGCTGTGTGCAATAGAGTTTTTCAACATATCCCCATGACTCCTGTTACCCCAAATCTTTAGTAGGATTGGTGGGGAGCCTAGGCAGGCTCGGGAAGTGCAGAGCCATGGGGGCAGCCACAGGCATGTTGAGAAGCCGAAGAGTCATGGCTCTTGGGGCAGAAATAGGTTCAGTTCCTCTAAGTCTGAGTTACTTCAGCTGCTGTCATCAGGCTTTGGATGATGCCTGATCCACCCCTTGGTTCCTCAGGCTAATCCCTGCAAAGGGCCTGGTGTATCTTGGCACAAACACTGTAGCATGCCATGACAGCATGCAAAACAGGTGAGTTTCATGTGCCTCTCTTAAACAGGTGCTTGCACAAAGCCTCAGAGGATATAAACCACGGCATTTTTAGGAGGTCACCTCCGTACCCTGGACCTCAGGATGGTTGGTAGGCCAAGCAGACAGACACAGAAACAATTAAAGGCTCACTGGTGAGTCAGTTTCTTAGCATAAGACTTCTGAATTTGGGGTGATGACAAAATGGTCTATGACAAAATGTTTCAATTTTTATGGCTTTTTTTTTCTTCTTTGTGAGAAAAATTAAAAAGTATCTTCTGAGCATACTATTTTCTTCAAGGGGGAAAAATTTCCGAAAATTTGCTTCAGATGAATATGTTCTGTGATGTCAAAAGTAACTTTCAGTGGAAGGTGTATATACAATTCAGGGAACAGCTTGTTGTAGTTTTATTTTAAAAAGTTCCTTTTGGGGTTTCTAATAGTGATATAATCTTAATGAAGAGGTAAAATCAGAACAAACCCAACCTTTTTTCAGTTGTTTTCTTCACCCTCTCCTAGTGTGCACACCTGAGCTGTAATTTGCAGGTATGCATGTGCATTTAGTTTCCATGTACATGTGTTGTTCAAATGACCAACGTTCAGCCTCCCCTTTCATACAAAAATACCCTGAACAGTGCTGGCTGGTGGGAGATCAGAAACCCCTTCAGGAGCAAAGGTCTGTGATGTCTGCTTGAGCTGTACTTCAGCAAAGGGCCATTACCATATGTATAATATTCTTGTGAGAATACTTCTGAAGTGTAGAATGCCTGGCCAAGCTTACCTTCATTCTCCAGCTGAGGGGCCAGGGGTGGCAGATGTCTTCTCAGAAACACAAACCTTTCCTTGTTGGTCCACCATCCATTTGCCAACAGGCATGAGAAGCATAAATGGCAACAGGCAGACTTGGACCTGGGCAGTGTAAAGCTGGGAGAACAAGTGGGATGCTGTGCCAGGAGCAAAAGCCAGAGCAGCCACCTGATTCAGAGAAGCAGCTGCAGCGGAGAACAGCAGAGCACCAACTCTGCACACTTGTAAAGGACAGGGCCTTTTCTATCCCACCACATCCAGCCTGTGTGTGAAGCTTCAAGTTACTGTTCAGGTTGGGATCTCTTGGGCTGAGCACAGCTCTCTATTCACATAACGTCTTTTGTCTGTATGACCCAAATGTGCGTTTAATCTAAATGCCAGACAATTGCCTGGCCCTCTGCTCCCCATACTGGCTTATAAGTACATGTAGGTGTAGTCCTGGCTGGAGAAGACAGGTTGAGCTTTGCTGAGGTGTGGGTAAATGCCAATATAGCATGTGTACGGTGTAATATGTAACACTTGGTCTCCTCTGCCCACCTGGTGAGGGGCAAGTGAAGCAGCTGTGCTGCACACAGCTGGATAACCAGTCTGTGATTCTGTGATCTTAGTACAGCAGCTGCCCCCAGCCCACCAAAAAAAGGGTTCCGCAAGTGTCCCTGGTGCAATGCAGTGACTTACTGGCAGGCTGAGGCCCAGGAAAGGTGTTTGTTGCATGAAAGAAGCTGTTGAAGGTACTGACTTGGCAGGAAAAAGAGGGAGAGAGCTTGGGAGTAGACAGAAAAAACAGCAAAGTAAGGTTAAGAAAGTATTGCTGTGGGAACCAGCTGTTGGTCATCCAGGGTAGGGTCCTGGCAGAGCTGCCAGAGCCTGGCCAGCTGCTGCCAGTCACTGAGCAGAGGTGAAAGAGAGCATGTACCAAAAGGACACAAAAACCCCTGCTGCTAACAAGCCCCCCTTTGGACAGTTACTGTTGCAAGCCAATAAACTGTGGCTTGAACAAATACTGTGGGCAGAGTTTGGGGAATTTCTTGGAAGCCCTGGTCCTAAAGTCAATTACTTTGAAATTAGTAATTAGCCTGCAAAACATGTGTCTAATGCATGATTTAAGGGCTGAATATATCAGGCCATATATATTCTTTGTAGGTCAAAGTATCTAAGAAACAGCAGTCAGTAACAAGTCCCCCATTCTTTCACTGCTGCCTTATGTGTAGCTCTGGTTTTCCCTCATCTCACACCAGCACATGGCAAATTCCTCTAACCCGTCACATTCATCTTTGACAGCAACTTCTCAAGCAAGCGGAGGATCTCTCCTCTTCTTCCTCTCTCCCTCTCAGCTCAGAAAGCCTCTTCCTCTTTCATAACATTATAATGAACGTGAAATCTGTTGTATTTTTTCCATGATTTTATGAAAAAATCAAGCCAACTTTTACTTGCCTGCAGTGTGCAATGTTAGGACAGAAAGCACAAGGGAGAAAAGGCTTATCAAGCCAATGACTGCATTTCACTCTGTTGCTTGTTGCTCCCTCTCCTTGGAGAGATGTACAAATGAAAATTCAAGAGACCAGAATAAAAAAAGCACAGCTAGATAGAGAGTGGTATTAGCAATAAAATGGGAAAGGACATTTTGTTCGTGTCACAACAGGATGTATTTTTAAGAGCTTGTTGTATGTTTCATGTCATAAAATCACTTCTGGGATTATTTTTTGTAAAAAAAAAAATTATGCCCATGCCCACTGCAGAGAACACAAAAATAGTCCACTTCAGCCACTTCAGACAGGATGTATGGAAAAAATCAGCATTAGTCTGAGGTAAGAACAAATAGAGGCAACTATCTGGTGACGCAGAATAAAGAGAGGGAAGAGCAGGACTTTGCTCAAGTAGATGGAAAGAGCCAGTGGCATTGGAAGGATTATTAGGGATGATAGAAGTGGTAATTTGTTTGACCTAGTAACTGCTCTAATTGGTGGCCATCCCTTTGAATATGAATATCCCATTGAATATTTCCAGTAACTCTCCTGGAAACAAAACAAATACGTTCAGATCTCCCCTGGGCGGGGGGGACTGTTTTCGCTACTGAGGCAGAGCTGGGGGGGTCAGATGCCATCAAGTGCTTTAAAAACACGGTCTCTTCAACTGGCAGGAGCACCTCAAAATTATTGTGTTTTTTCTATATACAGCTCCAATTAAAGGTCTAGGTTTCAATTAGTCTCTTGTTTTCCTGACCTGTAATGTTACATGTCAGTTAGAACATTTTGTTTTAAGCAGAAAGCTTACCTGTAAGGGCCCAGCCAATATATCTACTGCTCTGAGATATTTTTTGTTATAAATGAGGTATGCTTTAAAAAATGTATATGAAAATGAGGAATCTGGGTCCTACTGAATTTCACTTTGATGTAAGCATACAACCCACTTAGATGTCTTCAGTGTCTCAAGGGAAAAATGTGGCAACTGTGCCTCAAATGAAGTTTTAAATGAGGGGTCAACTTTGTCAGAACACTTTCAGATTTAAAAAATATTTTAAAACTGACATTTTTCAATTCCAATGTTAGGTCCTTGTAAAGTCCCCTCAAGCTAACTCCAGTTACATTCAACCTCATGTATGTACTGATCCTTCTTAAGTGTTCCACCTCTGTTAATATGACATGTGTAGATGTGATGCACACAACCAGCAGTGAAGTTCTGCTGATGACCAGACATGAACTTTAGAAGCAAGCTAGTTAATTGTGTAATTGTGTAACGGAGCCTTTTTTCCTGATGAACATTATTCAGGCTCTCAGGTGTCTGAGGGACTTCATTTCCTTGTCCAGTCTTCTACAGCACCCCTTCAATAGATTATAATCTCAAGACAAACCTGGTTCCTCCATGGGAAAACCTCACTTTCCAAGTCTAACCAGGGAGATGTCTGATCAAATCATGACTCAGCAACTTGCAATGTGTGAGGGAGACTTTAGCACCCATATTCCCCAGGAACCCCTCTGCCCTTAATTTCCTTTGCCTGACCCTTCCCACCACTTCTCTGTCTCTGCTTTGAGCAGGTTATCTGACCATGTGGGTTATCTCAAGGATAATTTTCTAGCAGTAGGAGAGGGGCAGGTGACATACAGGTAACATGGGCAAGATGCTGTAGCTATCCTTCAGGTTAATTTGTACTGCTTTGAAAGATCACAGCCCGACTTCACTGACATGGTGCTTTATCTGAGGAATAAAGAGAAGCCCAAGCGGGGTTGCTGTTGCTTGTCTTTTTCTCTGCTGTTGGGTAGGCTTTTGTAAGAAGCGTATTTTAGAGAGTTGAACAACACAGTAACTGAGAAATATATCTTTATTATTAGAATGTTTATATTCTAAAAACTTTCATTTGGGGTTACAGTACAATCCAATTTCTTTCTAATTGACTAACCTGGCATTTGTTCAGCAAGAAACTGTAACTTAGACTTTGAAAAATTTAAGAACATGCAACTTCTTTTATTCTTTCTCCTCCTCCCCCAAAAGTACAACTTATAGTCAAGATTTGGGCACAATAAATAATAAAATAAACATCTCATTTGTGAACTAGTAGTTGCACTTAACTTTGGTGACAAATAGAGTAGACAGGCATTTAAAAATAAAAATATTCTTTCAGTGTCAAGTGGATAATATTAAATTATATTTCTAAAGTTCACCTTTATTATCTTCAAAGAGGGTCATTTTTTCAGGTTTGTAGAAAGATGTGGGAAGCAACAGAATAAAACCTCAAGGATGCTTCTATTTTGTGGCTTGCCTAAGAAAGTTGTTGTAAGACACGATCTGACCCAAACCCATGCAACACCATGAACAACTCCTTTTCACCACACACTAGCATAAGGCCACATGTGGCCTTGTGATGTAGTTAAATAAATATTAAAATGTCATTACAACCTAAATACCTGAATTGGTTTTACACTGTGACTTTCTACTGAAACAGTGCTGAGAAACTTTAAACATGTATCTGATTGTTCCATACACACCATTTAAAATATAAATGAGGAATAATACTCTCTTTCTTAGCTCTGCTACTTTCTGGGAGCTCTGTACACTGACAAATGTATGACATCTGTAGTTACCCGATCCTAGCTGACTCATCAGTCATCTTCTGCTTTAAAAATATTGCAACTCAGGTGCTTATTGCAGCAGTAATCATAATGATACACTGTCTTTTAATATTCAGTTCTGCTTACAGTCATAGTTATAAAAAATGAAAAACTTTTTTCACAAATCTTTGTACACATACTGTAAAAACCACCTTCCACATAAACAATTTTATATCTGTTATGAGCATTTAGAAAGTAAATTACGCAGACCTGTCTCACCTATCCTTTGTCTTGAGAAAACAAATCTCCTCAATACCATCGACAGGATGTTCATATCTGTAAACATGGCATGAGGATTCATATTACCAAAAAACTGTACACAGAAAAAATCATCTTGATAAATAAGGATCCTTTTAATTGGCACAAACCAATGTAAACATATGCATTCCCATCCTGCAATCATCTCTAACTTCCTTGCTCTTAGACTTCTGGTTGAAATTCAGGGATCTCTAAGCCCTGTAAGGATTCTGCAGAAAGAACTATGTGAACAATTTTGGTATGATCATAGCCATTTTAGGCCTCTCGCGTCTAAAACCAAGCATGGTCATTGAACACGATGCCATGCAATGTAACCCGTTGCTTTAGCCTCTCACTTGCTGTGCCATAGCTGACACCCTGCTGCTGGCACTTGGCACTGAAACTTCTCCTCTGGCTAAATATGGTCTGTGCTTGTCAGGGCTGCATTACCAGCTTCTTGTCTCCTCACTAAGTGACACCAGAGGCTGGTACGTATGGCAAAGCCATAAAGCTGCTGGAATTTGAAAGCTGTGCTTGAGACACAGGAGCAGCCCAAACCTGTACCAGCAGAAAATGTGGCCGCTGGCATGATCAAGTGCTTTAAAGTAAGTAATAAAATACAGAAATGTGCCAGACTGGGCTTACAGCAGAAAATCCAGGGTAACAATCTACTGCTGTCAACAGCCTTCAAGCAACTCAAATACACCTTTTCCATCTAAGTACACCTGTGCAGGTAACAGTTAATCGTTGATCTTATTCCTACCTAAGCTGAAAGACTGAATATTTAGGTGCTGATTAAATGGATTCTTCTGAACTTCAGCAACAGCACAGATAGAAAATGAATTACCAAGCCACATGCTGCCACTAAAATAATTGAACATCCAGCCACAGTACTGCTCAGCAAGATAACTGCAGTCATTTAAAATAAGCTCTATAAATAAATAAATACATACATAAATAGAAAAACCTCCATGTAAACTGAATGCCACTTCTCTTGTAATGCCCCAAGAGGGAATGGTATTACTAAATAATATGAATCTTCCATACTGTATATATTTCTATATATATCATATCTGATATGTTTTGGCATTGACAGATGGATAGGAAAAAAGTAGGATGACCAACTTCATTCAATATTTGTTCTGTGGAAGCCAAGCTCCTGCATTACTATATATTGCTAACCATTCCTATAGCGGTTTGGCCTTTTTACCCATCTTGGATTTGGCGCTCACCTTCCTGGCAGAGCAGACTGGTTCACCTTTCTTTTGTGCTCTCCATATTTCTCTGGAGCAATCAACAGGTTCATAGAAGCATTTCACTGGCTGCATGTTCGTTTTTTCATCCTTTGCTTTTTTCAACAAGATTCTTCCTTTTTGAAAGGAATGAGGCTTTACGTCAGGGATGTTATACGAAGCATGTTGACTTCCTCGGCTCCTGAAATTAATAATAGTGATTATTAATAACTATTATTTAATCTTGCAAAGTGATAGGTGCTCAAAATGTCCCAAACTGATACATTTTTGAAGAAATAGCCTTGTTTTACAGGACCAGGCAGAAAGTTAAGAACAGAGCTGCAAGATATTTCTCACTACTCAAAAGCACCCCTCACTATAACAACCTCTACACGTGTTACTGATGGATTCTTCATACATATTCATCTACACTTTTATTCAGATAGCATTCTGCTGATTTTAGAGTGCTGAGACCTTACTCAGGTCTATATTCTTCTAACTTGGTGATGTACAGGGATTTAAAAGATGTACATGTTCACAGCAACCTTCTGCAATGAATGAACACCCCATGGTCTTTGGAAGACTACACAGCACCAGTAAAAATAGAAAGTGGGTGCAGGAACTGTAGGAGCTTCTTGGTGGGATATGAGCACTGCCCTGGACTGCAGCCAGGCCCCAGGGAACTGCTGTTACTAACGGCTTAGGAAACTTGATGCTCTGCCCTCGTGCTGGCCACCCATTCAGGGAAACTTTAGCTTTGCTTTTAGGCTTTGATTTGAAATGGGAGAAGTGGAAAGGGGAATACACAATTTGGTGGGAAGAAGGGTATGAATGCTTAAAGGCCAAAGTAAGCTGAATTCTTTGGTGTCTCTATGATGGTTCAAGCCCAGCAGGATGTGCTGAAATTGGTGAGCTCAGGTGGAGTGACAGCACGGTGCCTGGTGCTGCAGACTCTGAAATTTCAGATTGCAACTGCAATTAGCTAAGTAAGATCATTATAGTTCCTTTTAACATAATCTCGAAATGTTTTACAGCAGATAAATGTAGCGTAACAGCAGCACTATGAATGTAGGCACCAGCTGATATCTGCCCAGCTACTGTGGCTGGTGTGAAGAACAGATGTGCTGACATACAAGTTGATCTCTTAAGGGTTCCTGTAGGGCTATTTTCCATAGCTTATTATTTTTGGAAACCAGATATCTGCAGTATTACTTTTTCTGGGAGTTAAACAGTATTGCACACTTGACAAAGCCAGTTTTGGAAAACACTGTGGTTGTTCAAGTGCGTACAGTGCAAGCCCTCTCCTGCTCCTTAAAAGACCAGAAGGGTGTCATGGAAGCCTCTGTATTTGTTGGTGTGAGGCAGTGAGGGCCAGTCAACAGCACAGGAACCAAACCATACTTATAGAATGATTTTACCTGGTTGACAGCTTTGCTAACCAGACTTCACTGTGGGGAAATTTTGGGGGGAAAATGCTGTGCAGGTCAAAGCTGGAGCTTACAGGCACTGCACCATGCTGGCCTGGTGCAGGCCTGGGCTCTGACCACTTGCTGGGGGTTAGAAATTACTTGTGTAAACGCACAAGTGTCAGACGCTCCGGTTTATGATCACGTCTTGGCCACTGTTTGTTAAAGTCCATTATTTAGTTGTTGATAGATGTAGTTCTCTGTTTGTCTTGAATGTTGGTATGGTGAAAAAGTTACATCATTTATTCCCAAAGCACATGCAGGTGTTATTGCAGGTGATTTCAAGTGATGTTAGTCATTCCTCTGCTGCACTGAATGATGCTATTAAAACCAGAAGAGGGTCGAGGTTAACATGATCAGAGGGGATTGCTAAAAGAGCTAAACTATATTTGAATTGAGTGAGTTTATGGCAGAGAAGATGGATGTCTGTCCCCAATTCACAGTCTGGGGAAGAAGGTATCTTAAGATGGCTGAGAATGCAGATCATTGCACATGCAATGCAATGCTGCCAGCTCCAGATATGGGAAATCTTTTTTCATTGAAAGCAGCAGCTCCTTGATACAGGTGAATGTTCTACTCAAACATGTTCCTAATCTGTCATATTATGGACAAAGACTGAAATGATGTGGCTACACGCACCCCACTGCCACAGGCACTTAAGAACAATCCTATTTTGCTGCACTGCACAAACATCAGGTATTTTTCAAGACAGATCTCATTTTGAGAGACTTGAATTCTTAGCTTCTTCACAATGGGAGCTGGCATTTAAAGCTGATATGGGCATAGATGTGCCAGCAAGTCTCAGTGCCTTTCAGAAATGGCTAGTGAGCATCAACAAAGGTCTGCATGTCCTCAGTGGGGCATTTTCTGAACACAGCCAAGAGAAACTGGAGAAAAGGAACTGGGAAGCAAGGTGGAGGCCTTGGAGCAAGGGAAATTGCAAGCCCAGCCACTGATCCCAAACAACATAAGACATCACTGGCTCCAAACCCCCTGAGATTACAATGAATTTTTCTGGATGAGTAACCAGACTATATGGTTAGGTATCATTAAAACCTCATTTTATGTACTGAGCTGAGTTACAGCTCTTAAAAACAGCTGCTGTGGTGAATGTAAATACTGGATTCATCCACAGAACAGGCAGACAGAAGGACTCATCTTACCGAGTCACTGAATTCACTGGTTATAATTCAATTCAATTTTCCTGGTTTCCAATGATATTAAGACATCTAGAAGCCTGAAAAGTGTATACACAGTCAATTCAAAGTCTACTTTGGATAATGAAGTATTTCCAGAATCTCAAATCAGTAGGGAAAAATCCCCAAAAAGTTATAAAAGCTTTTCTACTATAACGGTAGAAAAAACAAAGCTAAAGCCCCATGCTGCTAATTATTAACCAATTAACCCACTGCTTATCAGCAAAAGGGTGATTGCCCGATAGGACTAAGATAAATGAAAAACAGCCCAAAGAGCAAAAAATCCCCTGTCCCAACCCAGCAGGCTATATGTTGTATTTTTAGTTTATTTTCTAGCCCATCCATCTGTTCTTGTGTCTCTCAGTTTTCCAGTAATTCTTGAACCTGTTGGTCAGACACAAACAAATCTGGCAGGCACAAAGAAGTCCCAGACCTGTGGTGATGCAACAAGTCTCAAGGCAGTGGGAAAAAGACCCAAACTGGTCTCCCCGCTAGGAAAGGTTGCCCTGAGGAAGGATGCATTGCTGACTGCCACTTGGCCAAGGAGCATGCATAANTCTTTTCCCTTCCTTTATCGAGTTTGTAATGAGGTTTATTTTCCTTTTCACTATATCACCTGCGGTTAGCAGAATTATTACTTCTGTTTCTGGCCATGCAGCATCAGCTTTTCATTTTGTACAAACAGATAATAAAGTCTTCACCTGTATTCTGCTAGTGGTGGCTGCATTCCTGGTGTTGGGCAGGATAACTGGCAAAACAGTGATCCTCCAGACCAGCCACCAGGACAAATGACCAGCTCACAAAGACATGGGAAACCAGCCCCAGTTAGTCCTGCTGCTCCCAGCACAGCTGCTTGAATAACCTGAGATGTTGGTAGTGCCCATGCACTGTCGCGGTGCTTGTTTGCTTACACGTGATTAAGTCGACAGTGTTACTGTCAGCTAGGAAATTACAACTGTCTCTCTCCTACCTACAGAATGTTAAAGATATTTTCAGCTGAAACTTGGCCTGTGTATGCTGAAGAGATTCAACTACTGTAGCTTTGCAACAGGCTGCTACAGTCAGCAGGAAGCAATCATTCATTTAACACAAGATTTTAGCTTTAATTTAGCAGAAATCTGTTTTTCCTTCTGTGTGAGGGATAGAAAATGATGTGTAGGGCCACAATGGAAGAATTACAAGCTGGACTCAGAGGTGAGATCCTTATTGTGGCCCAACTACAGACCACGGGGAGGAATGTGTGAGGGATAGAAAATTACAAGCTGGACTTTGCCATGAGAATGCGGCCTTGTGTGGCCTTGGGAGAGGGTTACAAACTAGATTTAGCCGTGAAAAGACAGGTTGTTTTTAACAACAATAGAGTCTGGGTTGTTGCGAACAACATGTAAGAATCTGGGAGCCGCTGTTAAGCAGATCATGCACCTGCAAACATCGTCTCACATGCTGGTCACGGGTGGGATGATGTTTTGCCAGTATTTTTCCAGAATCTGCTGAGAGTATAAAGGTCCAACTCCAGGCTGAGATGAAGCAGCTGGGGGGGTGATGGAGAGAGCACCGCGTTATACAAGGGACACCTTGGCTCGCTCCGTACGATCCCTCATCTCCTCCTTCTTTGCAATGATCTGGATCATCCTATTTACTCTCTTCTTCAGCGATCTTTCGCCAGTAATGGGGTTGGTAAGGTTCTACTAACAGGGAACGCACAGCACACCTTGCTAGCTCACCGCTTGTGCACAGCCTGCAACTGAGCAGGCTGCTCTTAAAGGGATACACTCTGCCTGCCGCTTGGCATAGGGCAGACTTTGCTTAAAGGGGAATGCACCATACTAATTATCACTTTCACAAGACTATCACTGAACAATAAATATCACTGTTTTCTCACTAAATATTATGCCCTGAGTGTATTTGTGCACATAGTATCCCCTTGAACTGGAACACCTTCATTACTTGATGTAAATACAGATCACACTTGGGTATAGAACCTGATCCAAACCCAACCTGATTCAGGCTGTTGGATAAAGTGAAATGCAGAAGCAGAAATGCAAGCGTGTCAAGTTAGTGTATTTCAGTAAGAGAAAAATAAAAAGATATACATACAGGCATCTGGGTTTCTTATTTAATGAAATGTCTGTAAACTGCAAAGAAAACAGAAACAAGCTATTACATTATCAAACAAAGTACAAAGTATATACAGTCTTCAAAATCATATTTACATTCTCACCTGCTGTTAAAACTAGAATATTTATGAAAGAAAATGGAAAAAAACCTCCTTCTACTGATTATCACTCCTCCAACTTACTACATCTGTTTTTAAAATCCGTAACGTGTGACTTGTTAGTGGGTTGATTTTTTTTTCCCCCATGATTTGTATTGTAAGTATAATGAAAGTAAACTGCAATAAAAGTGTGGGCTGAACAGAGATCTTTCATATTAGATTAAACAGTATGGATACAATGAGAAGTAATTACTGCATTCAAGATAATTAATAAGGGACAGTGCCTGAATGAGCTGTATTAAATTAACACTCTCTCAGAGCCTTTAATTTTGCACTGATACATTTCCTTTACACAAGTGGCTAGGGAACTCCAGCTACGAGCCCTTGGCTCTGCCTACAGCGGAACTGAAGGGTGGAGGGTGAGAATGCAAGTGTTTTTCTCCCTTCCCACTCCAAATCCTGAGACCAGCTAGGACAGCATGACCTCAGTGCCAGCACAACTTTGCATGATTTCATTTTTTTACAACAGTTTGGTTCACAGTGTCTAGTCCCTCTTTTAGTGGGGGGGTCAGAAAAGGACGTGTTTAATGTCAGCTCAGCTTACATCGGTCTGGGTACTAAATCGGTTCTTTGTACTGATCTCCCATCAGTGCTACTAGACTGAGCCTTTAAGTATCATTTAATGAAGTCATCGAGCAAAGCAAGTCAGATCTGGCAGCTGAAGATGATTGTTCTGGCAAATGTTCCCTCTGTCCCTGGTATTGTCCACACCCTGCAGATGGATTTTTGCCCAGCCTAATTTTGCTTGTCATCTGGCTTTGGAGTCTGGAGCCATCTCATGGTGTGCTTTTCTGTAATTACCTTCTGAAGGTCAGGCTGGTCAATATTTGGCTGGATGACCTTAGAGGAATGCTGAAGTAACTCAGAAAGCAGGGCAGCTGCCTCAAAAATGAGTGCCTTCCCCAAGGGACACTGCTGAGCCAGGGATCCCGGTAAACAAGAGCAGGGGAGAGGATTTAATACTGAGGACCATCTTTATAGTCCTCTTCAAGAGTTCTCACAGGCACCTTTTGAGATGTCCTGCGCTAGATCTCAGCACATTACACTTAATCAGGTCTTACCTAAAGCTCTTTGTCTTCCAAGTGGCGATGGAAACCTTTGCTTTCCACCACCACCTACCTGTTCAGTGCTGCGCACAATCAAGCACCTTTCCTCTCACGTCCCAGGACAAGTAGTTACTCAGCATAGGCAGCATGGGGTACTCATTTAAATTGGAATGTTCTCTGAAAGTCTTATGGCTAAAACTTGCCGTATAAATATAATGCATTGTAGGGAAAATATTAATAATGAGGGCTTTCAAAGAAATAATGCATTTTAAAAAACAATGTTCAGACAGCTTTGGTTTCTAATCTGTGGGAGACGGGCCTGTGGGAATCCATTCACCATTTCTAAGAGTCCTGTGATAGCTAAAGAAAAGCAAGTGGCTTTGCCAGCGGGCTGACATGCACTCTGTAGGGCTCCACATCTTTCCTGGAAATCTTTAGACATCTCCAAACTGCCAAGTCACTGAATAACATAAAGGAAAGCGTTTGTTACAAAGGTAACAGCAGCACTAGCCAACGCTGGGGAAAAAAAATTAAATATCTGGCAAATACTTCATCATTCCCTGCTCTCCCTTCATCATCTTTGGCTATTGCTGCTCTTACACTGCAAATAAAACACATCCAATGAAAAATATTATAAATCCATATCTGTCTGGAGTAGCAACTAGCCTGACTCCCTGAGTCCCCTCCATATTCAAACTCAAGTACTTTCCCTCCAGTGGTGGGTGACAGTGAAGTGACTTTGTTGGCTTACCACGTGCTCGCTGACGTTGGTGTGGTTGCACACCATCTGCTGATTTTGGTAATATTCTAGCTGCCTTTCTGCCAGATCCACACGCTGCAACAGGTTCTCGATGAAGTGCTGGAGCCTGGCTTTTCCTCGCACTTCTTTTTCTGCTGCTTCTTCCAGGAAGTGGTTGAAAGTAACAACTTCTCTGCAGTACAGAAACATTGCAAAGAAGCCACATTTAAGTAACGGGAAGGACCCTGGTCTTTCCCCTGCCAAAAAATTACTGAAGCTTCTCTTGCTTTTCATGGTGATAGCTCATGGTAGCTAACTACTGTCCATCACCTCTATTAAAAGATTTCAACCTTTTTGCAGAAACAGTGAAGATCTGGAAACCTGAATGTTGAATTTAAGCTTATGGGCAGTGGGTTTGGGATTTTTTGTCGCACTGCTATGTCTCTTTGAACTAGTCCTTAGTGATCCACAGGGTAGAAATGTCATTAAGCATCACCTCTTGAGGTCCCTGGAGATAGCTACAGCCACTTTCTATTTTTTTACTTACCCATGTGAATATCAGCTCTGAAACTTGAAGAGCAATGGATGAATCCCCAAATTCATGTTTGCGGTTCTTCATAATCTTATAGTGGTATTTTAATGTTGCTACAGGGGTGGTTCCTTATCTTAAGAGAGCTACAGTGGCCATTAAACTTCATTTTGGCTGCAATCCCGCAAGTACGTCAAAGTGCAGTGTTATGATCTAGAGCTAGTGGGAGCATGGGATATTAACACATAATCTACAGATTACAGGCCAAGGGGTATGTGCGTGGGAAGAACAAGTTTTAGGTCAGGAGTTTAGAAATGTTTCTTACCTGGTAACAACTGGAAGAAACATCTAGCACCACTGACTGTGAGAGGTCTCAGCTCTGTACTGAGACAGAGCTCATTTTGAAGTGCTCTGCACACTATCAGTTTATTATCAATAATCAGGCCACCATTTGGACTCTGGTATCAGAGGATTTTCTGCGTGGGAGAAATTTGGTTACGGGGTGAAGCATGTACTACCAAAAATGGCAAATCTGAGCATGTAGGACTTCCCCAGTTAATAAATGTCTGGATAAACAGTTTTTGCTCTGCCAATGAAACCATGTTCATTTTTGCTTTGTACAAAGCTGCGGGGGTGGGATTTGGGGGAACCAATGCTTGCCAAACGAGAAAGGGTATGATTGCTTGGTTGAAATGCACCGCCTGAGGAAAAAGCGTTTTAAGCAGAAAATAGGAAACAGTTTGTAGCAGAAAAAACCTTTCAAAGCTTAACTTGCTTCTAACAAATCCAAAGTTTCTCTGCCTTTCAGTACAGTTGTAGGTAATTGGTCTAACTCAGCACAGTTTTACCAGTGAGCTGTTCTGTGCTGAAAAGAGCTAGGACAAGCAGTCAGCTGTGGAAATTCGCCATCAAGGATTCGGGCTGCATCTGCCTGCTCTGTACCACAGCAGGGTACAGCAAGAAGCTCTTTGCATGGCTGATCTAATGGTACAAATGAGGTAAAAACAAGCACGTGTTGTTTGGACGAAGAACACTGACGAATATTAGTTTATATTAACTCACCCACAAAATCTGGCTTAAGGAACAGAGAGGTACCTTGTTTGTTAGGCTCAGCTAATCCATTTCGTTTCAAGGCTCTGTACAACTGTACAGATTTGATTATTTGCTTGGCTAGAGCAACCTGGCAATAAAAAGCCACTGAGAAAGAAGTCAATCTAAACTCATTAAGGACAATTCTAGGGCTTTATTCTCACTGCACTTACAGTATTGTAACTTCTTTGATTTCACGATACTACTCTGGTTTTGTGTTAGCGTAGGAGCACCCTGAAGCCCTTGGCACTCCTCAGGCTCCTCTTTTACAATGGACAGGAAGCTCCAAAGGATAGAAACTCAGCCAATTGTCTCCAAATCCCTTACCCTTTGGGTAAGGAAGGAGAATTGTGCGTGGCCCAGCAGGCCGATGGCTCTCCAGCTGGAGGTCTGGGCAGAGCAGGGAGCTGCTGGCCTGGAACACCGTGAGGATGTCCTCCTCCCAGGGCCACAGTCAGCTTGTGTGTTTTGCTGCAGCAGGATGCCACAAATACTGAGTACCTGGCATTGTTTTTAATGAATGCTTTTTAATTACCTTTGTTGAGACAAACGTTATCATTCTTGAAACTATCGCCCTTTTAATTGCCTGCTCCATAGCATAAATTGATCACCTACCAATTCTCCTTTCCTACAAATACCTCGTTAGCGAGCTGTGCCTAAGAGGGACAGGAGGAAGCAGTATTTTTTCTGGAAGACTTAGATGACTATCAGGAGGAGAACAGACACATACTGTCAATAAATTCCCTAGTATTTTCCTTGTTTTCTATACTACTCAAGATAACTTGGCATCCCACATGCCATTATTTGTAGGAACAGTTATTAGCAGCAGCAGTAGCATTTCCATAATTTTCCTGTTTCTTTAGCTGCCTCTGTACAGCTGATGAACCTGTTTGTAATAACTTTTATCTAAAAAATTTCCTTTGGGCTGAAATAGTACCAGCGCTTCGTAAGTTCCCTTTAGACAGACAGGAGCCAGAATATACCCACCCACTAGGTCTCGATCACACACCTTGTCCTGATAAGCTCAGGTCAGCTACTTGCTTTATTTCCATTTCATTCTCATCTCTCAGAAGAGCAACATTAAGCCCTGAGGAGTAACCGCTAATAAGTCTCTCTACTTGCTCCAACATCTCTTCCTCAGGGAGCTTGCCTCATGCCACAGCTATGCCTTGATTACCTGAAGGGAATTCTCAAAATAATTTTTACTCTTCTCCCACCATGAACAATAGGGAAATGGTTCAAAGAACTTGTGCAGCCTCCTGCAGCTGCTTTTAATCTGTTTAATTGCTTTTCTTGTCTCTTGTAGTTTGCCCAAACTTTTTCTTAGTCATACCGATGACCCTCTCCCTTCAATTCTATTTCTAGATATCTGTGAAGATTTTTTGCTTATGTTCTTCATTTTACTTTCAATTTATTTCTCCATGTCTCTGGCAAGTTTTGGGGGATTATGTAATACAATTTCTATCTTTTATTCTCTGCCCTGATGCTTGTGGAGAGATGGATCTTCACAGAGGTCAGATGCTGCTCCTCCTGAAGTTGGCAGAAGCTAAGCCTGTGAAAGTTGTGGGGCCCACTTGGTAGAGGTATAAACCAGAGCACAGCAACATAGGCTTGCTGGGCTCCATGTCTTGACAGAACAGCTTAGTCAGCAGCACTCATCTGAAACAGGAATCATTTGTACAAGCCTGGCTCAGACCTGAAATGTTGCCCTTTCTAATGAGAGGTCTCCGCTACCCTGCACTGACTATTCTACATCTGCAGCACTGCTGTTATACTGAGAAAAGGTTATGTAGAGTTATTAACTCCCCTTGTGAACTTCTCTGCTCTTGGCATCATCTCTTCCCACTCTGCTCCTGTTTGCCCATCAGCCTGCAGCCTCCTGCCCCTTGTTGCTCAGCTGCACCCTGGCACATGCTGCAGCTCTGTAGTGAGCTGTAAGCTCAGCAAATTTTCTTAATGGAGTAGATGATGCTCAGTGCAGCTCAGACCTCTGCAAACTTCTGTAATGGATAGCAGAGTGATCTCATCTGTTTGCTCATGGTTTACTATGCTAACATTAAGGTGTGTCCTATCGCAAAAGATTTTGTTAAAGGGCTGTGGTAGGGCAGCAGGGAGAAAGTTGGGTTTCTTGCTTTGTCTTGGGTGCTCTTATCAGACAAAACCCTTCAAGAGGAGGGACCACTGCTACTGCCCAGAGAGCAGAGGGCACGCTGAACTGGCAGCAGCTTGTGGCAACAGGGTGAGGCAAGCGAGGGGGAAGGACAAGGTGTCCAAGGAGGTGTCCAAGAGGAGGAGGAGGTGCCTATACTGCCAGTGCTGGAGAAGAGGTCTTCCCAGAGTCAGAGGAGTCCGGTGGAAATTTATTGCAATGCAGCAGGCAACTCAGAGATAGTCAGCTGAAAAAATAAGTGCAGAGAAAGACTTGCTGCCAAAGCTTTTATTTTAATCTGATGCTGCCAGGGAGTTAACCTGCTATAGTTAACCAGACTTAATTAGGTTGGTGTTTTGCATCCAACTGCAGCCCTCACAGGAAAACTGCACATAGCCTGCATTAAAACTTACCCTGAAATCTTCTTTACGGAGGCTGTTGTCATGAGACAGCATGAGATGTGGTAAATAAAGTTACAAATCATAGACTGACTAGGTGACACTTATTCTTCTACCTTCACCACTATATTACACAGCACTCCGTGCAGGACTAGTGAGCTGTAGCTCTTGTTTACCTGAGCAATTGTTGGGATGTGGACCGTGCCTTAGTATTTGCATGGCTGTCAGTAGCAAAGCATGTGATACACAGAGCAGATGTGTCCCAGCCTCTGGGACAGCTCCAGCTCCTTATCATTAGCCCTTCTTGTCAGTTGTTTTCTCACATTGCAACCAAGCCCTCCTACAGATGCATAATACTAGACCCAGGACTATTTACAGCAGCTTCTACACCTGCAACTGTTGTGTAGGTGGAGACAAGTGTGAGGCTCTACACACATTCTGCACTCAAGTATCAAATCCCTTTAGAAAATTGCATGTGGAGTAACTCTGCCTAAAATCAACAGAAAACAAACCACTTATTTTACTTGAAGATGGGAAAATGCCTACTATAGTAAGTAGTAAAGTGATATACTTGTGAAAATTTCACAACTTATTTACTTGTGAATATATTTAAAATATGTATGTTCAGCAATGCCACTGACCTCATCCATCATCCCACTGGTGTTCTTCCCTGAAGGCTGCCATCTGCTACTCATTAGGTTGTGGTTTCAGCACATTTGATTTAAGAGGTTCACACCTCTTCCCTCAGAAAGTTCCTGTCCTACCATTCAGTGGGCTGTGCTCTAGATCTGAGCCCTGAACTTACTGGGGTGACACTGTGAAGATTAAAATTATTTATTTCACAGAGACATTCTGGGGGATAGTCAAGCTACACTTGAACCAATGCAGCTGGCAGTGAGGAGTAATCTCATGAGTGGGAAGATGAAAGGAAACAGGAAATAGGGAGTGGGATCACCTGAAACTGAGGGTGGAAAAACAATATCTACCTGTGGTCATATTCTACTCAGAGCAAAATCAGAACTGTTTTGTTGTACAACTGAAATTTGTATTTTGAGGAAGGCTGTTGTTTTAAAGCATAAATTGTAGTGATCTCTAAAAGCCAATTCTTAATCCCATTGTTGAGATGCTACTTGCATAGATAATTCCATTGACTGCAAATTTAAGGTGAAGCCATTGGCAAGAATAACTACTTCCCACCACAGCTATTCTGAAATAGCCCTTGCATTCCAGGCTATACCAGAGCAGGGGCAGGACCAGACAGTCTCAAAACAAATGCATTAGACTGGTTAAAGAAACTACTGTCAGAGGTATGGCAACGTACTACATTAATGCTCTTACCTTACAATTAGGAGGCAAAGTAGAATTGTTTAAGTCACCATTGAAGGTAGCCTCCAGTTGAGGACCATAACTTCAAATCTTACCCTGTTCACACTTCCTGAAAATCAAACTGTACCAGTTTCATTTTCTTACTTGACTTCCAGAAACAATCCTCTCTGTGTTCCCTGGAAATTAAGTTCATAGATGGTTTTTGTTTCAATGGTTTTCTAGACATCTTACTCAACACAGGCTTATTCCCTTTGGGCAGGCTTCTATGTTATCTTTAAGAGCACAGTACTCACTCTGAGTTGCATTCTCCTTCATCAAACATTGAATAATCCCTTTGGGGCACATTTTCTAATTAAATCATTCCTTTGTTCAGCAGCTTCACTGAAAGCTTGACCCTGTAGGTATCATTCATCAAAACTGTCCAGGGCCCAACAGAAGCAGGCTGGTGAACTGGGGCCTGCCTTTGGTAGCTATGCCTGCTTCTCTAGAACATCCAGTTTTCTTTTTTCTTTCCCCCCAAATAATTATAAAAAAGCTTTGGCCTTTGGACTTTATAAATATGAGAGTAAGCAGCGCAAGAGTGACTACTGTTAAGACTTTTCTATGCTTAGAGCAATACTACTTCAACTATATAAGTATAGTTAGTATGGAACCTCCACCTGTCCTACCCCTCAACACTGCTCATCTCCACAAGAATCTCACACCAGTCTAACAGCATATACCCACGTGCCTATTAGCACAGCCATTTTTGTAAGGGAACAAAAGTAAAATTTAACTAGAGAGATATCTTCACTTTATCACTGCCTTTGTTGGACTGCTATAGGCTTTATTTAAAACAAACATAAAATAAAATAATCAACTGACAATCTAATGAAATAACCTTACTGACCCTACAAACTCTTCAAATGGGCAGTCCTGTGCTGGCTGCTGGCCTAAACCAACACTCCTCCCTCTCATTGGAATGAGAGGACAACAGTAAAACCTCACAGTGCTGTCATTTGAAATTAGTGATTTGATTAGTAACAACAATCTTATTCTGAGAAGAATTTACTCCCTATAGGGTTATGAAGTGCCCAGACTTGCTGCTTCCTTCGGAAAACATACTTAAGATAAACCAGCTTCTGACAATGCAGCCATGTGGTAGATCACAATGTTTATGTATCTATCTCATGTGCTTGGTCCAGGCAAAGGCTCAGGACATATGGGCTTTTACAGGTAGAAATGAAATTCCACCAAGTCAAAGTGACCTCAGGTCTGCTGCCTCTGCTGAGAACTGCCAGAGTCACAGCAGTGCAATGTCTGTCTTCCTTGGGGCACAAAGGAAAGCTGTGAGGCCAGAAGAGCTCTATCTCCATATTCAGGAAACCTAGATGTTTAAACAGAGATTTTCAATCTTGCCTCCCTAAGCCTTCTTGGGGCGTCCCAACCAAATCATTCCTGTCAACACACATTTTTCCTTTCCCTTAGCTTTCCTATTTGACTTCACATTCAAGATCCAAAATCAGAGCCATTACCCAAAGTGCAACTGTACTGCTATTTTCTGTCATCTTCTTGATACCCTTCTAAGGAGTTTCTTAAATCCTAACTTTTTTTTTTTCCCCCATAGTTAATTTATGGGTCAGAAGTGATGGTTAAACCCGCAAATACATCCTCTTCTATCTTCCATATCTAGTTAATTCTTCCATTCTTACATGTAGAAGCAGGTCTAGTCTAACAGTGCAGATATGTCCTTGGTTTATCTGAGCACATTTTATAAAGATGAAAATTTGTTAAATTCAGTATTATGGAGTAATCTGATCACTGATAGTGATTAGCCATCCATATAAGATACTGATAGGGGAGGTGCACATGGAAGAATACTCCAATATGGCCTCACATAAGCATTTGTAGTTTCTTTATCAGAACACTCTTAGTTTCAGTTACTTGAAAGGATCCCCATAAAAGTGCTCAGCTTCTTCTCTAGAAGAGCCTCCAAAAAAGATGTTTTGTGACCTTATAAGATTTGGACTAGAATTTTTTTCACTCTCTTTTGGATAGTTTGTGGGGTTGGTTCTTTTACCCTTAGACTGATCTAGAGTAGCCATTCCTCAGTCTCTTTGAGATCTAGAAGTGCTTTCACATGCACCATATTCCATGACCTCTGGTAGCAGGGACAACTATTCAGAAACCAAGGGAAGATTGGTTTCCTTTACTTTCTTAGAAATAGGATAAGGAGGTGTTTCAGATAGGAAGGTGTTTTCTTTTTTCTCCTACAAATTGGAAAGAGGAGGAGCTTTATCAGCTACAGTGGCTCAATATCAATGCTAGTTTTGGGAAAAGTTATCCATATTCACAAGATTGCTTATGAAAAAAAAAAGCCAAAGAAACTGATGAAAGCATTTATTTCTGAAGGTCAACAAGTATCAAAACAGTCCCTAAGGGCTGCCTTTGACTTTCCACAATCTGCAGTGAGAACTCCTACTTCTGCAATTTACATTAAGCAGTCTTGTTTGGCTTTCTAATCATCTGGACTTCTTCCAGAAATCAAAACCAAAGTTAAGATCCTCCTTTTTGAAGGGGAAAGTCTCTTCAGCACACAAAGTTTTTGAACACACAAAGAACTGAGTATGTAGACAGTTCTCGGAATTTACTAACAGTCCATAAGAAAACCAGGCAAGTGACACTGTTGTTACCAAAGTCATGAACGTCCTTTCTTATCCCTTCTACTGGAGCGTACCATCCACTGCCTCCCTGATGGTGTACAGCTAAGTGTCCCGGGCATTTTTAGGGTTCAAATCTGAAAAGCTGTCCTGCTTTTACAAAGCAATGTTTATATACTTACCCTCCTTCTGAATTTGCTAATTATACAATGACTTTTTAACTGGAAACCCATACAGTGCATTTTTCTATGGCACTATCACTTGCTATCCCCCAACATGGGAGATGCAAGAACTTTCTGAACAAGAAAAAAAAAATAAAATAAAATTCAGTTTTTCCTAGATGAAGTCTACTCATTCTTACACCCTGCCTGCCCTTCCAGTATCCTCAGAGTACCTCCACAGTGACCTCCAAGAGGCAATGCTATAGGGCTAAGCACAGCAACATACCAGGACTCCTCTCTTCCCCCTGCAGTACTCAGGGCTGAGATTCTTTCATTGTACCCACTAGCATTCATTCGGCCCATTTACCTTCAGAGACTAACACACTGCTGGGCAGTACCTATTCACCCATTCCTTTTGCTTACAAGTTTTTTCATCATCTTTATTGAAAGATGAAGCAATCCTAGAAGAGCAGTAGCCTGCTTCACCCTCAGGTGAAGTCTCCTGTGCAGCTGCCACTTCTGGTTAGTGTTTCTTACTAGTCAAATAACGTTCTGTCTTCCCTGCAATGCTAACTTCAGAGCTACCTCCTCATCTGCTTACACATTCACCCTCCTACTTTAGATAGGGCTAGAATTATAACAGTAATCATCCGAGCTCCTGCCCCTTTCTTGAGCCTGGCAATGTCCCGGTGTGATGAACAGTGTTTCGCCACTTCTCCTCTCATTTTATGTTCAGTCTTTTCTGGCCTCAGAACCATGTTCTCCCGACAGTCATGTTTTTCCTGTGTATCTCAAGCTTTGAATTTTAAAAACACATTCTGCTTTTAGTTTGGGGTAAGATTCATACCACTTAATTTTAGATATCTGAAGTTTGGCATTTGGCCTAAGACAGCTGCTTACTTGAGGTCCCCCTCTAGTCTGCAGAGGGAGGAAGGACCTCCACAAAGTATTCCCTTCCCCTTTAAGATGCTCTTCTAGAGCAAGTAGGATGAATCACACTGTGAAAGAGCCCATAAGGGGAGCCTGACTAGATGAGAATACTAAAACTGCTTCAAACTCCAAGTTATCTTCATGGCATCCTTCCAGCATACTTTCAAATCTGTCTCAGTTCCACTATTACCTTTAGCTTCATCTTGAGTACTTCAATCTTCTCTTCCATGTGGATCACCCAATATTTCAAAAATCAGAGGTTCTGTTAAATATCCTTTCAAGGAAGCTGCACATCTCAGAGGCTCAAATCCCACCACCTTTGCTGTCCCCTCTTCTGGGAAATCTATAGCACTGCTTCAAGACAGATGACTCCTACTGATATAGGAGCCATCATCATCTTTTCTTTCCAGACCTTAGACTACAGGAAGGAACGATGAAAGCCCTCCAAACTTCCTACACTGAACTCCTACACCACCTTCCTTATTTCTTCTAAGATCAGCGTCATGGCAACTAGCACTTCTCATCCTCCCTTTGTAAGCCACTGAGTCAGTTTAGAGGCACTCCATTACCAAGGCTCTTTATTTGCATTCCTCTAAAATAAGTTGTGCTGTTCTGAAAAGCCTGAAAGGTTTCAGCAAGTGCTGAATAAACTAAGTAGTTCATGTATAAATAATGTATCAGCTACCACTACATTTTTAATGGATGCATCACAAACATATCTTTAGATACCCTAGGTCAGTCAGAGCGACTCTGGCATCTGCTTCCCATCCCCATATAAGTGACTCCAGCTTCATAGTTCTGTGTCCATCTAAACCACCTACTTGGACACACCCTTTTCAGCACTGTCTCCAGTACAGCTTTGCGACTGCACAAGAGAGACCACCCCATTCCACAGGCAGCCTGCTGACCATGGTGGGAGAACTTCAGGAAAAAGGTGCTACTCAGTATTCTTACACACTTCCTCTGGCACTTATCTACCCATCTCTTCTTAAAAAGATATCAGATTAGATACGTCAGTGTAAATCAGATTACAAGATGATAATAGCTTCTACTTGCCCTTATGTCCATGAAACCAGACACACAACACAGGCATTAGAGAGTGTAGTCACTGGCGGAGTCAGGCATGAAAGCCACCTGCCTGGGGAGTTGTCCCCTGCCTTGCAGCCCACATGGGCTACAAGTCTAGAAATGCAGCCATCAGAAGCTGGTGAGCACCAGGTCCTTTCATAATCAGCAAGCAAGGGAACCATCCCCTCCCTTCTCCCCCTTGCACAGGTGCCAGCCAGCCCATGCAAAGCCATCAGCTCTCTCTCGCCACCCCACTTACTCCTCTCTCCGGTGAAGCTCCTCCTCAGACTCACTAAGACGCTGCTTCAAGGCCGCGATCATCTCCACCGCCACATCCACCTGCCTGCTCAGGGCCCGCTCCCGGCGCTGCACCTCCTGCTTCTTCTGGGACAGCTGCATGAAGGCCGCCCGCACCTCCAGCAGCTCCGCTGTCTTCTGGGCCAGCTCTTTGGTAAGCTTGTCGATTCGCTTCTCAATCGTTTTGTCCACGGCCTCTACCATTCTGTTAAACTTTTCTCTGACGTGTGCCTCGAAGGAGGCTTTGGAGTCAGTGCCCGGGAGGCCGGGTTTAGAAGCCTGCTTGCTGGGAGACTCTGCCGACACATAGTTTGCGACGTAGGAGACAGGCCGTTCAGCTTCCAGCTCCAGCGCCTGCCCGCGCTTTGCGCCCTCGCAGAAGCTCAGGTAGGAGCCCTTGTGCTGCACGGCGCTGCCGGGGGTGCTGCCCGGGCTGCCCTGCGTGATGGGCTCGGGCGGGGAGAGCAGCTCCGCGTCCTTCAGGGGCGAGAACAGGCTGCTCTTGGCCAGCAGACTCCTCTCCTCGTAGCTGTGGCTGTACTCCAAGTGCACCCGCAGCGAGGAGAGGCTCCGGAACCTGGTGTGGTCGCCGCATCGCGGGCAGCGGAATGGGAGGCTGACGCTCCCGAGCGGCTCCTGCCAGGGGTGCCTGTCTTCATCCCGGGCCGTCTCTTGCATTCCTCGCCGGGCCCTGCAAGGGAAAGCACAGCCCACTTCCACGCCCG
>VYZX01031277.1:0-58712 GCA_013401335.1 Brachypteracias leptosomus | reverse complement strand
TCCAGGTAGCGGTCGTAAAAAAGCAGTGAGCAGTGGGGGGGGTGTTGGGGACATGCTGAAGGATAAGACAATTAAAAGTGTGTAAGCAGCAGGACAAGGCTGACATGCGCAGGTAGGTATGACCTGGCCTTGGCCGCCTGGGAATATAGAATCATAGAATGGTTTGGGTTTGAAGTGACCTTTGAAGATCATCTAGTGTAACCCTCTGCTGTGGGCAGGAACACTTCCCACTAGATAAGGCTTNCGGCCGGGGCGGCCCGGCAAGGTCCGCCGGCCAACTTAACTTGGGGAAACTTTCCGTGTGGTTTTTCAGAGGGACTGCGCCATGACCGCCCCGGGAAGGCACCCGTCCGGCACGGCCGGCCGCTGGGCCCCGGTGACGAGACGGGACGCGACGCGGCTCTGCTCGCCTCGGCCGCCGCCCGGGCCGGGCCTTGCCGGAGCGGGGCCAGGCCGCAGGCCTCAGCCGACCGCACGGTCGCCGCACTCACCCGACTTGTTGCTGGTGGCGGTGCCGGTAGAGGCAGCGGGGCAACCGTTTGCAGCAGAGCCGTAAATCAGGCCGAGCGNGGGCAGGAACACTTCCCACTAGATAAGGCTTCTCAGAGCTCCATCCAGTCTGACCTTGAATGTTTTCAGGGATGGGGCATCTACCACCTCTCTGGGCAACCTATGTCAGTGTTTCACCACCCTCATCATAAAATATTTCTTCCTTATATCTAGTCTAAATCCACCCTAGATCTACGTAAGTGTGATTGATCTTGGAACATGCTGCTAATAGTTCCCCTCAATAGGTGGTGTGGGTTTTTTTAATACCACAGATGTGTGTCTGTTTTTACAAATTTTCAGAAACACAAGCAAGGCTGGTTGTAGGGTAGCAGCCTTTTGAGGTAATAGTGAAATACTGCTCTTCTAAAATCTAGTGCTTAAGGTCATAGTGGTAATATGCTGCTGACCTTTTTTTATTACTGTGGGAGAAAGCACTGTGGTAAAGTTCAATTCTGTACTAATATATCTACTCCTTGAGTGCAATATACAGGTCAAGTCCTGAACACTGAGAAAATCCACATGCATTGATAGATGCCCTTGATGTGATTAAGACATTCCCAGTAAATGATTCACCAGATGGCACATCAAAAGAAGTTACTCAAAGTGCATTTCAGAGCTTCGGCAAATCTCTAGTGTTTGGGCTATCATTCAGGATGCAACGTTTTGCATGAGTTAGTTGTCCTGCGTTACCTTGTCTAAATATGGTGATTTTCCATTCTTTTGTCATCAAGCTGTACCAAAAAACAGAAGGGAGGTCAGGAAGGAATAGTTTTGAACTGTGTTTACCTCCAGGTTTGGGGCTCCTGACTATTTCTTTGAAGGAAGCCAATGTTGGCAGGATCAAATGTATGGATGTGAGCCTGTCTTGGTCCCCATTTTCTTGGCTGTTGTCCTCTGTTGTCCGTTATCTCTCTCTGTTATGTCCATTGCCTTCCTACCTTCTCTTCCACATCAGGGAGAGATACTTGGTGCTGGTGCTCAAAGATGCAGATGAATGCTATATGAGTGAGGTGAACTTAGCCTGATGGGATGCTACCTGAGGGTCCATCCACATTTAGAAGAGCTGACACCCACCTGCCCCCTCCAGCTGCTGAGAGCCCTCATGGTCTTGGGAACAGAACATGTTGATGGCTTTGAAGGAGTCCATTGATCTAAGATATGTGGCTTTGGTCAGTTAGATCTGAAATCCAGCAACAACCTTGCCCCAGCAATTCTTTCAAGATTTCAAGGTTTACTTGCACTCTAAGTATTTGTTTTGCTGGATTAAGATCCAGCCTCTCGTCTCTTCAATTACCTACTCCTGATGCTCCCACTTGGATGCACAGTTCAGTCATTTTCTCAGCATTCGGAGAGGAGCAGTCTCTCTTTGATATATTAGTACATGTGCACTTTACAGTGGAGGACATACATCAGCCATTACATGTCTAAACTTCATCCCCTGTGATTTAAATCTGGAGTGGGTAGAATCTATTACTTACACAAAGCCCAGATTTAAACAGCCATAATGTATGACTCATCTGAAATTTTGCCAAGTGCTGGAGATGCATTATCCAGTTTATTTGTATGCATCTCTGTCCTTCAGGATCTCTTTAAACACTTTGCATTAAGATTTCCAGAAGGATAAAAGTTAGTTAAATGAAACCAGCATGTATCAACCTGCCTGATGCTGCAAGGAAAGTGGAAAATTCAGAATTTTCAGCCTTTTTTTTCAGGTAGTGATTTGTGTCTGCCATACTGGGTCTCATAGTTGCGGATTTTAGGTGGAGACTGTCTATCTGACCTCTTCCTCTGTCAAGGGTTCCTACAAGCTTTAAAATCATATTTCCAAAGTGAAGTAAATTTTGTTTGGCTGATAATTCCACTTTACTGAAGGTGACTAGAAAAAGAAGTTTTATAAAATCAGTTTGCTTTTCAAGAATTACCCTAGTCGTTTATCTTCTGATTTTTTTTCTCAGCCTAGACAAAGAAAACAGGTGAGTCAGTTTTGTTTTCACTTGCAGCCACTTTCCCCTTCAGGTTCTTGATGCTGACATACCTGTGGGGGCCTTTTTCATGTGGGGCTGACCTGGATTCACTACAATTGCTTTGTCTGCATTCAGCAGCCTCTGATTTCCTCTGTTTACTGGTTTGCTTTGGAAAGGGGTGTCATAAATTTTTGTCTCTCTCCTTCATGCCTGTGCTCCCCACACAAGTCTTCATTGTGATGATAGAGCCAGTTTATAGAGACATGAATCTGTAGTTTCTGTTGTGGAAGTTTTACTCAACTATGTACAGGTATATAAATGTTGATGCACATAACTGTACGTCCGTTGCCGCTGCACACAGATGGGATTGTGAGTTTGGCTCTGGCAAGTAGCACAGTCCCCCTGTTCTGCTGTGAAAGCTGTGCCTGAAATAGGTGTGGCTATTCAGCTCAGCTAATTTGTCTGCTGGGAAGTGCTGTGTTTTCCTTGGTGTGTGAGTGTGAACCACAAACACACATGACAATTTGAGTTGCTGAAACTTACCTGGATTTAATATTTACCATCTCCTCTCTCTGTTTATTGAGGGGAAGTTCAAGAAAGTAATAAAATCTAAGGAAAGACCTTAGAAACATGAAAGTGTTTTAGTGGCTTTTACAGAAGTGGTGCCTGGGATTTGGATTCATCTTAGCTTTGCATGCAGATATATTCAGGATATATCAAACATACAACAAAGTTTATTTTTCTGCCACAGGCACTTGTACCCACCCAGTAGGAATGAGACTTTCTGTAGTGAATTTCTAGCATACTGATTGAGTAGTGCTCTGCTTGCAAGAAGAGCAAATGGGAAGCAGAACATGAAGGTACATATTGGGTTTGTGTGATGCTTTGGTGCTGGTTTGTTGTCTTCTCTTTTGAGAAGGTTTCAGTCTGATCACTGGAAGTCAATTTACTGTCATCTGAACTAAAAGAGTCAAGTCTATGTTTTCAAATGAGTTTTGTTGTCACAGCAGCGAGAGAAGCTCTGAGAGTGCTCTTGGTCCTGCAGCAGCTTATTCTGCCCAGTTTGCAATTGGCTTCCAGCCGTTCTGCAGACTCTCAAAACTCATTAGGGTTCCCACAGGTAACCCCTGGCTGGAGCTGACTCCAGAAAGTTGTTTATCTTTCCCCTTTTCTGGCCAGGCTGTTTGCATGGTCTTCTGGGTCAAAAAGAGAACAATGTTCTCTTCCGGATTGATTTGCACCATTTAGCCCTTACCTGGTGAGAGTTGTCAGGTGTGAGATGGCTGTGGGTGCATTTTCCAAAAGACAGGAGAAGAACAAGGTGGGGACGAGTGTCAGGAGTGGGTTTGGCCTGTGCTTCAGCCATCTTGATTTTTCCTCAAAAAGAGTTACTTTGGTTAGTTAGGAGGATAAACTAACTAATACCGAGAGAGAGAAGAAAAGTTGGGGGGACCTGCCTTCCAACCAAGTTACTCTTTACTGTGTTTATTTTGAAGGGGAAGAGGAACATACTAAGTTTTCATCACCTTTTCCTCAGGTGATGAAAGTCTAAGCTATAAGTTGTCACGTGCACAAGAATGACCTTTCAACAAAGCCGTCTCATTCCTGCTCCTCACACTGGTGACCTTTTGAAATCCTCCAAAGTGTAGCAGTACCTCTGGCAACACCACTGGGACCTTGAGGTCTGGTACACAGGGACAAGTAACGGCTGCTGAACAAGGACAGGGCATCACTGGTGGTAACGAGGGACAAATCTAACATGGCTTTCCAATTGGGACAGGATGTTTTATATGGCTGCAACAAACTGGCCTGGCTCTACAGCACATGAGTTCCCATTCGGGTATTCATGGTGGGATTAGCTACCAGATCTATGCACTGGAAGAAGACAGAACAGAGTAGAGAGGTGTACAGCAACTGCTGTTCTGAGAGCTCTTCTGAAAGGAGATTAAATCAGCAGCAGAAAGGGGATCATTTGTTCTTGGAAGAAGCTGCCCAGTAGAATCTTTAAAGAAAGATTTCTCCCTACAGCAAAGCCTTTTCCTCATTGAGACTTATTAAAATATAGACATTTTTTCCAAAGGAAAGAAAAGTACAAAGCATGTCATCAAAGCAGAACAGTTTCAAGCTATTTCATCCTGATAGTGTTCTTTCTGCAGCAGACATTGGACAGTAAGGAACATCACTTTTAAAAATTCATACCACATGCCTTCCACACTTGAGAAATTATGTGTGAAATAAATCACACTGATTTCCCAACTGAAAAAAACTGCCCGAAAAGGTTATAAAAGGACTGAGAATTGCCACCTATAACTAATTAGCTGCTTTGGTACCTAATCCTATACACTATGGTTTTAAAAGTTTTTAATTTAGGTAAGCAAAGACATAAAAAGAACAGTATTAAGCTGTGGTGGCAAATTCAAGCCCTCGCTATATCCAGGCATGCCGGAGAGCAGCCCCAAGCCCTGTGGGAAACAGTGGGGCTGTGCTTCTCCTTCGCCTGTTCTGCTGCATCCCTGAGATCTGTGCCGGGGCAGAGGGGACTCTGCTTTTTGCAGCAATATGTTTTGTCAAGGAGGTGAGAGCCAGTTGCCTTCAAAGCAGAGGTATTTGCTTCTCCTGGAGTTTGTATTTGGCTTTGAAAAGACCTATCAGTGTCATAGGGGAAGCGCAGTGCCTGGCCATGTTGAGGAGTGGATCATTTTTCACCCTTGTTTAAAGACCCTTTGTGTGATGGAAAATGATGTCAGGGTGTATTTATCTGCTTGCAAAAACCAAGTAGGGAATTCTGTTGGGTGGGATTGTTATACTGGTGCATCTCTATCAAAGATGTACCCTTGCTATAAGGAATATGCTGAGAAAGAGAGAATTGCATTTCTGCAGAAGGGAGAAAGTATGGAAGAACTATGTTTCACCTCTTCTATGGACAAAAGAGCTATGTGATAGCAGTTCACATCAGAGTTGTCAGGAATCTGCCTTTGAAGTATAGCCTAACTCAATCAAACATAAGGCAGAACAAACCAACAACCAACACCAAACCAAACAGGCAAAGCCTCCACCTGGTCCTACTAGGGCAGGAACCAAATATCACTTAGGAACACAGAAGACAGTTCAGACCTGCATCTTTAATGCTACCTGAAGGTATATTGATTTTATTATGTGTTTAGGGACAACTTGCTTCATGCTCTCTCCTCTTTCCTCTTTTCTGCTAGTCATATGAGCAGTTAATTTTCTAGTTTGCATGACATGTAAGGCTCTGAGGGATCAGTTGTTGCTGTCCTGGGAGAATGGTTGGTAGGCTGGAGGTTCCTGCAACTGGGTAGGGCATTGAATGGTGGGAATTAATGGGGCTTTCAAAGTGACTGGAGAGGGGCTCACTTAAACCAACAGGCTTCCTGTATGATGAAGAGGTGGACATGATATACAATAAAGGGATGAACTTGGAAAGCACAGAGCACTTAGTTCCTAAGTGCTAATGAGATGAGAAAGCCCAGTTCTCTCTGGTGTTTTAGCTTTGTTGACCATGTTCAGTATTCATGTCGGAGTCAAGCAACAGCTCAAACTGGGCAAGAAAAGCAACATGGCTGCACAGCCATTCTGAAGTCCTTTGCCTCTTCTGTGACAGGTTGCCTGTGTCAAGGACAGAGATTTGTTAGAGACAGAGGGATAAAGTTCACCTGAGCACTTGGGGGCAGCCTGAAGGCAAGGCATCCTTTGTCCCTTGCGGCAGCCCTGCTCTTGTCTGAGTGGTACTTGGTGCAGGAATGTTAGGTGCTAGCTTGCTGCAGAAATGGGCCTTTATTTACATGTGGTATTTTGTGCCAAATGGCCTATAATAAAAAAATGTCTTGTGTAGTGCAAAATGGGGCATGAGTTCATTGTCCTTCAAAGGATGATTTTATTTTTGTTGTTATAAGGAGTGCTACCCTTTGGAATTGCTAAATCTGCAGTGCTCAAAGGAAGGTGATGGATCATCTTTAATAGTCACCACTTTGAAGTCAGTGACTGTTAGAACGTGAGCAGGTTCAGCTAATGGTTCTACACACAAAGCAGATTCTTTTAAAAAGAAAGCTCTGAAGTCAATGACGTGTTCTCATTCAGAGGTGCTAAAAAGTGCAATGAACTAAAGGTATATATGTAGGTAGCAAACAAATTGACAGCATTGTGCTCTAGCCAATTTTAACAGATATGTATCCTTGGAAAAATTAAATAAGTAAAAGGCGCAGTCTTTGGGAGATGTGCTTCTACCACTGTTACATTGGCAATGAAAACATGGGAACACAGAATTTCAAAGATATGTAACAGCTGACATGTAAAAAGATTCCCGAAAACTGATGTTTTCACACACATATCTGTCTTTCAGGCAGTAAGTCTTGAAGGCTGTGTGACTATACACTTCTAGCTCCATATGAGGCTGGCAACTGGAAGAACATGTCTTCACCAAAGGGAAAAAAAGGTATTGTGGCGAGGTGCTTTCTATCTTTTCCTCAAATTTCTTGCTCCCAGATGGCTGTTGACTTTATATAATTCGCAGCCAAGAATTCTCCCACAGGGAATAGGAACAGAGCCTAAACTGATCCCATACAAATGGGGCTTGCTCCCATCTCCAGACTGACTAATTCCTATGTTAAACATAGGTGAGCCTTCCTGGCATGTGAAATTTCCTCTGCAGCTAATCTCCAAGGCTTACATGGAATCTGCTGTGCTACCCAGGATTCGAGTTAGGGCATATTGTCATCTTCCCTTTCTCTGTTGAAACATTTTCTCCTAAACTCAGATTATTTGGCTAGATCAGTAAATTTAGTTTAGAAATGCCCAGAGGTGAAACCATTAGCAACAAGAGAATGATTCATCCCTCACCAAATTCTGAGCCTTCAGAGACGTAGCCTGGAGAAGCCTGTTTGCTGTGGATGACTTTCTAGGCAACTATTGAGATGACTGCCAGTAAAATTCACTTGGTGGCACATAAACCAGTATAGTGCCAGTTATGTATGAAAGTTATTACCCCTAAAATGGTCAAAGATGTAGTTGTTCTCCACCAACTTAGCGATGCCATGTAGCAAGATAATCCAGAAGGAATGCCTAAAAATTTGTGTGACTGGGGTGGTGATGAGAAAAACCTGTTCAGATTAGTAATGCATGTAGTGCCTGCATGAAAGCTGCCAGTGAAGTTCTGGGTGCTTCAGTGCCTGTTGGTGCCAATTGCCTGTTTGAGTCAATTCAGCAGGAGTGTGTACTTGTCTGTGTAGCAGGCAGATGTGACAACACACATATATGAGTGAAAGAACATGTCCCTCACTAAAAGTGCGGAGAGAGATGTACGTTTGGGGAAAGACTTTGAGCAACACAAAGAGCAGCTGAGGAGTGACAACCCACTCGTGCCTTTCAAAGCTCCTTCCTGGGAGCTTTTAAAGATGGAAGTTGATACAGATCTGGAAGAGACTGTATGACAGAGCAGGGGTATTTTTAAAAAAGTAAGACTGTCATGTGAGTGTCCACACTATGAAATAAATAAAGTAAAAATGGTCTTCATGTCAAGTAATGGCTTGCTTTTGCTTGCATTTTCCCTCACAAAATCTAATGCCTATGTATGTAAGTAGGATGACTCAGTGTTGCAGAAATTGTTGATGGACAGGGTTAGGGAAGACATTTCCAAATAGGGAAAGAATAAGAGAAAGCAGAGTTTTTAAACTTTTTAAACTGCCTATTGAGGTCTTTAGTGCTCAAATGCTGTTTGCACAAACGTATTTGGGAATCATCTTAATAAGGTGATTCTCTGTGTCCCTGATCAGACTTGGATAGCTTCCCCTCTGGATCTGCATTAGCTGCTTAAAGAACCTGTTATGAAAAATGTACTTGCTGTTTGTTGGGTTTTCTTTAAACAGCTTGATTACATTTTGATGACACTGTACAAACACAGAGTTAGAATCAAATGCTAGAAATAGCTTCCTAGAACTTAAATTGATTTTTAAAATAAGCAAATAAATATGTGCATGTAAGTCATGCATGCATCCAGGCAGAAATAGTTTTTTCTTCTTCCAGATGAAATGTCTGTAAAAACATGAGGTGCTATCTATTGTTACCATTATTTATAATTTAAAATGCTAACAGTGACATGAAGTGTTGTCTCAGCTCATTTAACAGGCCATGAAATGGTTAGAAGGATGATAGAAGTCTCTACAAGCCAACCTCAGGTAGAACATAGTTACTTATATTTGCTACTCAACCCCTGCTTTTTCATAATGGTGGGTAAAAATGACTTGTCTTACTAGGCAAAATATACTATCATTAGCAAGAGATTTTGCCATCTCACATTGAGGAGAACATAGGTATAGGCCAAAGTCATCCTCTCCCTGTGGTTTGACTTCAAGGGGAAAAAAATAGCAGGACTGCCTTCCTGCAGTGAAGCATGGTGAGCTTGAAGAAGGTATGCTGCCCACCACCTCAGATGTGCGGCCTTCATAGGGAACAGGGTCCTCTGCAGCAAGTTTCTCTCCTTAGATCTTTCTACTTTAGGAAAAAGATATTTTAATCCCTCTTACATGTGAATGGACAATTTTGATCTAAGACTGGAGCGAATCAGCGAAAAATAATCACCTGTATAAGAGGTGTAGTCTCTGACACTGGGCTTATTCCCAGAAACAGCCTTAAATCCCAGAATTGACTGTTCAAATGGTTTTTGTTGCATTACGGCTCTTTTGAAGTTTCATGGAAGTAAGTTACTACACTGTGCTACTGCACTCTGAGGGGCAAAGGGAAGGGCTCTGCCTTGCCTCTGGTCAGTGCTGGCAGGAGAAAACCACAGCTGAGTTTGGATTTAGGAAGTTTGGTGAAGACACAGGGACTAGGAATACTCAGAATGGAAAATTAATGGGAGTTCTAAAAATTAAAATCCTTTTATCCCTATGGAAGTATTTATTTAATCTAAGCCTTTCAGTGGATGAACTGCACAATAGTTTTTCAGTGCCTGTTTCTGTGAGAAACAGGACATAACTGCAAGCCAGGTTTTCCTTAAGAACCAGAGGCTTAAAATCTCCAATAGAAATTTCCAACCACAAATGGTTATTATGTTGCTTTTAGAAAGCATATTGATAGTAACGAGATATTCTTTGGTTTTTACTGTGTTATTTTCATGAAATAACATTTGCTTTAATCCTTTGTGTTTTGTCTTGCTTGCTTTCTTAGCCTGATCTATATGACCAAGCCTGTTTATGCAGCTAGTACCCAACTCAGGACTTAGAAAAGCTGTAGCTTTGTGACAAGGCAGGAAGAACTACAGGGCTATCGTTGGTTATGGCCCAAAGAGTAACTGGGGAAACTATTGAGAAAAATTGCTTACTAATGAGCAACATTTCTTAGGGCAAAATGAGAGTTTGCAGTAAACTGCAAATTCCTACCCTTTGAATGTCCTCCTTTTGAATGTCCCTTTGAATATCCTCCCTGAGACAGGATCAAAACCATCCAAAACGTGTGTGAGATGCAAAGAAATAGTGTTTGATTCACTAGTCCTACAAGACAGGGGTATTGTGCCTCAGTTGTTTGGGACAAAAGTGGTCACCTCAAAATATGCCTTGGTAAGGGACAGTTGCTATTTACTTCCTCAGCAATGCTGCAATGTGGGGAGAACTTAAATGCCCGTAGCTGCTCAGAGGGTGGCTGATGTTGCTCGGCCTCAAGAGTGCATTGCTGCACCATTTTTCTTTCCCTTACATGCCTACACTCCAGTACCTGGAAAAAAATCAAGACTACAAACTCACTTCAGGCAGAGACCATTTGCCAAGTATTGTATTCTGCAGAGATATTCTAAACCCTATGGAAAAAAATTAAAAAGACACCATCTGCAAATACTCAGCCTGTATCCACCTTCAGACAAAAAAAATTATGCTGATCTCAAGAGCTAACTGGAGGATCTCTTATTTTACCTGGGAGATTGCTATCAGATGTGGGCTTATGTCTGCTCTCCCAACAATAGTCCTCAGGCTATCAAAAGGAGGGTGAATTTCTGTCATTATTTTCTTATATAGGAGTTGATTTTTAGATCTGTGATATTCTCAGCACACTTACTGCCCATTTCAGATTCAAAATGGCAATCCATTTAAGTGATCCAGTGACTTCTCACTTGCCTGTACAAGATCAATTGGGAAAAATCATAACAGACCTGACCCTAAAACCAGATCCCATAGTGCCCAGTTAGATTCTCCCATGACACAAAATGGTGACTTCACCAGAAGGCTGCCCAGCAAACATTTGGATGTAACTGGCTCAGACGGATATTTTATATGCCAAACACCACCTGCAGTGAATGCACAAGAAACCAAAGCAGGACTGTGTACCCAACAGAGAAATCCTGGTATAAAGATATGATAAGGGAGTGACAGCGTAGAACCTCTAAGAAATTCTTTTTGTACTGAACACCCCTTTAATATTGAGCAGCTGAAAGGACCTCTCTAAGTTTACACAGCAGTATCATTTTGGTATGACCATAATTTCTCTGTATGCAAATGTCGTCCTATTAGCAATGGATCCAAGTAGCCAATTTCAACCAACTTTGATGTTGGAAGGAATTAAAGATAATTTCCTTCCTTCGACTGCTGTGAAGATAGGAATTCATATAAAAAAGAGAGACCATATAAATCTCTAAACTTATGGAAGAGCTGCAAAACTCATGCTTTGTTGGACACTGTGTGTCCACATTTAGTGTCTTCTCAGCTGGAAGAAGGCTTCTAGTGAAGCTGTCAATTGTTTGTCAGGATCTTTGTCCAACAGGGTACTTCTGATGGGGTTGATTCTGTAATTCTGTACTTACGTGGCTTCAAAACCAATGCCCCTGGTCTCCCAAGCAGAAACAGGAATTCATGTGAGTGGTCTACCTCAGTTAACCACACTTCGTAACTTGTCTTGTGCATGAGCAACTTTTAAGACACAAAGGATCATCAAACTGCAGTTTAAGGTAATTCGTGTTTAATTTGATTTTTAAGGGTTTCAGGTTTGATCTCAAAAATTGTTTTCCAGATTCACATGGGGATGGATTTTGTAACTTGCTATTTCTGTTATGAAATGTATTAATGTATTTTGAGTGCATTTATGGTGATTTAAAGAGGCTACAGTAATTTAATCTGGAGGCATTTCAGGATGGGATTGACATCAGGAGTACTGGGAGGATCCAGTTTCTGAACTCTTATCTGGAAAAATGAAAACAATTCCTTGTGCTTTTTCAGCCTTTTGCAGTTTCTTTTAGAAATCCTACAGGAATATACAATGATCAACAAAATAGTTTACTGAAGCACCTGGTATCAATGTTTTGTTGATGACACTGCACAAGAGATGTGGCCCTGGTGCCATCGAAGCAGTTGAAGGAGGACTGCGGAATATTAAAAAGCCTTGAGTAGAAGATGAGCAAACTCTTAGGGTAAAATTAATCTGACAACACCTGAAATAATGTTTACTTTGAAGTATTCTAGTCTCTATATCTAATTATGAGAGAAAAGCAAGGATGATGCATACTAGCTAATTGAGGCATCTGCATGTTTTAGGATGACATCTTCAATGACTGACTCCATGACTACCTTAGAGAAGATGCCTACTTCATGCTGCTCAGTTAGGTAAAATGGAGCCTACAAACCTTTCTTTTGCTGTTGCTTTCGCCTTGATAGGGTTAGGCTTTAGCTCACTGCCATTGGCCAGACGATTAATTTTCATCTTATCCAGTCAAAACTGAAGCAGGAGCACATGACAGTAAGGTTGTTACCCATATTTAACTTGTTCTGTAGGACTATATGTTGACCTTCCACCCAGCTAAGTGAATGAAAAGACTTCAACTGACCTCAGCAGGCTGAAATGAAGAAATGTGTTACCAAGATTAATAATTTTGCCTTTTAACTTAGCCCTGGCTTCAATAAGCATTCAGGTAAACACCATAAATTCCAGAGTCTCTGCCCATTTGACCAATTTATAGTGGCCATATGTCATGGTAATCAAAGTCAGTGGCAATCAGTGGCAATAGTTTGCTTCTCAGTTTATAATTAAGTAAGTAGAAGTCAGTTATAAAAAGCCTTGCAAATTCTTTTCCATGCAGCCAGTACAAAACTTCACATATTTCCATTTAGGATAAATCTGAATAGGAATTGAATAGATTTCTACTGGCACACACTGATGATATTCAAGGAGTAGGTGTAGCAAGCTGTGGGAACTAAGAAATTAAGAAAAATATTGCAGTGCTGTCAAGAGTAGGTGTAGACATTTTGTACCTGCTAAACCAAAATGATGGGCCTAACATTTAAAATAATACGCTGATGTAACACTCGAGCAGAACAGTGATTTAGATAGACAATGATCCTTCCTCTGCTACCCAGGCTCCCTAATACTAGAAGGAATCCAAACGCTTTGCAATGCAAATAGAGTGGCAAATAAAAGGATGGTGTGAAGGTGTGATTCTTCTGAAAAAAAAAATTCACTTAAGAAACTGCAGAAGGCAGGATGTAGATCCCTTGTTTAATTCACCCTACCCCCTTCTGGCTTCTCTGCACTAGCGCAGCAGTGCAGTGATTGTGCAGGATCGTCCTTGTTTTGTAGGCTGTGCCTTGGCTTTCTTTGCCCTTCAGTAAGGGCTTGTCTGGAGGAGGAAACATGGTTATGATGCTTCTTTTCTATTGTTGCTGTCTGCTGGGGTTACTCTGAAGTTAGGGAGCAGAACTGTTGCTAGCGGAATCCCAAATCTCTGGATAATATAGATGGCATAAAGCCTTCTTCATTTCAAGTTAGTATATGTGCTGCAACAGCAGGACAGTGTAGCTGGAGTTAGGCTCAGTGTGCAGAGAGAACATCTCATCTTGTGCACCACTTGCAGAAATGCTGTTTAAAGCCTCAATTTCACATTCCCTTAAGAGAAAGGATGAGAAGTTTGGTGAAATATTTAATTTTTCAATTAAGCATCTGACAGATCAACTGAATTACAAAGCTTGATTTTATAAAGAAAAAACCAAACATCTCTAGGAAGTGAACACCAGAGCAGAAGCAGGTGCAAGAGTGTGAAAAGCCAGACTTTGCAGAAACAAGTGTGGTGGAAAACTGGGCATTTGAACCAGCTCAAGAGCAGATATGCACTGAGCTTGAGAAGATACTCTTAGTGTTAATTAGGGCTGAGTCCTACACATTTAACTCCCACTGATTTCTTAAGGGTTCCAATTCCAGTCAATGTCAGTAGGAACATGTAAGGGCTGCAGGCATGGGCTCTTTATGCTATTAGTAGTCACATTTTGGGACGTATTAAGACTAGGATTTGCTGAACAGGCTGTACTGCAAAACTATGCTAATTAGCATCTAAAATTCTTGGAAAGCTGCCACAGATTCCTGGGAGCTGTCTACACCACCAGCAAAAACAGCTTTAGAGATGCAGATTGACTGAAATAGGTTTGGGCATAGCTTGTCCTTTTGCAGTGGCTTTTATTGCACCCTGGCTTTTGACAAAGCCCTTTTGGAGCACACCTGAGACAGGTTTTCTTGGTGGTCTCATGGGGAGTATTTCTGGAAAACTTGAACCAGTGGCTTTGTTCTAGAGTCTAACTTGGAGTGCTGAACTACTTGGGATGATGCTGGGTGGAAAGTGTTTCCATGTGTCTTTTTTACATGTTGTATTATTTTTCTGTGATAGCACACTTATTTTGTGAGTTGAATGAATTTCAGTATGGCAGAATTACAGTGATTCTTTTTTATCTCTACAGTAAGGTTGTAACTTGCAGCTGCTCCCACAGTTTACATAAAACTCAACAGAGGGTTTCAGCCATTGATATTTGTTGAGACTGGAGCTCCTCTTCACTTACTTTGGTCCAACATTTATGCAACAATAATGCAGCTCAGTTAACTTAAGACTTTCACTTGTTTGGTTTCAATTCCAGGAATGGTGTCTTCATGACATGTTCCTGTTTCCAGTTTTCCTCTGTGGCCCATAGAAGTACTTGGGAAATTTTGAGGCTCATATCCTATCCCTGACTGATTCAGGAGAAGCCAAACCACACCTTAAGTGATGTGCAGGACTGGGTCCAGAGAAGGGCAACAAAGTTAGTGAAGGGCCTAGAGCACAAGTCTTATGAGGAGCAGCTGAGGGAACTGGAGCTATTTAGTCTGAAGAAAAGGAGGCTCGGAGAGACCTTATTGCTCTCTGCAGCTATCTGAAGGAGGTTGTAGAGAGGTAGGTGCTGGTCTCTTCTCACAAGTAACAAGTGATAGGACAAGAGAAAATGGCCTCAAGTTGTACAAGGGGAGGCTTAGGGTGGATATTAGGAAGAATTTTTTCACTGAAAGGATTGTCACACATTGGAATAGTCCGCCAATGGAAGATCGTTGAATCACCCTGGACATGTTTAAAAGTCACATATATATGATGCTTAGGGACATGGTTTAGTGGTGGACTTGTTAGGTTAATGGTTGGACACAATGATCTTAAAGATCTTTTCCAACCTAAATGATTCTGTGATTCTATGGTTCTATGCCTCACCACGAAGCAAAAGAGCTCTCTGATTTGGCATCTTGTGTTCTCCCCTCTTTTGATGGGTCTCTCTTGATGTGTCTGAAACCCTGAACTCTAGCAGAGATGAGAATGTGAGGCTCCTGCTGGGATGTATGAAGCACCAGGATTACATGGAGACTTTCTATCTCCCTCCAACCCACAGTTAGATACCTTGGCTGTCCATACACAGCTTCTAAGGATCATACCTTGATTAAGCAAATGACTTTTGGCTCCCTGATGGGATTTCTCCAATGGAAATGGTTGCAGAAAGACTTCTTTTGAGAAAGGTGCAGTAGCTAAAGAACGAGGAGGAATATAAAAAAATGGAGAAAAAATGTAGTGTCTATAAATATATAACCTAGAGTGGGGCTTCCCAGTTGTGGCATGTGTTCTGTCAATGGTACGTAAAAGACTTCAGGATGGTATGAAGGTATTTCATGAATATGTCTCTGCTTCAAGGTGAAACTCAAACACTTTGAAGGGAAGCAGAACTCCCTCTCCTCTGCCTTCCACCAAGGAATATATATACCCTTGGTCCAGAAGTTTATGAATTTCCTTGAAGGGCCAGGCCTCCCTCCCCCCCACCCCAAGTTGTAAATGTCAGGGAGCAAGGAGAGCCACCAAGCACCTGTGTGAAATCCTGATGAAGCAACGAGGCTATTCAAATTCTCCCATCTAACTGCATTTTCTTATATTTTAAATAAGCATATGCTAGACAGGAGACTTCTGTCTTCTGTAGAAAGCTGTTAGCAACACTATGTGTCTCACTTGTTCCAGCACATTTTACTTCTTGTAAATGTTGACAAACATGTGTGAAGCAATGAGGATCTGTGCTGGTGACCATCACCCATTGAGGAGGAATTCAGAAAGGAAAGCCAAGAAATCAGGGACAAGGGATGGAAGGGAGACACTATTTTGGCTCATTTGTTGCATCTGCTGAGGACAACCAGAGCTGCAAAACTGGCAGCAGAAGAAAGATGGCTCCCATTCTTCTCCGGTCAATCCAATGAATAATTAATGCACTTTTAATATATAATAGTATAATATACTTCTCACAATACATGCTGCTAGCACAGCCACTGAAGTTCCGTCATATTGAAGATGCATAATTAAGTGAACCGCAGAAAACGCAGAACGCTATTAAAAATTGATGGCAAGCTCCCGCATGGTGCAGGCCATGTACCAAGCAACTGCTGCAGGCCTCTGCTTCCAGCCCCTTCGGGGAGCATCCATCACGAAAGTGAATTAACGGGGAACAAAAACTGGGGGCCAGGAATGGTATTGTCTGGAGCTTCATTATTCAAGATTCGCTGTTCTAGCAAAATATGGCGGAGTTAATAAACTATCAGTGGTAGCTAATACTGCATTTCTGCCAATCATCTGCAGGTTCAGGCCGGTGGCTTTAGCGTCGCCGGGCGGTGGGGGGCCGGTGATCTTGTCACCCGGGAACAGGAGAGGAGCTGGCTCGGCCCCGCTTCTGTCGCCACTGGGGGGTTGCGTCGCGCCGATGTCGCACCGGAGGGGCGGGAGGTGGGCGGGGCCGAGGCGACCGTTGCCGGGAGCGGGAATTTTGGACGGCGGCGCCGCGGAGGAGGATGCGGCGGCGAGTGCCGGGTGCTGAGGGTGCGGAGTCGGTGAGTCGTGGGGCTGGGATGCGGCCGCGGGGTCCGGAGCTGTTCCCGTCTGTTAACGGATCAGGCAGAGCTGGCCGCGGGGCGCGGCCCGGCTCCGGGCGGCCCTCGGCGGGCTGGAGTTTGCGCTGCCCCGCACCCCGGCCGCAGTCTGCGCTCCGTGACCGGGCCAATGAAGCGGACAAAGGTGGTGCTAAGCTCCCTGATCGTCCTCCTTGGGGGCTCGGAGGGTGAAGCTGGTCCTTTCTGGCTCTTTCAGCCGTTGATTGTCCTATTAATGAGCCTTTTTTTAACCTTGAATCACTTAAAAACCGGAGTGAGTCGAACCCAGCTGTGCCTATAGAGCTATTGCTGTCAATTGCAACAAATACTCGTTTGTGAGTCTAGCTAGAAAAGTCCTCAAGTATCTTGGCTTCACAGCCTCTGTTTTAGAAGAATACTCGCTGCCTGATTACTTGCTTATTTCAAGTAAATGTAACATCTTTGGCATTTAGGGTGAAAGCCGCTGTGGTAATAAATCAGAATCATACCTTGAAATAAGATTCTGAAAGCCTGTATTTAAGATATCAATTAAAGTAAAACTTCAGTCCACCCTCCCTTCAGCAGTATCTGTATCTTTTTTAGCTGTTGTTGTGGGATTTTTTTGTTCATTTGTTTTGTGACTCCACCATCTATGTAAAACTAGAAATCCTTTCAAATTTCTTACGTTCCAAGTATGGGGAATACAAAGACTTTCTGAAAGTATTGCTTAGGCAGTTTCTGAGCGTGGGGCTGAAAACCTCAGCAGCTGATGGTAATCTTGCCTGGGTTATTTGCCACTGGTGGGAAAAGGATGGAGACCACGAGGAAACCAATGCATTAGTAGATGGTATATGGCAAAACAGTGCTTTATCATTCCTCTAAGGGCAGATGGTGTGCTTGTATTTTTAGAAGGAACTGAAAAAATAAAAAAGCTGACCAATTTTGTTTGGTAGGCATGAAGAACTTCATACATTCCATATCAGGCTGCTAAGTCATTCCTTCAGATGAGATTTATATGGTGCAATTTTTTAAGCAATGGCCCAACAACTGTTTAATGCTAGTCCAGAATAATTTTTGTGAGCCTGGCTGACATGTAGGGTGGACTGAATCCTTTGTGTAGTTCCAAAAATCCCAGTCCAGATATGTGCAGATGCCACTAACCAGGGGAGTTTGTTTCCTCACCATAGCTATGTACCAGGTGATAGACCTGTAGAGGAGCCATGGTCTGTGCCGAGTCAGTGCAGAGGTCTGTTAGCCTGGAAAATATTAGGGGGAAGTACTATTTTCACACATCTAAGATGAAATTCAGCTTTGTAACAGCTGATGTATTAGTTTAGACTCAAAGAATGGGTAATTACTTCTTAGGGGTAGAATAAAAGAAGATTGGTGAAAGCTATTTGCTTCTCCTGCCTGTCTGGGAGAGGAGGAAAAAGCACTGAGAGAAAGTGTGGAATGCTAGATATGTGGAGGTGTTTGGCACTGCTTTATCCTGCACTGGTTGTGATTAAAACTTTGGAAAACAAATCCAAAAGGGGAAAACTGGAGTAGTCTATGGTGCCATACTGGGTCTCATGCCTGCCTTCATGTATTGGCTGTAGGTATTACCAGCAGAACTTCTATGAAAAACAGCTCGGATGTGAGCTTTGGGAGCTATTCATTAAACAACCCACTGGTGCCAGAGAGGCTATGTTATGGTGACCTGTGCATGTCCCAAACATTTCTCGTGGGGTCTCAGGTTGAGAGTTCTTAGTTTCTGGAGAATCGTCTGTACCTTATTAATGTCCTGCTTTATGGTGGTGCCTGGTCATCATCTGTGTTCTCACCATGTGACTAAATTGTTTCAAACACTGGCAAATGCAGTAGAACACAAATTTTTCCTGCTTTACCTGATTACAAAAGGGCCGGGGTCTTTATCATTTTGGGTGGGGGGAACCCACCTCCTTTTATTACCTGATGAAAATGAGAAACTATGTTTGTGTACGGGGGGGCTTAGTGACTTGCTGGCTCTTGATGTGGGGCAGAAGAACCTTCTGTATGACTCTAGGTCTCATTTTAGCAAGAATGAAGTTGCTGTCTGTAACAGAAGAGGTGGGAAATAGAACAAGAGGCTTATACCACTGAAGGGATCGGATAGCCTCTGGCGTTTTCCGAATAGTATTCTGAGGTGGCTGGGGATCAGCTCTGTTTCAGATGTCATGTAGTAGAGTATTGCAGCTTGAGCGTGTTGCTGTGCTGGTGTTGAGTGTGGCTTATGGAATATGGGAGTATGGTTTGGAAGGAGAAATGCTTTGTGAGCAGATGGAACAGCAGCTGAAACTTTGTGTCTTTACTTTATGGCCTTCAAAACCAATAAAACTCACTCCTGCAAAGCTGGGAAGGAAGAGGTGGCGACTATGTAATGAGCTTCTACCTGCCTCTTGTGGCTGCTATGAAGGGTCACTTCCTCATGCCAAAGGCAGCCAATGACACAGCGAGTCCCAGGTAAAGAAGAAAATAATCCACGTTACCCCTTTCATGGGCTCTGGATTTCTCAGGTACTTGAGTTGTGGGGAAATTAGCTCCTCCTTGTTTCTATCCTGTTTAGAGGCTTGAGGGAAGTTGAAGGAATTAAAACAGTTGCCAATGCTTTTCTACCAGATAAAATGATGAACTTGCAAATTCAAATTATTATATCACAACTTTCAGTCAATTGTTTATAGATCCATCCTCAAAACACTTTTTTTTATTGAGTTCAGGTGTACTATAAAACTGAAAACTGACAATGATGTTTTAAATTCCAGAGATAGTTGAGACACTCTTGCTCAGTGTTGAAAAATTTTCATTAGTCACTGACTTGCAATGTATTTGCAGGGCAACCCTGCAATACACTGACAACACACTGGTTTTTATCTGTCAGAAATATTTGGTTTGGCCAGGGATGGCCACATAACAAGGAGAAACATATCAGAATCATCAGCAGCATCCAGCACACCTTGGGAGACAGGAAACTGCCTGTAATCCTTCATCATCTTCTGGCTTGGTGTGGTCTGACCTCTTTGAAGTGACGAATGAGGAATAATACACATTTATAAATGTTTGCTTTCTCTGAAAGTAGGTAGGAAAAGTTGACTTCCCAGAAGTTTCTATAACATCTAAAAGAACCCCACTCCTTGAAAAAAACAGGGATGCAGAATTCTAATGACTTAACAGGCGGGCATATCTTCTTTCATACTTTTAAGTGAAAATGTGCATGGTTGTGCCCTGCCCATCAGGCAGGGTGTGATCCTTGTGTAGTGTTGAAGCTACCACAGCTGTCTGGCTTTCAGTTCACAGCCTGAAATACTCAACTATTGGGATATTCTCCCTTTTTTGCTTCTGGTTTTACCTGATTTTGTATCAATCAGAAGAGGGAAAAAAAAACCCCACATTTTTAAAGCCTTTTTAAGATGGCCAAAGAAGTAATATGATTGAATTTCTGGTGTAAAATATTTCAGATATTTTCCTGGGTTTATTTTAGTAGGGATCATTGTAAAAGGTGGAAAGTTAATTTCTAAGTTTTGTTTGGCTAGGCTTTTCTGACTGTATGTTATTCCCTTATGAATGAGACAGTAAGGCACATAATTTTTTAGTACCTTTAAGATGCTGGAGTGAGTTAATATTACTGCCTGGTTTGGAATTTGCACATGTAATGGATATAGTAAATGTTACATCCTGTGTTTTACTCTTCTTCTCCTGAAGAGAGAGATATAATTTTACTTTCAGTAATCATTCTAATAGCTGCATATAATTGAAACCTAGTGTTTTCTATCTCAACTGTGAAATAAGTAGAGCTTCTTAAAAATTCAGGGTATTGTTAACTGGGTTTTTTAGTCCTTTGTTTTTTGCATATCTAGGAATGTGACATCGAAGAGAAGATTAACTTTGAAATCCGCATGGGAGAAAGTATCTGCAAACTACTTGCAGTGAGCACACGAAAGGACCAACTCTTGCAAGCAGTTAAAAACCTGATGGTTTGCAATGCTCGCATACTTGCATACAGGACTGAGCTACAGAACCAGAAAGAAGAGCTGATCTCCTGCAGAACCGTAGAACAGTGAGTAATAGCTCAAATTCAATGGGAGCATGATCTACCAGGCTTTTGCTTATGTGAATTCCTAGCAGCCTGTCTAGAAAAGTGGATTTGGACACTTCCTTCTGCTTTCTCCTGTACAAACTTAACATTACTGCTGCCTTAAAACATTACTTTTTAAGACCATCCCTGTCTCTTTATTTTAGAAAATTAAATACAAATCATATTTTTATTGACATTAACTATAATTCAGCATCTGAATATCAGGAAACCTACTAGACATATTTTCTTGATTACCTTTAGTGTACAGAAAGGTACCTAACCATGTCTGAAGCAACAAACCAAAACTATCCAAGTCAGAATACACCTATTTCTACTTTTCATTCTATTGTTATTAAGGTCTTATGATGGAATCATCGTGGTTAATTGGTACCCTCTGCTGGCCACTTCTGTTAACTGCAGCAAATAAAAAAATACAGCAATAAATATGAAGAAAAATCAGTTTCATTGAAAATATTCTCATGTTATAACTCTTGGATGAGCTATATGTGGTATATTTGAATAGTATATGATTATATATAGTATATGTGGTTTATATGAATAGTGTTATAATCTTTTACCTATTGGAACATATTTTGGGTGCAATGTTGAGAATCATGGTGCTGAGACACTTGCTCTCATGTTATTTAATGAATTATTATATTGCAATTTAGCATAGAAACTCTTCGAGGACATGCCTACCTCCCATCAATTCTCTCTATAGGAACAGTCCTGCTACTTTTTGCTTTCAGAAATGTGATCTTAAAGGAGAAATTCATTGATGGAAAGAACTGCATTTTCTGATGATATTAACTATTTTTGTGAAAGACAGTTTTGAAAACTAGCACTTACAATGTGTGATATTCTGTAATTGCAGTTGTATTGTTTATTCCTGCTAAGATGAAGACCTTTATAGTGATTTCTCTTGTATTTCTGTTTTTAATGCTGGGACAATATCAAATATGTGTATGTGTTGATTTACTCATGTCCTTGTCTTTGATGTCAGTGACCACAGAATGGTAATGGCACATGTCCAGCACAGGGCAGAGATACTTGGAGGTATATCTGAACAGCTGTATGGTTTTCTTACAGTCACAATCAGCTGAAGTGTTACTTGATTTCTGTCTGCCATGTGTTGCTTAGAGTACTGTCTTAAGGGGTCCTTTGAAGTGTCAGTGGAGATCATTAGAAGAGATGCATGGTATAGAGTTCTCTCTCTACCATTTAGGTCATATCTTTGTTAGCTGGTAGTGCATTTGCAGTTCTTTTTTCAGTATTTGCTCAAGACTGGAATTTGATTAAAGCTTAATCCAGATGATGATGACTAAGAGAAAATTCTAGGGTTTTCAAGTGAATTTTGTCCCTGTTTCTTGCTATATGTGTCTGTAATCTGTGAGTTCTGAAGATGTTATAACTGCCTCTGGAAGACAGAAATTGTCATTTCATCTTATTTGGTTAGGAGTTAGTAGCAGTGACAGATAAAAGGAGAGGACTCTTGTTACTCATTATCTATAGATAGTTTTGATTCAATTTAAGGTTGACCTTGAGATCTACACTCTGGCTACTTAGCAAACTGTCTGTGCCTGCATGTAAAATCTTAGTATTAACAATGCAGCGTTTTGTAGTTGGTCTCTATTAATAGAGGAGGTGGCAATTCTCTAACCAGTAATAGAACCAATTAATTAATTTGCTTATTCATTGACATGTACAGAAGGGGAAAAGTTCATAGTGTATTTGATTCTGTTGGAGCTAGAAAAGACAAGGAAGATGAATCTACTTGTCTTTTAATACCCAGGTTAAATAAGCTTTGGAGTAAAATCTTCTAGGGAATTAAGAAAATTGATGATGTACCTTCCTTCCAGGTTATCCTCAAGAATCTAATGACTCATATCTTAAACCAGAGATACCAAATTTAACTTTAAGGAAAAGCATTTGAAATGAACTATAATATGAAGACCCTGACACTTTTTAATATTTAAAAGGTTGTGTTTTAGGAGCCTAAGTGCACAGATCTCAAACCTTGTTTTTCTTTTCTTCTTTTTGGCAGATCTTCAGAAAATGGGACAAAAGACTCGGTGGCATGCAGAGCAAAGGTTGCTCTATCAGGTAAGCGGCTGGGTAGTCAAATATAGGAGCTAATTGGCTGGACAGTAACTTGTAATACAAATTATAGGAATCAGATGGTATTTTTAAAGTGTGTATGTGGTTCAGGGGCATAAATCGTCTTGTGCTTCAAGGCAACTTGTGCTTTTAAGTCATGCACGTGCTTTTGAAGATCCTACCTAGTATTTCCATTTTACTTTCAGGGACTTCCACAGTGGGAAATACTTTTCTGTTTGTCACTAAATGCTGAATCCATTTCAAAGCTAAACAAGTGTAAATGTGCTGATAACTTTTTTTTCTCTGCACAAAGTCAAACTTTGATGTGATCATACAGGGTATGTCTAACAGATAACGGGCAGAATTATAACTAGTATGCAAATATTATTAAATTAATGCAGATTACATTACTACAACAAAGGTATAATGGTAATGGCTTCAATGCAAACTAGTAACAGGAATATTTAACAGTGATTTCCAGCCGGCTGTTACTGGAAGGTACACCGTTTCCTTGCCTATTCTCAAACTTCAGCACTGAAGTTATCACTTGGTTTGTATGTGACAATAGAGGATGTTACTATATTTGGCATTCCTGTAATTGTTCATTGTGGCTGTTCTAGCTTTGCTAACAGATCTGATTGTGCTCCCTGACCTGCTTCATTAAAAATGAAATAGTGTAGAAAGGCTCACTACTTAAACTGTTTAAGTTAACTCTGCAGATTTTGACATATCTTTAAGCAAGATAACTTCTAGTAGAAGAGTGATGAGCACATGGCTCAGTAATGTTTTCTGCCAGCACAGCTGTTTGCAGAATGTGTATCTGTCTTTCCTCCTTATGGTAGTTTGGATGAAAGCATCTGTTTGCCTGTCTGTGCTGTGGTTGCACCTTTGGATTTATAGTTATCTGCAGTGAAGGCTTTAGGATCATACGGCACACTTTTGTTATCTTTAGAAAATCAGAATTGTGTAAGGACTCTTTTTAGTATGAAAAATTTGTTTAGGATATGAAACATCTAGCTAATTTCTTTTGATGGGACAAGAGAATAGAAGGATGAAATACACCACTTCCTATTGTGTGCCATCTGTTGATGATTCTGTCCTGTTACTACCACAGTGGTTCTCGAATTGGAGGCTATGTTCCTCACAAGTGTGGCATAGATTGAGACAAAGAAGAGAAAGAGGCATCAACTACCTCATGTGAACTCAAACCTGAGTGCCGGGATGCTGCCATGTCTCGCCTCTCTTCAGATACTTGTGTCGGAAAGCCAGGCCGGGTCCAGTTTGTAGCAGGAAATGTTTGTTCTTGGCTTCTGCTGAGAGATCTATGCTTTCTATAGGTTGCCTGTTATTAACTGCTTATTTTCCACAGTGTGTGCCTGAGAAGCAGAGAACTGGGGTACATGAGAAGTAATTGTGGGGACAGGCTTGTTCATGCTTGGCAAGGGCAGGATCCTCTTGGCAAGATACGTCATTGGGAGATCCTGAGATGACATTAATGCATGCCTTCCTGGTTCCTCCTTGCCTCATCTTCTGACCCATTACCCTGTGACCATTCACCATGCCCAGTCAGGTCCTGTCTGCTTCTCCAGCTGCAGTACATCACACCTGTAATGTCCCATTATTCTTCATTCCCCGTCTTTCCCAATCCTTGTGTAGCAAATTAGGCATGCAGCATTTCTTCTCTCTTGTATGCTGAGCTTCAGGTGGATTTGCTTGCCCTGCATGTGTAGAAGGCATGTGTGTTAATGCATGGACCTGCCTTGTTGAGAACGTGGTTGTGAGTACAAGCAGCATGAATCAAGACATGTCGTTATTCGCAAACGTTGTCTGGGAGATGTTGGAAATGAGGAGTGGTAGTCCATGTAATGTGACAGGGCATGTAATTTAAGAATTGAAGATATGGAATGGATTTTTTAGGGGAAAGTAATCCCTCCACTTATAAATATGTTAGGGCATCATATGGTTAGTACATGCCAGAGCTTAGACTATTATGAAAAAAAGTGTGATCATGTGGCCAACACCAAAAGTTCAGGAACAGCTAAGCAGGAGTACTGAGGAATGTACTCCTACAGAAAGCAACTGCGTGTCAGATACTGTGTGGGGAGTGTGTTCCCTAATCCACAGATTTTCACACTTCTATTATTTTTACTTATTTATCCCCCACGTGTATGAATAAATGACATAATTTATGTTATCTTATCAATCAATTTGTCAGAAGACAATACATTAAATGTTGATCAAAAAGCATAATCATAATTTATGGTAATTTTATAAAGGAATCAATTGCTTTAAATATGATTAATCGTAGTGCTTGAATGTATTCAATTTGAACCCATATGAATTTACAGCTAATGGTAACTGAAATTAAGGTGTGTGAAAATTGATCTTTGTTTTTGATAAATGGCAGCTCTTTCAATCAAAGAATGAATTGAAAATTGGTTTACAAGTGTCAGGTTAAACTTGTTTAAGCGATTGACTCTATCCTGATGATTTTCTAAGGTGTAAATTTTTCAGCCAGCATGATATTGAAAGTGACATATAGAAGTAATCTTTAATCTAGTACTCTAATTGTTAACAAGACCTATTGAGCGCATCAAAATTGTCATTCAGAGTTTGCTATGATTAAAGATGAGAAAAGGCTTTTATTGTAATGCTATTATTACATTCATGTAATTTTAAGACCTTTGTCATTTAGGAAAGAAACATTCTGTGCTTGGCTCTGACAGACATAAATATACTTATTTAAAGATTGAGAGACTTCTGTAACTGTTTTAATGAAAATATTTCTGTTTCCTTTTTAGAAATGCTTACTATGCAAATACATCTTTAGAAGTGAAAGGCGGTTTTAGAGTGTGGTGTTGTACTGATTGTTAGGAAGTGGCAGTCTAAAGCTGCCACTGAACTGGCAGTTCACTCTTGAAAATTTATTAGTTTTCATGAACACTTAAAAATAGGTGAATTTGCGAGTTTCAAAATTGAAATAGCATGTCTAATAAGATATCTCATCATATAATAAAAATTACCTTAAATTTAAATTTTTCTTTTAATATAACTTCTGAAAAGGTTTCACTTAAATCAACAAGAAGTTTTGTGGGTAAACCCCAGTAGGAGTACATGATGAGCTCATGCCAAAGTACCACTACTGTTTTGCATCTTATGTGGATTTTTCCATTAGCCTCATATGAAGATCAACACTGGAGTCAGCAATGCTCCTTTATGAAAATATTGAAGATTTTTATCAAAAGACAGTTGAGCTAGTGCTGTTCACTGCTGCCATCATGTGTCACTTAATATATTGCATAGATTTTTTAAACCACTGTGTTATACGTGAGGAGCCAACTTTGGATTTATAAAGCCCTCCCTGCGTTGTTGTTTAACAAGAGACTAATAAGAAACATTATGTCTAAGCCTGAGTCTTTGAAACTGGAGGGAAATGTCACTCAGTACTGTGTTGGATTGAGCAGATAAATTGGAAAATTTGTTGAAGAAAATACTTTTCTAATATTTAAATGGCAGGCATGACTTAAAATAATGGTTCTGTAATTGCCTTTCTACTATGGTTCTGAAGTAGGGTATTTCTGAGTTAAAAAAAAAGATTTCTAAACTCTTTATGCCAACTGAAATGATTCTAACTGGGAATGTGATTACAAGTGATACTTTCTCTGTGGTAGCAAAACAAGACTTAAGTGTTTGCAGTGAGTATCCCAGTCATTCCATTAAAACAGGAAGTTTCTCTATTTACAGTTGAGTGAGCAGTTTCCAGCACAAGGCAAGCAGACTTTCAGTTTACATCTATGTATAATAATGGGCTCAGAACCTCTGACTTTTGAGAGTACCTTTCAGAACTATATTACACAGCCACTCTGAAATATACTCTCAGGTACTTTCAAATGAGATTTAAAATATTCCTTATCCTAGCATAATTTTTAAAAGAAAATGACACTTTAAGTCGAAGTAATTTAGGAATTTTTTCTTTTGACATGGCTAATAAAATGGAAATAATTATGCTTTTCTTTGGTAAAAGGTTCTTTTACCTCCAGAACATCAGGAAAAGAAACAAACTTTCTGTAATTTGTTTTAATCTCTTATCTACAGTATTGGCTATAACTTAATTTCCTTACTTCTTTTTTTCCCTTTAGATATTCGAATACCATTAATGTGGAAAGGCTCTGATCACTTCAGGAACAAAGAAAGTATGTAAGATGTAACAAACTACTGTATACTTGTAAATTTAAACTGGGTGGGGAAATCTGTACTCGTTTCAGCCCCTTCTTTGACCTTTCAATAGGTCCATATATTACTCTGTTGTGTAGTTGCTCTTAACTTGAAGTTGTTGGTTGTAACAAGTTGAGTAAGTTCTAAATCCTGGGGTTCTGTATGTTTGAACCCTAGGCTCTAAAAAGTCCTGAGAAGAAATTCCGGGGGAACCAACAGAAAATTGTTTTTAGATGGATAGCTGAGAAAAACTTCCGATTAAACGTTTTGTTCTGTGTCTTGTCCACTCTTGAGAGAGTATATTGGAGGGTGTTTCTAGTGAGAAATTTAAATGAAAGTTGTCTGTTGGTGTTGAGTGTGTTATTGGATAGTCTTCAAGTACATGCATTTTGCTGTGTCATGGAGATTAACCCTAAATCTGTTCCAGCTGTCACATGGCATTGATTTCACTTTGATTTTCAGTAGGGTCAGAGGGGCTAAGCGTGGCAAAATAGACTAATCCTATATATTGCATTCATAAAATGATACAGGCTTTGTATCAAATGTAAGGGTTTTGTTTGGGTTTTTTTTGCTTAAAATCAGTTTTAAACAAAATTACATTTTTACTAACATTTCTGAAGTTATTGATACAAAATACCCCTGATTATCAGGAAAAAACAGAAGTTGAACAGAGGTAGGCGTCTTTCCCTCTGTGACTGCTGTTCTACCTATACAGCAGCTTTAACAGTTCAATATCATAAATTCTTGTGATGAAAATTTATGATGAGAAGAATTTGAGGGCAATTCCTTAGAGGTCTGAATTACCATTTCTTCTACTTTTATTTACTGGAAGCATTTAGTATTGTGATGTGTTATATGGGTAATAAAACATGTCTTTGGCTCTCACTCTGCAGAATCGCAGCGCTATGCAGTTTTTTGTTTGTTCAGAATGGGAGCTGAAGTTTTTGATACAGAGGTGGCTGTTGTGGATAAAGCTAAAACAGATATCTGCTTTGAAAATGTAACCATATTGTGAGTATAACTTATTTCTGTGGAATGAAGTACAAATATTGCTGTTTTCTTTTGAAAGTGGATATGATGATGAATAAGATAGGCTAAGGCCTCTAAGGTTTTTTGTGGGCAAAGGAATCGGTAAAGATCCTGTTAATTTCAGTAGATGGTGGATCCTCACTTCTGAAGGTTGGTTTTTATGTACGTGCTGGTTGTAGATACACCACTTGAACTGTACTTCTTTTCAGTTTTGCCATATTGAAGCATATTTCTTTATATAAAAGAGATAAACTTGTACTTCAAGGACAGAATTAAACTAATAGTAAAATCTGAAAGCATTATGCAATTTTTAGGGATAAACATTACACCCAGTTTTTGAAGTATTATTCTGTACAGCAGGCTATGGTCTCTTTTCACACCTTGTGTTCTGTTACATCTATATGAGCATATGCTGCAGCCACAGTCCTTACAGTTGAAGAATACTAGATGGAAAATTACTCATTTTCTTTAAAAGTAACTTGGAAAGGAGTACAAAGGTATTCTCATGTACTTTTTTGTTGCTTTATAATTTTTAAGAGAGTCCTGAGAGGTGCTTAGGATTTTTTTCATTTCCCCCTGCTTTATTTTTCATATTAGCAATTTAGATTAGGTCTCCTTGAGAAAGACTGACTGGAAAGCTAGAACTACTGAAAATTTTAAATAAAGATCCAGTAAACTGAGTGGTTGAGAGAGAATGGATCTTTAAATCAGATTTTAAACTCTCTTAAACGCATGTTGAAGTTAAGAGTGGGTGCAAAGATTTAAATCTGCTTATTCAGAGATTGACAATTATAATTTTATATGCACTTGACCATTATAATTTTCTGTGAAATACTGCAACAAAAGCAGAAAAGGCACCTTAATTTGACTTGTATTCCCTGAGATAAAGAAAGACTTTTTTTATAAAAGCCTTTGGAATGATTTCATTATGAGCTTCCATATAATTACATGATTTGTACCTGAAAGATGAGGTTACGCTTCTAATTTGATGACTAAGCTTGAGAATAAGAGAACTAGTAGAAGTGAAAACAGAAAGCATAGGCTGCAGAGAGAAAAACATAGCAGTAGGTAGTGAAGTTATGAATGATAAATTTTGTTGGTTGTGAGATAGGATTTTTTTCAGTAATGTGAAGGAGATGGGGTTCAGCTAAGATATCTTTAGAAAAGTTCAATCTGATTTAGGGCCATAGGCACGGATAGGTTTCCAATTGTGTGATTTTTGCGTAACAGTAGAGGGCAGATTTAAGTGTGTTTGAATGTCTTGCCTGTATATTTCCATAATATGGGATTTTTTTCATTTTTTAACATAAATGATGAAGTTCCTGTTTACCATTGTTTATGGTTTAATTATAACATCCATCTCATGACTTCAACACTAAGTTACTGCTGTGTACTCTAGGTTTTGTTTCCATATGAATGTATGTCTTCACCTGCATCTTATGGCATTCCTTCTCTTGATTAGAAATATATGCTACTTTATATATTAAGTAGCAGCAGCATGGCTGCATACTCAGTTAATTAACAAATGCTCTGAAATTTTCTCCTCCCCTCCTTCAGTGATGAAGCAAGACCAGATTTCCAGGTGAAGGTTGAAGTGTATAGCTGCTGTACAGAAGAGCCTTTATATGTAACAAACACTCCTAAGAAACTAGCAAGGAAGCTTAAAACATCCCTCAGCAAAGCTACAGGGAAGAAACTCAAAGCTGCACTGGAAGAAGACAGCACTGAATCCCTTTTGCCCGCTGACCTGGTCGTTCAGTAAGCTTTAGATATTGATATTTTGGTTTTATAATTTTAAAAATAGAAATAAGCCAAATACATTGTAAATCTTTGGAAAATAGCAAAAGAAGTGATTCTTTCTGTACTTATCTGAGTGAAAAAAATGTACATTTTAAATAGGAAATGAGAAAGTAGGTGTGGATTCCAACCATGTTGCTCAGCCTTGGGGCCTGGTTCTGATCTTGAAATATGCAAGTAGGCTTTATCTTTCTTGCTACGCAGCTAGCTAGCTGGTAAATTCACTATTATTTGCAAACTCTGTAATAATTTTAGTTTGACCTCTGGAGGAAATCAAGCTTGTACGATCAGTATGTCTGTCACTTTCCCCACCTACCTCTCCTCACCATCCCATTTACTGCTTCCTCCATATTTTTGCACCTAGCCAATTTTCTCATTCTTGACAGAGAGATAGATACATCTAGAAGTTACAAGCTGCATGAAATAAAGTGATATGTAGAGAGGAGAAACCACTCTTGTAGCCTCTCATCTCTTGAAGCTGACTGAGCTGTTTGCTGTGCTTGGGGACCATGCTGTGCACATGGGGGACATTCCACTTGCTGGCTTTTCTGTAAAACCCTGGACTGTCAAAGACACTTTACAATTACAAGCTGCTTAACAGGAATTTTCTTAATTGACTTCAGCACAGAACGTTTTTAAATTACTTACTGGTTTTCAGTGTTCATAGAAATAAGTGCTGTTCTCTGTAATTTACCTGTTCCCTTTTAAAAACGATCTTTAAGTCTTTCATGCATTTTTTAATTAAGTTAGCTGCCTACTAATTTTTTCCCAGCTACTTTAATTTAAGCAGGCCAAGTACCTACATTGTAAATACTGATAATATTGATTTAATTTTTTTTTAAAAAGCAATTTTTTTCAAGGAATTACTTTTTCTTTGGCGGCTGAATAGTAAAGAATCAATGTCAAATTCTTGCCAAGTGTTGAGCGTAGTCTAACTTCACATATCTATTTGCCTGGATTTTAAAAGGAAACATTCAAGTGTATTCTATCTTTGTCAAACTGGTATTCCTATATACTGATACTACTGTTTCAGTCAAAAACACACATCCAAGAGATCTGATCCAGAGAGCAAAGCACATTTTATCGCTAGCTTTCCAGCATGTTCCACCTAATGACAATGTATCTTTCAATCTCCATCATCTCAGGTGGCTGTGCTCTCCACAAGCTCCAGTAGCGCTGACACCCTATCATTAGATGCAGTTTGCTCCAGATAAAAGCATTAACTTATTTGCTGTCCATAGTTGTTTGAATATAGATTGCCTGTCTTCTAAGGAAGAAGCATCAGTAGACAATCTAAAAAGCTGCCTCCTCTCATGAGTTTTGCTTTTGGTTTCTCAACTGAAGTTACTTTCTTAACAGAGTTAAATGAACAATGATGCATTTAATAATGGCTTCACTAGATGATTAAAAAAATTCTTGGAAAGAAATGGGTTATTATAGGCAGAAAATAAGTGGTCACATTTTTTATAGGCTTTCCTTTGGATTTATATTAGTAAGACCTTGGTATGTAGCCTTTATAAAGGGTAAGAGATTGCAAGATTACAAGACATCTTTCAAGTATTCCCAGGGAGTTTTACCAGTCCAGCAGGTGAAATTAAACTGCAACAAAAAAGGGAACTTTCTGTATTCTATTTCTCTGTAGATTTCATTTGTACAGGCCTTTTTCTTTTCAGAGCACACATGGATGAAGTTCTCCATTTTCCAAGAACTCTGATGCCTCTGTGTCAAACTTCCTGCCTTAGAAATCTCCCTGGTTAGTGAGGAAACTGTCAGTCTTGTAACTTCATGTAAAAGCCTAGCAACAAAGGGCTTTGGACAGTTGGTTAACTTCGGTGATACTGATATTCTCTCCGCTCTTAATTATCTCACTTTTTATTTCTATACAGTCTTTTGCCTGCTTAATTTTTCTATTCTGACTTAATCTTTTTTTTTTAATTTTACATTTCTCATAAAAGGAAAATGTTTAGTGCAGTTATGCTATTGAATTCCAGAGTAACTAGGTTGCCCTTTGGATAAGTCATTGGAGGGACTCCCTGAAGTGCCTGTTTATTCACTTGCAGAACTGTTGTTACTGCCTTTTATGTGCTGTCCTCCACTGGGCTGGAGGCACGACTTCCATGTCCTATGTTTGAATTGACAAATTCATAGTGATATTTTGCTAGAAGTACGTAGTCTAAACTAATGGCCTCACTTTTATGATTGGGTTCTTTTTAGTACCTAAAGGTTATATTTGTATTTACCTTCTATTATTTAAGATCCATTTGAAAACTGAGCCTATTAAATTTTTTTTTTACTCACAATCCTTCACTCCATACATCTGGATGAGTGAACGGAGATTCGGATTAATATTCAGGAATAGATTCTAGAATCTGACATGTATTAATAAATATGCATCGATAGAAAGGGTGATACAGTTATGCCTTCTCATGCTGGTGTCTGTGTGGCAACTTTGGTGCCTCTGTGTATTGATCAGTAAAAAGATTTAACATCGAGCCTTTGCCACAGGCGTGTTGTGGAGATGAGCTTTTTTTTTTTTTTACAAAAATATTACATGGAAAAATGCTATGGACATGCAAAGTACTGAATGAGATGCAAAACCAGATTATTCATTGTTATACAAAGAAACTACCATTTAAGGCAGTTGGATAACTCTGTGAAATGTAGAGGCAAAACATAGTCAACAATCTTGATTAGCCAGTTAAATTTGCAGATAAAACTTTTCTAAATTATATTGCAGCTGGTTGAAAGGAATGACTGTTATATTTTAGAATGAAAATGTTACAGTGAAACATATTTTGAAAGTGAAGTAGCTATTTTTTTTTTGCAAGGTTGTTGTGGTAATTAGTCATGCTTTAGGAAAAAAGGTAACTTTAAAATCAGCACGGAAGTTTTATCTGTGAGAAGAAACAACTTTTTGGTACAGTTTAAGTAGAGTGGTAATGTATTGCTCAACTCAATGGCAAAACATAATCAGTGGAGAATCTTTTGCTAGGGAACTGTCTAGCAGGGAATATACAAATACTGATGAGTGTTCTTTCAGTTTGCCCTCTTGAAATGTTTCACAGCAGTGGTTTTTCACCCAGAATGTTATACCACATTTAATTTTCTCTTTATTCCCTTGAGATAGATGTGTAACAGACCTCCCTGCTAAGAAACTTGCTACTTTTCCTCCTCCTTTTTCATTAGTTAGGACTAGGTAGGCATCTGCCTTCTTGTTCTGCAGAGATTTTAAAAGATTTTAAAACTACATGTTCCTGCTGTGCTATTAGGAAAAATATCAGTTGAAAAATATTATGATGGAAAACTATTTTTCAATGATGTTAGTTCAGTAGTGTTTTCTCACCTTTCACACCACTAAGATATCTTATGCTGAACTGAAGATATTTTAAGGATCTTATGCTAGATCCTGTTATGGAGAGTAGTTAGTGACTTTGAGGGGTTTGTTTTCTTACGAACTTTGTTTAAACTGGCATTAGCCAGGTGGAATTCTTACTGCATTACTGGACTGTAAATCTGTTACTCAATCTGAAGAGTATTTGGGGGAAAAGGTTAAACATGTACCAAATTTATACTACTTTATTCCAAGAATTACATTCCACATGCACTGTGCTGAATTGTAAATGTGATACTTTTTTTTTTTCCCTAGGCAAAATCCAAAACAAAGGCATAACATTCCGAAATCTATAAGCACAATAAGTGAAAGAATCCTTTATGCTACAAAGCTGACTGTAGGATTTCTGCACAGATTTCTGCATGCAAAGAATCAAGCTATTAGATACTATTAAAAAATACCTATATAAACAACTATTTTATAAAGCACACTCTACCCAGGTAAAGCAAAAGAGCAGAGCAACATGGAAGAGCAGTATAAAGCCTTTTAATTTTTAACCTGTGTTTTCAGATAAAGTTTGCCATCAGTTGTTCTATTAACTACTGCAGGTTTGAACTTATTACCAAATCTATTTAATTTAGGCCTAGCAATAAAAGCTGTAAAACTATTAAAAGTTCCTTGCTGTCTGTCTAGAAGAGAGAGATGTTCTTAGCGTGCTCAGGGTGCAGAGAGGTTGGCTAGCACAGCCTATATGCCTGAGGTTTGCCTGCTGCTGGTGAGTGTGAGCCCATCTTGCAGGCAGCAGCCATGCAAGAAGTCTTCTCACTGGCAGTTCCAAGAGAAGTGGCTATGGAAAGAGCCACCTGATGGGCCTTGTGGCGTTGGTCCGAAAGTTTTCTGGTGGGAAGGAACTGGAGGTACACACAGTGTGGAGGCAGGAGATAAGGATATAGGAAGCAGATGAACAGACTGTGGGACAGTGTTGGCTTACAAGGAAAAGCAGAGAGAGGGGAGTTCTGTCAGAAGAGGTTGGGAGGGTGATGATCTGCGGTCACTGACAGGTTCTGCCTTGCACCATGGTGTTCCTTTGTACCCAGATGTGTTCTCAGGCATGTCTAGACTCCCTTTCACCTGAGCAACATGAAGCAGAAATGTCTTAAATGTGCCTTTTCTTTCACATTTAGTGGTGCAAAGTACAGTTTGCTAGCATATACCACTTTGGGACTGGAGAGTGCTGGCGATAATTTCAGGACCCACAACCTTACCATTACAGGAAATGGTAAGTATATATTGTAACAATTTAAGGAAATAAAAAAAACAGTAACGTTTTACATTTCTCTCTCTCGTAAACTAAAGATCTTAAAGAGATTATTTTTCTTTATACTTAATACAGAACAACTTTAATAAAGTATTTAGTGGCTTTAAAACAGGCATCTGTACACAGCTGAATAAACTCTAAACTGAGTAAAATTTCAAGTCCAGATGAAAATTGTATTCTTTTGGGAGTTTCTTCTGTCATTTGCATCTTGGTCTTATGTGAGCTGTAGCTATATATACAAATTGTTTTCCCTTTCTCACAACCAAGGAAGGGTATCAGAATGAAGAACAACTTTTTCCTCTGTAGTCAGAAGAAAAGTAGAAAATTAACTTCAGTTCAGCCTGGTTGTTTCAGGCCTAGGTTTAACACAGGATATAAGTAAGTGTGTGCGCTGACAATTTGTGTTGGTCGCTGTACTTCAGCTCTGGGACAGCACAAGTTGGCAGCAGTCAGTTTAGATGCTAATACAGGGCCTATGGTTATGCTGCAACGGAGGGTAATGGTTTAAGTAGCAAGAGTAGAGTTTTTAGTGCTTTGTCCATTATTTTCTGAAACGATAGCCCTTCTCATAAACCACTTTCTAATTGTTCACTTGCAACATGGGACTTTCACTATATGGCACTACAGCTTCTGGGAACTTTATCTTTTACTTGAGTAAACTTGACCTCAAAGAGAATTTCATTCTTTACATTTCACTAATTCTGAACAAGTATAGATTTGAAGATTTATGGCACATTTGTTTCTTAAAGGATTGGATGAATAATTCTGTGTATCTTTGATATTTGTAAGCCTTTCTTTATTAGTACTTTATACTCTTTCTTCTTCAAATTCCTTTTCCTGTCATCAATTTAAATAACTTAATCTGGTGAGAAACGACATACCTGGATATTTTAGTTCATTACAAGCATGAAACATGACCAAAAACACAGTCATGTCAATGGAACTTTGTATTACCTGCTTCTAATTACAGAAGAGGGAGCCTATTATATAGCAGAGCTGAGTGAGGAGGGATATTACAGTTCATTAGAAACTCCTTGGAATTCTAAATGCTCTTCTAGTGCTGAAGACAGAAGTAGATACAAATTCTAGGCCTTAATAAAACAATCTGACACAAAGTGCTCATCTATAAATGTAGCTGTGCGCCACAATAGGATGGGCTCAGGGATCCTACTTAGATGAGATGGCTTGTATATTTATCTTTCAAAATGTTCCTAGCTGTGAAACGAGATCTATATTTTATGTAAGAATAACTTGTTCTTGCAGAACAGTCTCTCCATTTTTAGTTGAAATGTTTTTGGAATTTTTTTTTTTATTAAAAAGATATACTGAAGGCTAAAAATCAGTTTTAGTCTAATCCTACAGGATGAAATCTCTGTCTTTAAATATAAAAAATGCATATTTATGTTAATGATCTTAGTGTAAAAATGGATGTAAAAAGCTAAACTATATATTTAGAGCAAGTGTTTGGAACGAAGTGATTGTCTGTCTTTTGCCTGGTCTTTTCCCCCAGAGGAATCCTCTTTTTGGCTCCCTCTATATGGAAACATGTGTTGCCGTTTAGTTGCTCAGCCTTCCTGCATGATTAGGGACACGATGGTAGGATTTCTTAATCAGCAGGTAAGACCTTGCTTGTGTTTACATCCTCCTCTGTTAATAGCTGTCACTAAGAGTCAACTGTTAAAACATTTGCTCTTATCTGAAGTGGTTTCTTGAGAACTGTTATTTTTACCTGTTCAGCCTAAAGCAAGGGGCAAATTCTGCATTTACAAACAATACCTTCAGTGGATAAATGTGAAGAAATAAATGTTTCCTTGGCATGCTTATCAATACAATTATTTAGGCTGTTACATAAAGACCAAGTAGAGTTGTTTCAGAATTTGCTTAGGCTGGTACTTGACAACACCAGTCCTAATAGTCCTGTGGCTTTCATCCTTGCACATACCTCTCATTGTGCTAGCACAAGAGTTCATATCACAGCACAGTAAATATGGTTAGTGAACTGAGCCATATTTAAGCTCACCCCTTCAGAAATGATTCATATGAACTCAGTTTACTTCTCTATTTTGGTTCATTGCATGACTAGGCAAATGAGAAAGTGATAGCAGAGGGCCAGAGGGACTGGGTCATTTGTCAGGAGTGCTAAATTACAGGCTTTAAACTGGTTGTGAAACTGTAATGCGTTTATGAAAGCTGTCTAGAAAATTCATTTGAGAAAGTGGAAATTCTAGACAAATGGCTTTACTTGACATTTGTTGAATGTATTGTGTATTTCCACAGTGAGTTACTCTTTTTATTTCTTTCATTGTGCAATTGCTGTAGCAAATAAAGGTGATTTCTTTCTTACAGCAGACACTAGTTCTAGATTTCATTCTGTATGAAACAGCAGATTCTGTATTATTAGCATCACATGGCAATAAATCTGCAAAAACTGTAAAACACCAAAAGATATTTAAAGAATTGCTAACATTTCAAAAATCAGTGACTCTGAAATGTTCTGCAACAGAAAGTGCTTGAGAAAATAATTCAGTGTGGCTAAGTTTTGATCACGCAGGTCTGATCTGTGTATACCTTGTAATATGCTCTTAATTTGTAGTTCACGTTTGGTAATTTCTGACTTATTTGTTCCCTTTAGCAAATGATAGGAAGTCTGACTAGCTGGAGGAGGCTCTATTGTGTGCTAAGAGGTGGCAAGCTCTTTTGCTATTACTCACCAGAAGAAATAGAGGCTAAACTGGAGCCAGCATTGACGATTTCCATCAACAAGGTAAAATTGGTTGTATGGGTTTTTTTCTTGATTGGGTATTTTGTTTATTTTGGGGGAGGTTGTTTTTGTTTTAAGAAAAGCCTGCAGACATTGGGGCTCTAAGCTGCCAGTATGTAGAATACTTTATGGGGAGCATGTGGATGGCATATGCTTCAGTGAAATTTGCGTTTGCTGAATTTTTTAGCAAGGACATTACATTTCTTAGCTGTGGACAGAAGTTCCATCTATTACATTAGACTGTTGAACATAGAGGTAAAAAGGAGGGTTTTTCCTTAGGAGAGGTGATAACTTGTTATATGACAGTTCCATAAGACAGCCTTGGAAACGTATTGCTTACAGTCCCTTAGCAATTCTCTGGTAGAGTTTTGTCCTCAGCAAGGTGGAATTTTAACAAAAGCTTTTTTTGGTTTTGTGTGTTATTTAGTCTTAATTAGAAGGAGAACTGGAAAGTAGTTCAAAATATTTTAGTGCCTTAAAATAAGCTGCTTTTCTTAATACTGGTTTTGCGCAGGACTCAATAACGTTGAAAGTTCTGTTCTCTAGGATGACATTACTGCTGCTTTTCATACCATGATTGGAAAGGTTGAGTTTAAAACGTGAAGTTAAAATGTTACATACTGTTTGGCTAAAGAAACATTACATATTACTTCAAACTAAATACTTTCGTATTCAATTTAGGAATGTTATTGGAAGGACCTTCTAGAATGGTGAGCATTAGTGTGAACAGATGCTTTCAAAAACTGTTTTTGGTGCAGTCATCAAGAGTTAATATCACATAAGGATGAGCAGAGGAACTTAATGTTATTGGCAATTGACATAGCTGGATTTGTCTTACATAAGTAAATAAGACATATTTGGAAACTGTGTTAAGCACAGGTCAATCTGCATTCTGCTGCTGTACTGCTGTGAGCGCTTAATGCCAACACTAATTCTGAAAGAAGCATTCCTCCCATCCCGTCACTTGTTCGGACTGCTGTGCTGCTTTATGCCAGGGCAGGCATTAGGGCAGCTGACTGATGAACTGGACAAGGAAGCTGATATGGGTTAGAATTAGCTCATTTTGGGGGCAGGAGGAGTTGGCTCAACTGTGGTTCCCTTTAGTAAGTTCTCTTTTCCAGTTCACCGCGTGGCTACACAAATGCACGTGTGGTACAAGAATGGGGCTAGGCTATGATTGGGAACATGTAGGGATGTAGAGCAATAAAGAACTGCTTCTTAGATCAGCAATATCAGCATTTCATGGCTTTAAAGTTTCTGGAAAATATGACTGCATTCTCACCTAGAGTGAGACTCGTATATAAACCAAGCATTTAAACTAGTTATAATAATGTGAACTGTTTGTGTTAGAACTTCTTTTTTTTTAATGTGCTAAGATTTTAAATTGATTCCTTAATTAAAAATACCTTTCTGCCAGTGCTGTATCTTTAATAGAACCATATTTTCTTCCAATTGTTCATGCATTTACATTAAATAGATGTTTAGACGGTGATTTGTATTTAAGCAGGTTTGCTTGCTTACCTCTTCAGTCACTTTTAATTGCATTAGCCTTTGCCATAATTCTGTTTTCCAGTTGTTCACAATATCAGTTAAGAAATGTTAAATTTTAGTAAATTATAGAATTATTTCAACCATATTCTAAACGTAACAGTAACATTTTAAAAAAATCATCTGTTGGGCTATCTCATATCTTTCCTTGGAGGTTTTTGTTTTGGTCTATATCCTAGTTTTGCTTTTCCTTTTAAAATAGCCATGTTCTACTGTTCCTCCAAGTTACCAATACACATAGAGCCTTTGGTGGGAGACTGTACGTTTGCAGAGTATCCTTAGAGCTAACACATCGAGGGTACATAAATCATGTGTCTTATACCATTTTACAAAAATGTCAGACTGCTGGAGAATATGGCTGTGAATCCTTCTTCAATTTAAATCAAAACCAGAAAAATGGCAATTTAAAAGATATTTGGATACTTTATTATTTAAACAGTTTCTCTTGAAAATAAATTAATGCAGATATTTTTTGATTCTTTCATTATGAAATTTCTCTTGTGGATTAAATGAAAGCAAACTAATCATATGAGCTTGTCTGCTACATGTTATAGAAACAGCAGTTTCAAAATGAAAGTTGAGATTGAACGCCAACTCTACACATTCTAACTAAAATCTCTTCTGGTTGCATATATGGCATTTTCATTTGTAATATGAAGCTGATCATGTAAGTGAAGGATACTTTCTGAAAAGTAATAAATCATCTGGATTTATGAGAAGCTCTCTGGAAGATATTCACACTGATAGCCTTATTTCCCATTCCCTTTGAATCAAGACTTGAAGAAGCCATTAAGACCAGCAAAATCATTACTTCAACTTCAGATGACTTCACTGCTACTGCTGTTGAGCAAGAATGGTTCTGCAGTTCCTATTATGCAAGTGCAGCTATTATTGTTCCAGCTAAATGTGATTATGACATATTATATTGCACAACTAAATAAGAAACGAGAAATGATATTTTCTGTAGCAAAGAAAATTTGCTGGAATCCAATTTGAACAAGAAATATTTCTCATGGGCCAGTTCCTGATTTTTCAAGTTCTTCCTAGTTTGAAATGAATAATAAAGGCCTTGTATACGTCTGATAGCTTAGCAAATGGGTGCATATGCCAGTGGTTCACATTATTTGCTCAGTATTTAGAATACTATGTCCTGGTCATAGATGATAAAACAATATTTTGTGCCATGTATGCATAAGGCTTGAGGAATTCTGGGACTTTGATTTGTGTTAACATAGACCTGTAATTTCTTTCCTGGCATATTTTGACAATGCTGTTTTTGTTCTGGTGACACGCAGTGCAGCAGACCCAGAGCTATCTCCATGTTCATGCTAATCATTGAGGTGAACAGGATGAGGAACAACAAGTGTGTGCAGCCATGGGTGCAGGGTTCATAGACTGGTTGCTAAGTAGTTGTAGCAGGAGTTAAAGGACAAAATCAAACTGACATTTCTGCAGACTGTTACCTTGAATGACAGTTCTTGCTGGAACATCAGTTCTGAGCTAGATCAGGTAGAGAAATTCTTTGGAAAATGTAGTGACGGCTGCAACAGCATAACTTCAAGGAAACCATGTAGTATTGTCAGGGAGTTCACCCTTGGACTGGAGTAGAAGGATATCAATACAAGTTCTTGACCATGTAAACATTTAGGCAATATGAGCAATATTCTGTGTGTGTGTCAGGAGACTAGATGATCAAACTAGAGCGGCCCTGAAAATATCCATGTTCTTTGTAGTAAGGACTTTGTCCCACTTGATGGCTTAGACAAGCCTTAATACATGTGAAAATATTTTGGAAAACTACAAACTAGTTAGATGCCTCCAAGTGTCTGGTATCTCACCTCACATTGCTCAGTTTATTTCTGCAACTGCTTAAAAGAAATTGTGGATATGGACAGAAGTAGATGTAATACCTAGATCCCACATGGTCGACTTTATGACACAGATGATCAAATTCAGAGGTTTGGAAACTATGCTTTCTGGCTCCACAGAATGCTGGCTGGTTATATAATGCCATCTCCTTCTCCTGGTTTTTAGCTGCTGCATTGCACTGAAGATAGCTAAAATGACATAGAAATCCTAATATTGTTTTTCCATGTTATACTTGTACATTATACTTATCATCCAGTGACCACAAGGATGCTACATTAATACAGGTTCACAAAACAGTGAAGAAGGAAAGAGGAAATATTTGTAGCTGATCAGATGAACTTGATATTGTGCATAAATGTACTTGAGAACCATTTTGAATTTAACCTTATTTCCCTGCTTGCCTAAAACAGACACTGTAGAAATTAACATTACAGCAGAAACCAACACATGAAGAGATTATATTTTGTTTCCAGTGTTGTTATTTCTTGGTTTATTTTTTTGGTACTAAAAACATGAAGTAAGTTTGTTATATTTGATTTGGTTTGTTTAATCTTAAAATAGATACACAGAAAAGGATCTTGGGTTGTTCAGTATTTTTCTCAAGAACTGTAATTTGCTTTGATATCTTAAAATAATCTTTAGAACCAGTTCTCCTCACTGTGTTGGGATTGGCTTAGCAGGAAAGTGCTGCATCTCAGCAATAAAAAAGTTCATGCTCTTTCTCTGGCTTTCCTCTTCCCCTTGTTTTTTGTTTTTTTTTCTTTTTAGCTTAAAAGATGAACTTTCCAGAAGGGTGTTATCAGACAGGGAGATTTCTTTATCTGGAGGGAAAAGTATAGAGGAAGGTTCATATTTACATTCCATTAAAAAAACCCCAACCCTATAGTTTTCCTTGTTAGTCTTTCTCCACCTTCAAAAAAAAAAAAAAAAGTCTTTTGCATATAGGATGTAAAACTGGCTTCAGCTTCCCTGAAAGGGTCATTTGAGTTCAAGATTCAACTCGATTTTTTCTGTCCCAATCCACTGATTGTTCTTGTCTTTACAGTGGCCATAGCAGAGTTGGTTCAGTGGTCTGTAAGACTGCAAAAGGTCGAGCGTTATTATATCATGGTACCTTAAGAGGCTTTTGTTGTTTTGGTGGCATTTGGGGTTTTTTTAGGGGGCAGGTGTTGTTAAGTGGAACTGGGCATGTAGTGTAATTCACCCAAGCTTGGTAAATTCATCAGCCCATTACTATAATGGCATCTTGTGTCACTCCTTAAATATTCAAGCATCAGCTATAGATGGTTACTTGACGATTTATCTCCTTTGAATAATACCGTAGTTGTGGGGTAAAACCTGCAGCAAACATCATTAAATAAACTTGTGTGTATGGTATGCTTGAAGTTCTTACCTGTCAAATGTTAATCTATTTGATTTAATTTTTTTTGCTGGTATCTATGGTTACCTGAGTTAATGGGATATAGAGCACTTATGGATGAATTACTTCATCTCCTATTTTTAGACAGAAGAATTTAAATGAGCATATCAATCAGATATGCTACAAGCAGCTGTTGGTATTTCAGATGGTTACTTCAGTAATGCATTTAAAATATGGGGAATGTTCTGTAGAGTAATTTTTGTTTTTCTGAGTATCAGAACTAGGCTTGTCCCTGTGGGATCCCATGTGTAAACTTAATTTCTGTAGGTATGTGTTTAACATCTTTAGCTAATGTTTGACATTTGGTTGAATTGTATAAAAAAGAACATGGTTCATCTGTCTCTACGGTACTATGAGGAGTGCCCTGAGGCCAGCTTTGTGGTCAGATTCGCTGTCCATCCAGACGGGAGACATTCAGACACAACCCTGACTGTGGTTGTTGGCTTCCCTCAAAGCCTGGGACACTCCCTGTGCCAGGGACACCCTTGTGTGACAGGAGGGCACTGCATGGTCCTAATGTGGGTCAGGCGGCCTCGTGTCCTGCCAGGCTGGTCAGCTCTAGGGTGCTGGCTGGCTCCATGGTGCCAGAACTCATCATTCCATCAGGATTTGGGATTAGGCTGCTCTCCTGGGTATGCCAAAAATCCTTTTAAGAGCAGTATTGTAATAGGCTGTTGCTTGTTCAGACAGGTTGAATTGTACGTGCAAAGTTATTCCCAGGGTTTCTGCTTTTACTTTTGTAAATAAAGTAAATTAATTTGTTCACCATGTTGTGATGAGCAGCAATGTTGACCAGTTGTGTTCTGGACATTTTTTCACTGGCGTTTTATCAGACTTCTACTAAAATCTTTCAGTATTTTACATATGAAAAAACCCCACTTTTTTTTCTGTAGGGTGTAAGTTCATTTTTTTTTAATTGTGGTAATGCTGTAACAAAGAAACTAGATACTGTGAAAATACCACTGGATGTAGCGTAGAAGATAAAAATCAATTGAACTACATTCTTGAACAGAAGGGAGAACCTTGTCTGTAACAGTGCTGCTGCATAATTTGAAAGCCTTTCTACTATTAGCTAAAGAGATTTGATAGACTTGTGATATACTTCTCATATATATTTTTACAGTTTCTATGTAGCTATCCCTAATTAAGACAAAACTAAAATGTATTTTGTAATGACAAAAAGGATTTTTTATTATTATTATTATTTTTAATATTAGAGCAAAATGTTTTTTCATGCTGGAAATTGTTCTAGCAGAACTGTATGGGTAATTGCTACAAATGTTCCTTTAAATGTGAACTAGGTAAATTTCTTTTTAAATTTCCTGTCACTACAGTATTAGCCCTGAATGTCCTGATTCACTAAGATGAATATAAAATAGATACAAGTTTGGAATACATTGCATAAACACTGGCTCAAGGAATTACAGTGGGAGACCTAAATAGTAGCTGTAACAATGTGGTTTTCCAGCTGAAGAGTTCAGAGAAAAGGAGCTGCTTGCTGTTATTTTGGATTATTCACTAAACTACTGCTCATTCTTCTCCACAGTAAGAGATGAGCTGGTGAAAGCAGAAGGAGGGGAAACAGAAGACGTACATTCTGTAATTCAGAACTAAATGGCAATAATTGTGCTCCATTCCCTGATTTTTCATCTTTTATGCCATTTTAATGGTTTCATGAGAAAATATTTCTATGAGCAGTTCTTTACATGAGTTCCTCTTTTAATTGGAAATTAATCTGGAGTAGATAAAAAGCCAAATGATACCTCCCTTACACTGTTGTTGGCCGTAAGGTGTGGAGCTGAAGCAGTAACTCATTACCACAGTTTGTTGTTCCTAGGAAACCAGAATTCGAGCTGTGGATAAGGACTCCAAGAGAAAAACTAATAACTTCTCTGTTATCAACCCTGTGTCTGGACAAGCTGTGACGCAACTTTTTGCTACTGACAGTAGGGACGAACTTCATAAGTGGATGGAGGCTTTCTGGCAGCACTTTTATGATCTGAGTAAGTAAGCAGGCAGTGCTGGCAATGTGCCCTGCAAGTGGGGTAACATCAAAGGGATTTTTGAACAATTTGAATTGGAATTGCCTCATAAGTCTTTGTTTGCAACAACGAGAAGAAAAATGTTCTTTGGAATAATATTGGGTGATGATCTAAGCTGTTGGAAGGCAAATATTTGACTAAACCAGAGTCCACGTGACCACGTGAGTTTTTGGAGGAAACCAGGAGCACAGTATGTCCATCAGTCTCAAAAGAACTTGGTCTCTTTTAGCATAGTTCTAGATAATTTTTTTTAAGGACTGCAAAATTCTCACCATGTCTTCCTTCACTGTGACAGGAAGAGTCCACCTCTGCCTGGGTATCCTACCAGTGCTGTGTTGGTTTTGTGAGACTCTGCAAGTATGAATGCTTCAGGCATGGAAGTGTCAGTGGGAAGTGGTAGGATGCTGGATTCATTTGGGGCCTCAGCTAGGATGCTGGTTCAGCCAGCCCTTGCAAGGGGGCACATATATGGGTTTTCCTTGCTCAGCAGTAGAATGGATGAATTAAATAGCAATTTGTTGCAATAGAATTACTTGATGCTCTTAGTAATTCTAGGGGTTTTGGTACCCCTTGTCTCGTGGGAATATGCTCACCTAGCCACTCTCCAATCCAGTCATGCAAATACACACTGCTTACTTGAACCTGGTAAAAGCTGTACCTGAGGCTTTGTAGCAGATGATATAAATGAGATGATAAATGGATCAACCCTGATCCTTTGGCTAACCTCTGGAACAACACTGTTCTTACATGAGAGAAGAAACTGACTTATTGGTGTGAAACAGTGATGCAAATAGTATTGAAGTAGTACACTATGTTGCTTGTTTAACACCAATTATTTAAGAACTATATAACTAATTTCTCTTTGTCTGTTTCCTCTGCTTGGTAGTTTGACTCACAGGTTTATTAGGAGTAGAGAACAACTATCAGTTATTATGCTGTCATTGACAAAGTATGGTTGGTTCCTGATACTCATTTTTACCAGGTCACAAAACAGAACGAGGTCAATTGATGAAATATGAGTCAGAGACTATGCCAATAAAATCAGTGAATTGAGGCTGTGGAAACTCAATATAGTAGTTCGTATTGCTAGTCCTTTCTAGCTCTGATTTACAATGAGAAAAGGCTCTATCAATTAAAGAAACACACCAAGCAAAAAACTAGGGCATCCTCTCTAAATTAGCCATAGAGTGGAGTAAAAGAACTACTTCTTATTCATGATAGATAGAATACCCATGGATTTTTTGAGACATTTTCCTTAGGTTCAGAAAAAATGGGTCACTTGGCATTTAAATGCCTTTCTTCCCTGGTCTAAAATTCTCTTTAAATTAATGTGCTCAGAAAACTTAGAATGATTGGTATGAACAAAGTAATTTTACTGAGTCTTGTTTTCCTTGAGGTCAAAATCTATTAATAGAGAAAGAGGTTTCCATGCCTGCTAACAGATAAAAGGCAAGTTATCCTCTATTAAAGACAGAACATTCCTTTACTATAATATTGTAACAGAGCTGTATAACATCCAGCTTGCAGTATATTGGAGGTTGTTGCTGATAACTTCATGAAGCTTCCCTAACCTTAATTTTTTAAATTTTTTTTTCCTTATGAATTTATGTAATGTTTGAGGCTTTGAAGGCAAATCTTGATTAATTAACCTTCATAAATAAAACAGTACTGCTGGGATGCTTAAATTAAAGGTAGTAGCTTACAACTTTTGTGCTAAGAAAATGAGTACAGAGTTGAAAATACAAATGCATCCAGAGGATTCCTGCTAAACAAAAATCAATGCTTACTGTTTAGCATTGCTTTGGAGATAGTTTCCTGACACAAGCTAGTAACTTCAATTTTTTTTCAAGCTGAAGTGTTTAAGTTCCAGTCATTGCTCCGTTTTCTCTCTCAGGCCAGTGGAAACATTGTTGTGAAGAACTTATGAAAATTGAGATTATGTCACCACGGAAACCCCCTTTGTTCTCGACAAAAGAAGCGACCTCCGTCTACCATGATATGAGTAAGTGAGATTTGTCTTTTCAAGTTGGAGGGTAACAGAAACAACGTTGCCTTTATTCAGATGGCTTCTGGTGTTGATGTTGAAACACTGAGGTTTTCAAGGACTATTCAGACAATGAAAGAGCAACATAATTGCATACCAAGAAGTTCATATTAAATCTGAATTTGTAATAGCACAAATAATGTGTACATTTTTATAATCTGAGCCAAAAAATCTGCCATCTGAACTCTAACTAGGGAGCCCTGAACGCATTCAAAAAAGCTGTTGCTAGAAATGAACACTCATCATAAGAATAGTATAAAGCTCAGGAAATGTAAAGGTAAAGTAGTCCAGTCTGCAAAGCAAAAACATCTTTAACTAGTTGCAGGAAGTAAATTTGCTGTTCTCAGAGCTATTTAAAGGTTTACCTAACATAACTTACCTAATTGTTTGGTCTTTGGCAATGATGTTGAAAAGTACGCTTGGAAAGATCTAGCTAGTATGTATTTGAGGCTTGTGTTTTTGCAGAGCAAAATGGTATGCAACAGGATTATTTTAATAGTTTCATTACAGAAATAATATTTACAGACTAGAAAAAGTAGGTCACTTTGTTTTAATGGTCCGATGCAGTATTGACTGGGAAACACTGTGCAACTATAAATGCTTGGCTGTGTGCTGCTTGAGACTGGGACTGTGAAGATGCTCAAAATGCCGTGTGAGTCACTGAGTTACCAGGCATCAGAGCACTGAAGAGTTGAGAGAGTCCTATCTAGGCTATGAATGCAGAACAGAAAGGCAGTAAATCAACTATATAGAAGTTGTATGAAGGTAACACGGTAGCATAATTCTACTGATACTCGAGTACATCAGTGAGGAGCAGAACACAAACTCTGTTTCACTCTTAATATACCAGATTTTTTTCCTGTTTGTTTATAGTGTTCATAGGTAAAACTCTGTGTTTAAAAACGTGTTGAAAATCATTAATGTGGCACCTGCCACATAAAGATATTGCTGCTGTTTGAGGCTAGTACTACTGCGTTATACATAGAAAATTAAAGGAGGTTGTAGTGAGGCTGGTGTTGATCTCTTCTCTCATATTACTAATGATAGGACAAGAGGAAATGGCTTCAGGTTATGTCAGGGGAGGTTTAGATATTAGGAAGAAGTTCTTTACTGAGAGAGTGGTCAGGCACTAGAACGGGCTGCCCAGGGAGGTGGTGGAGTCACCATCCCTGGAGGTGTTTAAAAGAATGAATAGATGGAGCACTTGAGGCTATGATCTAGTGGTTAGGGAGATGTTGGGGTGAAGGTTAGACTTGATGACCCTAGAGGTCCTTTCCAGTCGTACTGATTGTATGATTCTATGATAAGAAACCAGGCAAGACAGTCTCAAAGCACAAAAATTAAAATGATATATGTAAAGATATCCCATTTCCTGCAGGCTGGAAGCACAAGAATATTTAGTCATAGACTTTCTTGGGCCTTCTGTGAAACAAAATTTTCAAAGCACTATACAACAAAATATGTTTAATATCCAATACATATAGGTTTCCTAGTAGTATTTTTTTTTTTTTACTTTTACTTGGAAGGAAATATCAATGCCTACCCCAGTGCCTCAATGTCAGCTGTCACAAAAACAGTTCCTTCCTGTTACCTCCATTCTCTTTTTGAAAGCATATGTAATCTTTTCAGTTTCATTCATTAATACTCTTAATAGCAATCCAGACTTCATGAGACACAGCTAATACAGTTTTGTATTCTGAATAGTAATAACAAAATATGTAGCAGTAAAATCACTGGTAGAGTTTTAATCTTAGTTAATTGCTGTCCCTTAAAATTACAGGCATTGATTCTCCAGTGAAACATGAGGGTTTAGCTGATATCATACAAATTAAAATTGAAGAGAGTGATGGTGAGTACCTGTTTGGCCAGCAAAAAGAGTCTACATCTTCCTTACGGGCTTCACTCTTCGATGGATCTCACAAGATAGTTGTTCAGAAAAACATGCATCTGGGCCTGAAAGGAGACACTACAAGTCCTAATGACAGCAGAGGCAAGAAAAGAAGAGCTCCACCTCCACCTTCTGATAAGTCACCATACAGTGCAAAAGCACAGATAAACACAGAGCAACTAGGCAAGGAAAACTGGGAGAAGTCTGACCTCACACCTGGTAGTAGTTCTTCATTTGATTCGAAGTTACCTACAAAAATGTAGCAGTTGCAGACACCCATTGCTGCTCCTCACAAAATTGGTACTTGTAGAAAAAGCAGTTTAGTTGGCCATGGGAATTCCATTTCATTGGTTAACGAGACGGAGTCTGAAACCAAACCAGTACCAACCCCTAGACAAAAATGCATCATAGAAATGCTAGGCCCTAGGTTGTGGTTGCAGCCATAGACATCATAATTAGATTAGGAGAGTCTCTGGAATATTAGGTTTCTCAGCCTTCTACTATAACTCTTGAGTATAAATAGATTTAGCATATGGCTTATAAGTATTGAAGCTAAAGCTTTTTTTAGTTTTAGCCAGGGCATTAGTACTAGGAGCAGTCTTAGCTGTACTCGTTATTGCTAACATCTACATAATTGCACTAGTAGCAAGGGGAGTTATCTCTGTCTGAAAAGAATAGTGCTATTTCTGAAGAAGAGTGGTTCAGTACTTTCGTACAAAAAACCAGTAGTGCTCAGGGTAACTCAGTGTCCCTGCAGCAGGGATGTTGCCATTGCCTTCTGCCAGTCCCCCAGCTTAGCCCATCTGCGGCTCCTCAGACTAGTTCAAGTGGGAATTTCACACACTTGTTTCTCGGTCACTGGGAACCACTGCTTATAAAATAACATACTATGAAAAGTTGTTGTGCTCTTCTGAATGATTCTGTAACTCTGTATGAATTTCTGAAACAGTTCTATCAATTTAGCGTGGGATCTCCCAAGTTCTTGCTGGTGCATGTGCTGTCTGAATGGACCAGGATTATCTATGTAAAAGTAAGAATGTGATCCATCACAGCTGCTTATATCGGACTAATGCGAACATTTAAAAACAGTACTGCATATGAACACCTCAGGATTTCATTTTTATGGTTGTTTTTTCTGACAAGTGGGGCTCTGTAGCATAGCTTCTCCTTTGTGGAGTTTCCCAGCTGTTCCTTGTAGGTAGTGGGTTTGTAAACATGGCAGTGTTATTGGTAAACAAATGGGGTTTTTTCCACCACTCATTCTTTTTGAAATAGCAAAAAATAAGTACTTCAGGTGAAAATACTGAATTTTTATATTCTTCCATCAGACTGCTCACCATTTTTGTAAGAAGTTATTAGGGTTCCTGTGGCACCTGCAAGACATCTATGGCATACAGAAAAGATTCAGTTCTTCTGGATCCATGGCTTAAATATCCAACCCTTTCCTTGTTTGATGCTGGAAATTTTTGAAGAGAAAAGGTCTGCTTGGAGATCTCCCTCTAGAGCTTTGGTATTCAAACCTGTGTTGAAAGAGTCATATCAGCAACTGCATACATACAGTTCTTTCTTTTTTCTTTTTTTCTAAAGTGCAGATGGCTTTGGGATCTTTACCATTTCTCCAGAAGATATTGTGTGCATGATTGGTTTGTTCGTTTTATCTATTTTTTTGTCTTTTGCTAAGCTCTTGGCTACACAGCTGTAAAAAGGTATCTGCTGAATTCCCTCCGTAGTTCATTGGCTATTTGGGATGGGGCTTGAGAGGCAGGTCTCATTTACAAATTTTTTTGCAGGATTAGAGCCCTTAATTTCTGGAATGTCCTTGTTCATTCTTTGTTTAATCACATTCTATTTTCCCTCTGAAACAACCATAGTCATTCTTACAATAAATCATGCTGTTACTTAAGTGAATGGTTTGTGAATGGTTTATAAATAGGAACAGAAAAACTGAAGAATAACTACATGATTATGTAAATCAGACAGTCGTCTATGTGGACTGTGCAGCTCTGAACAAGACATAGGAAAAATAAACGTGAGAAAAAAGCCTGTTTTTCAAAATGCAGCTGTAGTTTATTTAGCTTTAAATCTAGCCTTAAATGTTACTGTGCTCTGGAAAGAAAGAATACCTTTTTCTTGGTAACCTGCTTCCATTTAGTTGTTCTATTTCAAAATAAATCTCATAAATATATAAGGCAAGAAGGCACCATAATGAGGATTTGTTTTTAAATTCAGCAGGCCATTGAATTTCAACAAACAGTTTCTCTACTAAATTCAGTGGCTTTGTTTTGAACTGAACCATGCATATTTTAGGAAGGCATTTAATATTAATTCGAAGTCTTCAAGTGATGAGAATTCACTCATACCTCCTGTTGCAATAGCTAATTACCCCATGTACATTTTTCACTTGATTTTCTATTTGCATTTCTAGCTCCACCTTAAGTTATTTTGGTCTTTTTATGCATTTGATTGCTTATACTGATCTCTGTAGTATAAGCTTTTCTAATTGCTTGTGTGGTTATAAATCATGATTATGTCCCTTTTAACCTTTTCTCTGATGAGATGTACTGAATTCCTTGACTTTCTTATGGCAATGAATGTTATCCAAGACTAATTAATCTTCATGTTCTCTGTACCCATCATGTATTGAAATATTTTTAAGTGTGGAATTAGATGCCACATGTCAATAGTGATCCATCAGGACTGTATAGAGACGTAACATATTCCTCTTACTCTGATTAGTATCTCCTTCCCCTCTTTCCTCAAAAATCATATTATCCTTTCTTTGTGGAAGTATTGCCTTGTACGCTGACTTTTATGGCTCAAGTCCTCTTCAGAGTCTTTTTCAAGCATGTGGTACATCGTCCTTTTATTATCCTACCTTATTCTTTCTTAGAAATATACACTGTATTTTACCAGCATTAAAATACTGCTCATGAAGCAATCCAGATTGCTCTGTATAAGTGACCTGTCCTCATTCTTTACTACTTCAGCAGTCTACGTGTCCTTTGCAAATTTATTGCAAGTGATTTTTACAGTTTCTTCCAGATCATTGATTTTTAAAATTGAATGCAAGGCAAGGTTTGTAGAGGGAGGTGATAAGTTTTTATTGCATCAGTGACATGGATAGGTGGTTGGGGAAAAGCAAACAGACAGGCCATTGAGTTCCTGTCCCTTTTTTTCCCAAAGCCTTAAAAAAATTGAATAAGATGGAAAACAACTATGCTTCTTGCTGATTCCCTATTAATACTGTAATTCTGTAGTTTTCTGTCTTCAACATAACATTCTGTATGGATTTGATTACTACAGAGTAGTACAATACAATTTGAGTACTATTGGATATAGTTCTGTTATTTTAAAGAAAATTACATGTCCATCTGTTTTTCAGTAGGTGACTTAGTGTTCTCTACAGGTGACACCTCAGTGCAGGTGTCTGCAACCAAACTAATTATGTCAAAGAGTAAAATGCTGTTGTTCAAGACCTATTCTCCGTGAAGCTGTGTTGATTGACGTTTTATATCTATCCTTAAATTAGACTCATAGGAGTTAGTTCACTATATTTCTTTAGTCATCGCTAAGCAAACCAGGCCATTAGTTACCTGGATCTTGCTGCTTCAGGACAATGGTGGTGTTCTTATGGTCCCGTATAACATCACAGCAGTGTTAAGACTTAGATAATTTCACATTTAGGCTCCTGCAGCTGGAAAGGCTTCTGCTACCAAACGTATTTTCTGTTATTTTAAACAACCACTATATAATCCTTATTCTGAGGCATCAGTTGACTTCAGGTTGGAGTATTTATTGTTACTTTGTCTTTTTTTTTTTCCTCTTTCTATATTGCCATTTATTATTGCCTTGGCATCTTCCTTAAGCAAGTTGGTTTAACTGATAAAAACTGCAGGCCACCAGCAAATGCTGATCTTGGCTATAAAGTACATTTGTACTCAACTTCTGTCTACGCAAGAGAACATAAATATTCGTGATTAAAACAAGGCACTATTTTAGGAATATAATTAGAAGATACATCTGTAAGGAAAATTCATTTTTTGGCTTTTCCATATAGTGACAAACTGTAATGTTTTATTACTCATATTGGCCCCTTATCTTTGCATAGGCTTGTTCAGAAATTAGAATTCTTCCTTTGTTTTTTTTCCTCAAGTTTTCCTAACTATAATGAGAATGAATATCCAAAACAGGAACTAAGACAAATAAATTGTTTGTCCCCAGGCACTCTGATAAGAGGAAGACAGCTATGTTGCAGTGTGGTACAGTGATGTTTTATACTTTTGCACTGATTCACTTCCCAGGCTGTGTGGTTTCAAGGACATGGCCCAGCATGGTCACTGAAGCTGGCCTATTGGCAGTTTGTGGTGCTGGGATGCTGTTCGTTTTTGTCCCTCAAAGTGGAGGTGAGGGGAAGTCTAGAGGCAGATGTAGAAGGCAGCCTGTTCCTTACAGGACATGGTGGAAACTAACTGCTGCTTCTGGGCACCAAAAGAGAAGGTACCCATTAAGCCATCCTGCATTACATCATGAGAGTGCTTTAATTGCATGACTCAAAATATCAGTGATCAAAACCCAGAAGTCCTTTGATTAGCAACTGTAAACCGTGCAGAAGTAGGATTTATTTTGCAAAGGCACAGGTAGCATTAACCAGTCTCCTGCTGGGACAAGGCTTGGAAGACAGCAGGAGGTCTGTGACTCTCCCAGCCCTTGCATCCTGTTGACCTGTGTTCCCAATTGTGCAGGCAGATCTATGTGCTGCTGCCTAGCAGCGGAGTATTTGGACAGTATTTGTCCAGAGACACTGCACCCAGAATAAACAGCTCAAACTGCCCAGTGTGGCACAGTGAAGACGCTGGTGGCATCTGCTACTGCTGAACGACACGTATGATTAGGTACTTTTCTGAGGAATATGTCAGGCCCACTCTGAAAATTATGCCTGCTTGTTTGGTGATGGAATGAATTAATTGCTGCTTAAAAGTAGAATTAAGTAATGGGATTGCCATCATGAAGTCAGGCGGAGACAATAATTAACCTGAACGCTTCTTTTAGGAAGTACAACTTGGAAGCAACTGCTAGTACAAACTTGAATATAAATTTCACAGAACATGAATGACTTTTGAAATATTGACTGAACAAAGGCTTAATTTAATAACATTTCATATTATACCTAATGTCTTCAGCTGTTCACTTGGTCTTGGAATGGTAGATGGTACCTTTTGCAATTTTAAAGACATTAGCTTAAAATGTTTACATTTTTATTAGTATTGTCATTTCATTTTTTTCTATGGTAATTAGATTAATAGTTATTTTACAGCAATTTATACATATTTAGAAATACTGTCCTAGTATTCTGAGCTGATTTGTAATTAATGTAGATTGCCGTAATAGAAAAATGCAAATTTGTACACTAATGTATTGTGAAATGTTAGAACAGAAATCTTTTTTTGCTGCTAACACACTGTATTTCTGTTAAAATATGGAAGTGAAATTAAAAACATTTTTGGAGTAAAATGGTTTGGGTGTGATTTACTACATTACACTTTACTTTATAAACCATGGGTGATGGCTGCTGTAAAATCAAAGAACTTATGAGCAACTACTTTTCTGCTGAATGTATCCCTCTACGTTCATACTGGCAATAGCAAACAGTATTGGCCTTGGTTTTCTGAACTGGAGGAAGGGATTAAAAACCATTCAGCGTCTAGCAGTGATTGCTCAACGAGTTGTCCAGTGCATCCAGTAGATCTCTGTGCAAATATGCAAAGTTAGAAATGTGATCCGAGATGCACCTTGCTCCCACAAATGCGCCTAAATGTTTTGGTTTAGGTGCTGTCTGTCTTCTCTCACTGTTTTGCAAGAAAACGTCATGAAGCAGATGTGCACCATTCTATCAATTTTGTAAGGTGGCTTCATAAATGACACCACTAATACCATCCAGTAATTTTTCTCTTTCATAAGCCGCCTAGTGCTGAAGGGGAAGTCCTGTTCCCCTCACAGGCTAGAGCTCAGTGTAGTGCGCTAATTTAAAGCTAACTGTGCCACTCAAGTAAAGTATTCTTTGGGTCCAATTATTGTAAAAGAACTATAATAAACATAGAGGGAATTGTTTAGACATTTTAATTTTAGAATATTTGACTGACTTAAGAGTACATGAAAAAAACAAAGCATGACCCATAATTGCAAGGCAATCCAATGCAGCTGAGCAATTGAATGAAAATCATGCTGCAGCTGAAGTTGCTGCAGTTGGCTTTAAGGGATCACAGTAAAGTCAGATGTGGTGATCTCTTCGTATAAGCATTAGCAAATGGCTCTACTGTAATCTTTCTACATATGTATTATATATTGCAGAAAAATCTGTTTGTGAGACATTAAAATAAATTGCTTTTCATGGGAGGAAAAAACAATCTTTCAAGATTTTTATGTCAAAATATCTTTCTAAAATGTCCTTTATGTACCCCTCTCCAAAGGGAGAAAAATTATAGTAACTAATAAAGTGTCTTTTATTCTGTTAAGACTTTTCTTCACATATCTATAAACTTCTTCCAAAATAGTTACAAAAGACTATACTTTGTAATGTACATTCTCTCACTTGGGGATTTTTTGGGATATTGTCCAGTGTCACCTGTATCGGAATGTGATACAGGAATACCTGCAGAAGGAAGCTGTGGAGTTGTGTTTCACACACAGCTAGGTTCTTCCTAGCCCTGAGTAATTACAGGCTCTTCTATATGCAGATGCAGGAAATCTTTTATCCTGTCAAACTTTTCACTACATGTCTGTGTCTGGACGTGAATTTATAGTGGCAAGGAATTACATTTTTTAATTTACTTAAATTTTGGTATCACTATTGCTTCGTAGAACTTGCAGTTTGATGATATGCCACAAGAGCTTTCTTTCCAGGCGTTAAAATTTGTCTATTTTTGTTTGCTAAGAGGGAAAGAGTCAGCAATTGTCCACCCTTTTTTCTTTTTTTTTTTTTTTTGTCACTGGCTATAAACGTGGTACCAAAATACAAATATCTCTGCTTATGTTTTTTCCCCCAAAGGCAAATGGTCCCAGTCTTTTTCATCTTACTTTGGATTATATTTTCCATTTTCTAATTAGTGTCTATTTCAAAATTCCACGTGTATTTTGACAATATCTTTCTTGAGCTGGGTGCCCAGAGCTGAACACACACTCCTAGCTCAGGGATATGCTTGACTTACAGGAACATAATATGTCCATTAGTATTGCCTCTATTTTAGCTGCTCATTCTGCATTAGTGAAAACCAAAAATGTTTCCATTGCTCTATGGAAAAAATGGTATGTACTTAAATAAAGTTGCACCTCAGGAAAGAGAAGATCCTAGTGCTGTTATGTTGAGCTTAATGTTTAACTTACAAATTTCTCAACAGCAGGGAAAATGTTACAGATATGTAGCTGGCACAAGTGAGCTGCTTTGTCCACACAAGGTTTGTTTTTCAGATGGGAGCAGCTGCTTTACTTCCTTTGATTGTGAGCGATCATTACTCTACAGTCTTTCATGTCTGTACACAAGGGTTGAGAGCTTTTAAAATAAGCTGAGAGCAATTTAACTGAACTTCTTATGATGTGGATGTATCAGCCGGAGTCACAACTGCCGAAGCTCTGAGCTGCCAGATTCTTAGCCTATGTATTCAGCCTGTGGGAGAACAGGCCTCTGCGACTTTGCCTTTCTTCCTCCTGAATCCAGAGTTACTGACTGAATGCAGAGGGCAAGGCCCTTCTCACCATGGTAGCTTTATGTCATGGCGTGGGCTGTTTGAAATGCATGGGCCACACTAGCTCTTCAAATGTGGAAGGAACTTTGCTCAAAATTAGAAGACTGTCACTTAAATTCTAAGTAAATAGAAAGCTTTTTATTCAGGTCAAGTCCTTATAATGGTATTTCACACAGCTCCAGGTCAGATTGGATTTACTATACCACCATGTCTTTAATATATCAGAATTTTGTATTATTTTAATAAGAGTTCATTTGTGTGTCACATATCATTTTATTCAGGCCCTCATTAGAAAGTTTCTTAAGTATTTGCTTGATCATTATCCTTCAGTAAAGAATGCTCTGTTCTCTTAGGACTAACTTGGGTTTAGCCCAGCTCATGCCTACAGACTGATGCTCGCTTTTCCATTTATCCATTTAAAATGATTGTATAATTCCTTGGCGAGTAAAGTTAGTGATTTTCAAACATTAGTGCATAACCTGTTATTTACATTTTTTCATAAGGATAAACCAGAACATATCAGTCTTCTGCTATCCTACAGCTGGTTGAGTGATTACAAACTTCAGCAACAATTTGTTTACTTGCCTCTTCCTACATGTTTCCTTCAGCAGGGCAAATTCTGTCAACCATACCTGCAAAAAAACCCAAAAAGATACAGCCAATTATTTAGTTAGGCTCCATCTGTCTCTTATTGAAGCACTGAAGAGAGCCAAGGGCTTACTGCAGAAACAGTTATTTGAATCAGAATACATAGTGTATAAATTCAGTTTGCGCTCTTGCCTGTGTTAAACAAAAGCCAAAGCGAGGGCCACGACTTCTCAGCCCCTCACCTATAAATAGAGACAGTCATGACAGTAGTTTCCATCACACTTTTTGAAGTCCTCATCCTTAGTGGTGCTGGATTTGGCAAAACAGTGCAACGTTTCATGACTGTGACCTAGATTCTGCCATCACAGACTCTTCTGAACTGGGGGCATGCAGGAAAGGGAAAAAGATTCAAATTCTCCCCATTTCTAGAGAGATGACCCTAACAAGGATATTTTTCATGTAAGAACAGGGCAGTTTTGAAAAGCTGCGTGTTAGGAGTGTGAGGTGACCCACAATTAGGACATTTTCTGCAAAGCTGCCTGACGTTATCACTATCCTCCAGCTTACTGGGCAATTTTTTCAGCTTTTTATAGTGACGTACTAATCAGAGATGATATTATTTAATCCTTGTACTTCACTTTTGAAACCCCTTACAACAGAGGGTTTTGAACCATTAAGCTCTCCTTCCCATTCAGTGTCACTGTAGGAATTAGCCTTAGCCGGCAGGAACATATTTCATCTTAGCTGGCTCGCAAAGCACGTGAGGTGCAGCAGTTGATAGGAGAAAGCATGGCCTTATGTTTGGCCAGTGCCTTGCAGGCTGTGACTTGTCCATGGAGCAGAGTTTGGGACTGCCTTGTGTAAGACACTGAGATCTGACTCGTGCTGTTGAAGGGCCTGCAGTCACACCAGTGATTGCCCCACGGTCAAAGGAGCTGAAGTGAGATCAGAAACTCCTTTCCAATTGATGGCTTCAGTACCTGCATCACGCTCCAGTCATGATCCAACTATGTTCCACAATACTCTAGTCCCAATGCAGCACCAATACTGATTGCACTTGAGATGCAAAACTCACCTGATGTTGCCCTGGACGCACAGCGGCAAGTGACTGGTGCCGGCACTGCTGCCTTTCCCCAGCACCCGGCTCCAAGCACCACCACACACTAAGATGCCTTTGCCCAGCCAGGTCCAGGGCTGAGATGCCCACACACCTTGCTCTGCTTTTCATCCCATTCCTGTGCCATCACAGCAGCTCCCTTTGGGAGAAACTCTTAAAATGTTTTATAATCATTAAGCCTCACATACCCTTTGGGTTAATTATTTGTATGGCAAGGGAAGTCAGCCACAGAGGTTACATGTATGAAATATCCCTGTGTCAGCCCTTATAGACCTGATTGTGCTTGGGTTTGTTTGCCCTTTTAGCAACATCCTGGCCCTATAATCAAATCATATGTATAAATTCTGTTTGTAATAAACTACATCTTAAAAGAACAAATAAGCAAATGAGCTTTTCCACAGGCTCCTCCTCTATTGCAGTCTGGAGTTTCAAGGTGCGAGCCTCATGGAGTGCTCCCTGGAGCAGGACTGCCTCTCACCAAGCCCGAGTCCCTTCTGGTGCTCTCATTCATGTGTTCTGTCAAACAACATTTTCTTTGATTTTTTTATCAAGATCTTCTTGAACTGAGATCTTCAAAGCAATTAATTCAGTACTCCATGATTGCAGCTGCTGAATAATTGTTTAAGTATTTTCTTTCCCAGGCAAGAGATGTAAAATAGTTGCTTCCCTCAATAAACAACTTGTCAAATGTGATTAGTTAATGGACCTGTAATTATGCAATAGTATAAAGGTAAGGATTTGGTAAGCGTGATGTGAAAACACGTATTTAAATTAAAGCTATAGGGGAAGATTTTCCCATAGGAAATCTCTCTATCAATGCTGAAATAGACTATTTACCATTCACAATGATTAACTGTAGATCATTAATTAAAGAAAACAAGAGATTAGTCATCAGGCATTTCAAATTAAAGATGCACTGATTGTTTGAGTTACTTTTAGGACTGACTGGGAGATCAGGTTAGTGCCCAGCTCCCCATGCCTGAGCCAGCCTTCTCGTGTAAACTGATATGCACAAGTAAAAGCCTGTTAAAATTAAGATCAAAAATTTACTGGCCAATATTAAGCTCCAAGAGCCTGAAATGTGATCCTATGTTTCTAGTCACCAGCCCTATAATTCACTGTACTGTTCTTGGCATGTGTAGTGGGTCTGTC
>VYZX01031274.1:19663-42986 GCA_013401335.1 Brachypteracias leptosomus | reverse complement strand
TAGCCTGGAACTACAGTACGTGTGAGCTATAATTACAGAAAAATACTGGAGAGATTGTAAATTTAATTGTCAAAGGTGTGGAAGGGGTGAGTAATTCACACATAGGCTCAGTTTGTATCCTAAATGTACAAGAGAGTCTTACATTTTTATCACTGTCTAAATACTAAATGGTGGCTTAATAAATAGCAAACATTTACATAGTTAACATCGTCATGATGTGACAACCGATTTAGCTTTAATTTCATTTGCATCAGCTAAATTAAATTCTAGCCTTTTTCCTCCTTACTGAACTGCTTGCATGTCAAAGGAGAGCTTGTCCTGTCTTGGAGACATGCATTTATCTGTACTCTGCATTATTTGTCCACCTTCTACTGCACGGATGTTATTCTCCCCTGCATCATGTCAGTTTATGTATTTTACTCTTGAAAATTGCATTTTTGCTCTTACAATCACTCTTGCATCATTTACAGATTTCAGCAGAATTGTAAACATTTTGTGCTATAATTAGAGTACTCCACAAAAGAGAAATAAGGATTGCTATGCCTAGGACAGCACTGGCAGAAGATACCAGTCAGCAGATGTATTCACAGTCTTACTTTTATATATTATACAATAGATGAAGGGAAATAAATTTTATTTACCATTTTAAATATGATATATTGCTAATGTGTGTATACTTCTATTGTTTTAATCCACAATTTTACTAATAGTTGAGATTATACTGCTAGTTTTCACTTTTTTACTCCAGATTGTAGGGAAGAGAGAAAGATAAAACCAAGCCCTGACATGTTTTTGCACTATTCTGTTGGCAAACAGTTTCAATCTCTCATTTTTTGGGGTGTAAGCATTTCCTTGACAGATCTATGGCACTCAACCACATGAGACCATGTTTTGCTTTGGGTAAGGGACAGTGCTCTTTCTGAAGGCAATCCACCTTATGAAAATCAGATTTACAAATACAATAAAAAATGCTAACTTTCCTACTAACAACTTCTTTTCCTTTTTTCCTTTAGGTTTTTTTTTAGGAGGTGTTATCTGAAAGAACTTACAGAAATACAGTGACCCTCTTAAAGCCCCTGAACCACTGCCCATGAATGCCATGGAAAGATTCTAATCCTTGACAGCTTTCCAGGTTCCACATGACCATTTTGTGACAAATCCCATGAATCTTGTTTTGTGATTTGAATCATAAAAACTTCCAATCTTGTCTTAAAACTAAAGCTCTGTTGTCAGGGGAAGGCAACCTAATGCATTTTTAAAATGTCATATGAAGGAGCTATTCCTTATATAAACACTATACTGCAAAGCAGAGCTGGGACACGAGAGAGAACAAAAATAAAGTCAGCTCAGCTTCAACTGAAAGGGACGAGTCTAATTTTGGGCAGAGAGCATCAAAATCTCTGATTGGTTTAGACTAGATATTATGCTAAGATCATTCAGCGTTGAGTAGGAAAAGTGTTGCATGTGGGATGAGGTGGAAAAGGGCATATAAGAAGAGAGATGCTGTTTACCAGTGGATCGAGAAGAAGGCAGAGGGAAACCATGATGGGGGTTCCCAGTGAGAAAGACCCTTGCCCATGTGCACACCACACTACTGATTAATACAGTGTCTGCACAGAGGTGTTGTGAACCAAACCACGCAGCATGAATGCAAGCCAAGATCTCCTCCCTCACTGCACAGTAAGTTGGCACCTATGTGGTGGCCTGATGGACTTGTCAATATCTTCTCCCTTTTGTTAGCATCATGAGTGAAATTCCATCCTTTTGCACTACAAGTCCAACTTGCTATCAGTGATGCATGATTTGGTCTCCTGAATCAACCAACCACTCCCTGGCTCAGCATGCCAGTAGACAACCGGCACAACTAACAGAGTTTTAACACAAAACCAGTGTCTCTTGCTGGCAGTCATGGTTTTCTGTGCAGGAAAAGCCCCTTCTGCTTTTTATACAATAAGGATCACCACAGTGTCAACACTTTATGCCCGTGGTGGCTACATTTATTACTTTACTTGTGTGTTCCTCATCCCAAAATAAGGAATATGAGGAATATCATGAGAGAAGTCAAATGTCATTGCTTGGAATTACAACTAGTTTTAAACCCCAGAGCTCCAATTTTTACACCTCCCATCTATGAGGAAGTCTCTCTGATGATATCTCTAAGAATAACCGGCCATATGTGGCCAAGACTCACAAAAGTCTCACTTTCCTCATTCAGCACTGTCCATGGTGATGGCTGGTGTGCAGGGGTACGCTGGGTGGGAAGAACCAGCCATGTTCTCATGGCTTTCACCAGCAGCAGTAGGAGAAACAATTCCTTTAGTCCGTTTCTTTCTGCCCCATTTTTATGTTTGTTGGGTGTTTGCTTTGTCCTTGAAGAGGTGATGCTTTCCTTCTCAAGTTCCTCAGCCCTGATTAAGTGGTGCAGTGGAGGAAGAGGTCCCTACCTGCTTAAATAAAGGCTACATCAGTAAATATGAGATGTTTGCAGCTCTCTGGTGCTGCTGAAGTTAGCCTGGCTAACCAGCAGTGATAATACTACTGAAGGCATCTCCTTCACCCTGATTGCCTGGCGTAAGACATCCATCACAGAAAAGGAAACAAGAGTTGTCATACACTTGTTTCTTTCAGAAAACAAAAGCTAAGGAAAGTCACCTTGCTGTATTGTCTTATTTTTTCACCTGATGACCAGGCTGAGCTTTGCTGGAGACCTAGAGCCTTGGGCAGCTGAAAGGCAGATGGGATTTCATAAAGACATGTGAAAAACTGCCAGAAGAAGGCTTGTCAGGTAGCTGAGTCATGTTTTTGAGGGTAGCGCTAGAGTGTTTGTAGAGTCTGGTTGCTGTGATGGCATGAGATGAAAGAAGTGCATAGAAAAAAGTTCAAAAAGTACTGACACTGACTATGTCCCTTAATTTTCTTTTCTTCTTTATTTCATGTGTTAAGGATATGAGATACTGTATTTCAAGCAGCTGTGATACTACTGTGAATTAGTTTTTTTCTTTAATAAGGCACACTAATCTCTGCTTTAATACCTGGGTTTCCACAGAGCTGCCTTGGGTTGTATTTGACCCATGATAGCCAACTGAATACTCTTTCTTTACTGGACATTTATATTATTTTCCTTTTAACGGATTTTCAGTTGTTTAAAAGAAATTGAAACAGAACCTATAACACTGTTTCTATATCACAGAATCACAGAATGTCAGGGATTGGAAGGGACCTCAAAAGATCATCTAGTCCCATCCCCCTGCCGGAGCAGGATCACCTAGATGAGGTTACACAGGAACATGTCCAGGTGGGCTTTGAATATCTCCACAGAAGGAGACTCCACAACCTCCCCGAGCAGCCTGTTCCAGTGTCCTGTTACCCTCACTGAGAAGAAGTTTCTTCTCATATTTAAGTGGAACCTCCTGTGTTCCAGTTTGTACCCGTTACCCCTTGTCTTATCATTGTTTGTCACCGAGAAGAGCTTGGCTCCATCTTCGTGACACTCCCCCTTTATATATTTATAAACATTAATGAGGTCTCCCCTTAGTCTCCTCTTCTGCAAGCTAAAGAGACCCAGCTCCCTCAGCCGTTCCTCATAAGGGAGATGCTCCACTCCCTTCATCATCTTTGTAGCCCTATATTTCCAAATCAGAAAAAACATAGGAGTTATTTCTTTCCTAATGAAAAAGAAGCATTTTGTTCTGGATTTGTTTCATTAGTTTTTCTTGGAGAAGGGCTCATTTATCTGCGGAGCTGCATCATCAAAAAGAGAAGTTTGTGGATTAAAACAACTGTGTGCATTGATAGACAGCCCCGTAGCATTTGATATATGTAGTATCAAATGTAGTTACAGAGTTAATTTTCAGCAGTAATTCAGCAGGATAAGCTAACCAAGATCAAATCAGAAGGAAACCTGAAGGAAAAGAATAAACCACCAGTCCTTATTTATGTCAGTGTAGCTGCTGTGCACATGTAGGAGGGAAAGCTTGTAGCCAGAAGAGAGCTATTTGAAATAAACAAGTCCATTTTTATAAAAAGTGTAATGCAAAGCAAAACATCAGCTAATGCAGTGAAAAGCCCTTGTTGATCTCGTGGTATTTGTGCACAGGTGCAACAGGATTCCTTTATTTCCTTCTCACAGCCCTACCTTTAATCACCAGCTTAACGAGAGGCTCTGTGCTCGTGCTTTTCCCTGAGCCCTGGGGTTACTTGAGAGGGGCAGACAAAACTGCCCCCTACCCATCCTGGTGAGCACGAGTGTCTGTCAAAACCATCACACCACAGTTTGGTAACACGCCAACCGTGGCTTCTCAGATGGTTTCAAACCCATTTCAATGCAAACATTTAAAGAAAAGTTTGCAGTTTTTAAATTGTGTTTGTTGGCTCAGTTTTGTGCACGCACACAGACCCAAAATGGTTTGCTGGAAGTGTTTGGAGACACTATTTGTCTGAGCAGAGGACTTTTGAGCACAGGGCAGACCCCTGAGCACAAATATCCCCCATGTAGTCCAGGCACCATACACACTGCTGCAGTGCATCACCAATCCCATTGTAATCCCACCACAAATCTGGCAACTTGGGTGTGAGCTGACACCAGGAGGGATTAAAACAAACTCTAGAAGCTCTCTGATGAACAGCTTGAGCTGCCTGGGTCCTTTGCAGGGAGTAGCTGCTTTGCTGGAAATTAGTACCTGCCTTATAGGCTGCTTTTGGGGTGCCTCTATGGGAATAGACACCTGACTTTTTGTGCAGAAAATGGCATGAAAATCAGAGGAACAGGTCTGCTGTAATTCTTGCCACCTGTCTCTTTATAGGTGGCTTATTGCAGGTGATTTCCACATCAGGTTAACATTACCTGGCTTGCAGGGACATTTAGACCTCATTAAACTGCTGTTTAGGAATGATATTCACTGGTGGAACTGAAAAGCTACAGATTATATTTGAGGAAAAGTCTTAGATAACTCAAGAGCACCTGATGAGTTGTCGTCACGGGGCTCTTTTTAAGACTTATTTTGGTTTAATCTGTTTTGGAAGGAGATGCTTCATCTGACAAAATTTGACTTCAAATTCTTTCCCACACAAAATCCTATGCAAGGATTCACATGTGCAATAAAAAATTTCAATACTGGAGCCCAATTCCTAATATACCTAAAAGGAACTGCACTAATTTGCATTTATGTGCCTTAGAACTTTCCACCATAGATCACACCCTTGTGATACAAACCATGCCTCCATAAGACCTTCTAGCCTTTCAAATGACCCAACTGGGCTGAACCTGACTCAGATCTGCAAGACTTTTTATAAGATTTATCACATTAATTGTAGTAATGAGGAATTCTAAGTTGTAAGATACTGAAATGTTGACCAAGGAAGATTTTTACTTGAATAAAAAGTGTAAGCACAGAGTAGCTTACAGTGAAAAAAAAAATATTTAGAAGGCACTTTCAAGGTCTGGGTTGCACAGTAGAAAGAGTCATCTTGAGGTTTCCGGGGCTCTGTTGTTTTGCCTGTGATTTAGGCATAAATTCTGAATTATGGCTCTGTTACAAGATGTGGCAATTTTATTTAAGACATCTTTGAAATGTCCTCCCCAAAACCCCAAGAAGTATATCAAGCATCCATATTATAATCCAAATCATCCAAAAAATGTTCAGTTTCAGCATTTGTTGTGTAAGGCACAACAGAAGTTTTACAAAGGCCATGAAAATCTCAGGTTTGTATCTATCCATGTTAGACCTATCCAGGTTTTTAATTCTTTTCGTTGGAACCATGTGAAATTAATGATTTGGCTGTTTCAAACATTTTGGATTGAGAAAGAGAGAAAATAAAACCTTGGCTTGAATCCAAGGCAAAAAACTTGTGTTTCACTTAGCTTTAGAAGATAGAAATATTTAAATCTTTGCAGGTGATATGGAGTTGTACAATAGCAAATCAGAGCCTGGGAAATCTGTAATATCTGTATAAACAAAACTGTATCAACAGAATACAAAAAAAATCATGCTGCTCAGTTTCTGAGGATGTAATATCTTTTCCAAAAATATGTAATTTTTCTATGAGAGGCTTAAAAAGAACTTCCTAAATATATTCTGAACTACAAAAGATTTTTCATTCATGCACTTCTGAGCACAGAGGCTTATTTTTACTTTTGTTTTGTTTGTCTGCTTTTTTAAATCAAGTCAGTTATCCAAAAGACCAAAGTATCCTTTAACAATGATGGTGCATGCCAGAATATGGTAAATTTAACATACAGTAAAGGTGTAGATAGTGATAGAAGGTTTAACAGATGTGTTGCAAAAGTACGGAGGGGGGGATGTGTGTAAAGTTATCCACATAATATTTATCCAGCAAGTGTGTGAAATCAATAAATTGACACCAGGGAGAAAAATCATGTTGGTTGTAAATTTTCACGGGGGGGAAATAAACCCGGTTTTAATTTTATTCCCCCCAAGGAATCAACACGCCCCAGAGCTGCTTGTGTCGGGGGGGCCCGGCCGGCGACTGCGCGGAGCTCTACCGCCATCTAGCGGCTGCCGCCGCGCATCCCGGCACCGCGCACAGGCGCCGGCGGGACTCGGAATAATTAACATCAACAAAATAATAATAATAAGTTAAAAATATTAAATTTTTAGGAAAAAAAAAAAAAAAAAAAAAAAAGAAAAGAAGAGAAAAGAAAAGAAAAAAGAAAAGAAAAGAAAAAAATAAAAGAAGAGAGGAGAGGAGGGGGGAGGAGGGNGGAAAGGAAAGGAAAGGAAAGGAAAGGAAAGGAAAGGAAAGGAAAGGAAAGGAAAGGAAAGGAAAGGAAAGGAAAGGAAAGGAAAGGAAAGGAAAGGAAAGGAAAGGAAAGGAAAGGAAAGGAAAGGAAAGGAAAGGAAAGGAAAGGAAAGGAAAGGAAAGGAAAGGAAAGGAAAGGAAAGGAAAGGAAAGGAAAGGAAAGGAAAGGAAAGGAAAGGAAAGGAAAGGAAAGGAAAGGAAAGGAAAGGAAAGGAGATAAAACCCTCTTTAAATTTCTCCTAGAGTGTTAGGTAATTCTATAGGAATCTGTCACCGTTTTGTGAGAGATGGACCAGAATTTACAGGGGTAAGCAGGGGTGCATGCCCCACAGCATGCCTCGCCTTTGTGGGTAATTGTTACTGCTGATAGACAATGCCCAAGTTCTGTGTTTACTGATAATCAACCATTTCTGCACAGTTTTACACCATTGTGGTAGGCTAAGCAGTGATGTTTTAAAGCTAAAAGAAAGAGATGCAGACTGGGTAGGAAGAAGAAGTGAAAAAGGAAGACATTTTTTGCACTGAGGGTGGTGGGAGCCTGTGCCAGGTTGCCCAGAGAGGTGGTGGCTGTCTCATCCCTGGAACCATTGCAGGGGAGGTTGGCCGGGGCTCTGAGCAACCTGCTCTAGTTGTAGATGTCCCTGCTAAGTGCAGGGGGTTGGACCAAATGGCCTTGAAAGGTCTCTCCCCATCCAAACCTTTCTGTGATTCTATGATCCTATGATACCCACTTTTAACTAAACACACTATGCTTAATTCTACAACAGATATATAATGTTGCATATCCCAAGTATTTGTCTATGAAGCAGGATAATTATGAGTCAAATACCTGCTCCTCCTGAAATTAGAAGATTCAGAGCCAGCTGGCACCAATGGTTTTCTAACATGTTTTTATTTTGTGCTTTTTCCCCTTCATGTGTTGGCACAGGAATTCATGGGCTGGACCAAATTGTAAATCTCCATGTCAGCTGCATATTTCTGCCTTTAATCAGCAACAAAGAAACACACCCCTTCAGTACATAATGGAGGGGATTTGGTTGGTTTCACAGAATAATGTGGAATAATTAACTTTACAGCCTGTTTGTGGATCTAAGGTACTGTTTCTGGATGCCCAGTGTTATTTGTGCTTTCCCTTCTCGCAGCTCCACCACTTTCCCCTTTAGCCTCGTCCTACTGCCCCAATCTGAGACCTGTTTATTTTGCCATCAATCTCTGAGCTGGTTAATGACCTTTCCCTTCCCTTTGCCATATATCCACACTATTTCCAGATCTTCTTGTGTAGCTTTTCTTGTCTAATATTTGCTCTCTTTTCTGTCTTACACCTTTATGAAAGGCTGTGCAGGTGGTGATGAGGACTTCACACACACAAATAATTACTATTATCAAGCAAACATATGGACCAACATTCACATTTCTCAAGAACCATAATAAGGAAATAGAGACAGTACTAATTATCTCTTAAATAAACACCATAATAAAGATTGTGTATGACTTCTGCTGTAAAAAAAAATCAGAATAATCCCAAGCCTCCATCTTCAAGTCTCTCAAGCAGTATCTCAGTTTGAATACCAAGTGAGACAAACAATATAGAGTTTTTTCCCACCAGGTACATTCGAAATAAACAACAAGGAGATGACAGAACATTGCAGGACCAAGGCAAAGAACAGAGACCAGTATTTTATTGTACCATCTGCATTGGAATTATTCCCCAACAACTACTGGACTGACACATCCTCAGATTAATTCTTTAGCCTGGAAACCTCTGTACTGCCTTCCTTCGTAAAGTAATGTAGTGTCTATTTTGTATTGCAAAGTGACACATTTTTAGCATCCTTCTGGATTTCTGTGAAGACACAGAATAGTCTGGATATTCAGTCTGGAGCAAAAATGTAAAACCTAGATATCCTAAATAAGATTTTTTTTTTACATTAATTCAGAAAGGACACAAATCAGTACTTTTATATTAAAATTATGCACTATATTTTGAATGTAATTCCAGAATCCTACTACTGATCTGCACATTTCCTTGCATGAAACAGATAAAAACATATAATTGTTCTGTATAATACAGATATTCACATAACTCCTCATCTAAAACTAGAAAGCCACATCTGACACAATTGTGTTCTTACTCCACTATTGATCTGAGTAAACTTCAGTTCCTCGATGAAATGGAAAAAATTATTTGTTGAAGATCTGTGCAGCTCTCCCTAAATAAAAGTCCTGTTTTGAAGCTTGGTTTTCTACATTTTAGGTCCTTGGCCTTCAGTATTTTTCTTAAGACTAAAGCTACTCTAAGATTTATTTTTTTTTAAAGATTGAAACCTAAAGAGTTGCTCCTATGAATTTGCCATCTTAGGTTTGTACACTAAGATCCCTTTGTGAGTTTAATGTCTTCTACCATTCCTAACACCTCGCCTGATTTTCACATACACTCTCTGCATCTCCTGGTGCTCCAGAGCGCCCTTTGTCTCCCTCCCCACTTCTCCTTTCTCAGTTTCTCGTTAAAGGGAACAGAAAACCCTTTTCATCCCCAATTAAGTCCCTGCTTTCCCACCGCGGGTCCCTCTCTCCGGGTCTGGGCTGCCTTCCACCCCGCAGCACACAAAGCCCGACAAGCTCTCCATTCACCCGGCGGCTCAGAGCAGCATTGTGCAAATCAAAACAAGTTAAATGACAGATGGCTTGTGGCAATTTAATGAAATGTCTGGTCACTGAGCAGCCTCACTCTTGTAAACTACAGTAATGAACTGGCTATTGTGCTAGCTACAGTAAGGGAGCGGGTGCAGCCATGGCTGCATCTCTTGCAGGCTCTGCACCAAGGACACCTAAAGCAGAGGAACCTCCTTCAGCTCCTACAGCTCGAGCTCCTGAGCTGGCATCCACCCCCCACAATCTAGTTGCACACACTAGCTGCTGGTTTTCACTGCTGTCATTACTACAAATTCATTACCTTCTTTATTGCTTCATTTTGTGCATATTTTCCCCTGGTGTTTATGGTACCTCCCCACACCCTTCACAGTTCTCTGTTAAGAGACCTGAGTAGTGCACGTGCTACACAAGAACTCTAGGAAAGGGTTTCATTGCCACCATCATAGTAAAATGGGATTGGAATTCTCACTTGCTTGTAATATTCTGTAGGCAAAAAAGTTCTAGCAAGGCTCTGTTGCTCATTTCATCTGTGCTCTGTACAGTATTTGAATGCACCTCTGCATTTGCTGTTGGATTTGAATATTGCTGATGCAGGTTTACTAAATTTATATGGCTGTGAGTCAATCCTCAGATACCATGCTGATACCCAATTACAGCCATCAGTCAAACTCTCACTACAGATGATGGAAGTGGCCCCAGTGACTCCAGCAGGGGAAAGATCCTTGCTGCTACATCTGCAGAGGAGCTCAGGGATACAGTTCAGTGCCAAGGTTTAAAAAAAAAAAAGGCAGCAAAGCTGAATACTTTCTGAAACATCTTTGAAACTAGGGCCCTAAGTGACACAGGGAACACTGCCTTTTAAAATATGGCTTTTGGGGTTTTTTTACCTGATTGGATACTAAATGTTGGCCCTGGTCTGACCACGTTGCTGAAGAGAAACGAGTTTTCACAGGAATTTTATGTGAGTGTGGTTTTATGTGCACACTCTTGTATGAATATGCTGATCATATTTGATTTCTCATGGGAACCAGCATAATTTGCTTCATTCCAGTCAAATGGTATTATACTAAAAGCCAGTTCTTGGTTCATTAATACTAGTAGGAATTCTGCCATTGGCTTCAATAGGAGTAGAAAATGCTACATTTTCAGTATTACAACCTATTACTCTAAAAAGCTTTCTTTCACATTCATATTGATTCTCTAGGATGAAAAAGGCACAGTCAAAAATATAGGAGGAAATGCAATTTCAAAAATTATTTACCTGACTTAAAACTAATTTAGAGAAAGGAAACTCACATGAGACTGGCTTTGAAAACATAGAGAGAGGGCATAAATCAGGTAAATTGGTGGATACCTGTCTAAAGTTACTCAGATTATAAATTATTTTCAGATTAGATTTTTCAAATTAACATGCAGCTTTCACAGATTAGTCCATGCCTGTTATGTGGCTGCATACACCACTGCCTTCCAGCTCAGCAGGAGAATGTGCCTACTCTGCCAGTGCATAGATCCCACTCCAATACATCACATACAGTGCTCAGAAAAACTTATTCAAAAACTCCCAAAAGTGACGGAAAACCTCCCGTTCATCAGCAAGATAAAACGAGTGAGTAAAACAGTACTGGTCCCATTAAATAACAGTCACCTTTTTAAAGAATTATCCTTCCATAACTTTGTATTTAGCTCCTAGGTGCGGTGATCAACAGCCAACATCTGTATTTTTCAACCAGAGTAATTCAGTTTTTCACCAGGAAACAACCTCTCCTGGTATCATGACACACTGGATGTTCATAAGTGATGACCTTTTAATGATTCTTACTACACTGTGTGGAGAGATGCTTTATAAAAGTCAGAGACTGACAGATATGACTATTGCTATATTCATGGAATTATTCCAGGCCACCTGGGGAAATGAGCCCTAAAAAGGGAGTCCAGATGAGTTATTTTAGCTTGAGGTTTCCCCCTCTTTTTTTTTTTTTTCCTCAAAGAAATACTCTTACAGCCTCAGTCTTGTATAGTAATTAATTACACCACCCACTCACCAGCTATATTAATCATAGGTGAGCTCCTTATGGATATTCCAAAAGATTTATTCTCCATGCTGATCTATTTCAAAATGCCAGCAGAAATTCAGATGGGGTGAACAGAGCTGTGTCCTTGAATATGTTACAGGCCCTGGTGCTTCCTCACAATTGATAGTCTTATTTCTGAAAATATATTGGTTAATTTGCTTCACCACTATTGAGAGCAGAGAAGAGACATGACAGCTAAGGAGGCATGTAAGCAAAGAGAGTTAAAAAAATGTTATCTCCCTTGTCATAGGATTGGCAGAACTGAGGACATCAGACAATGATCTGAAGCTCTATCAGGTCATTGAACCCAGTGGTGGCAGCACCTTCCACAACAGAAATCCCTTCCCAGAAAAAGACACCTGTGGGACACACCATTTTATGGAAGTTCATCCCAGATTGCTACTAAATGGGAAATCTTTCAGTATTCAAATAAATCCCTAAAAGAAATGCCCAAAGTCCAAGGTTCTAGGAAAGTCAAACAAAAGTAATTTAAAAATTGGCAGAATGTCTCCATTTATGGTACCAGGAAACTTCCTAGTGCCGAGAAACAAAACAAACTATTGAACAACTCTAGAAGTGGAAGACTCAAAAGCAGTTAAAATGAAGAGTTTGTTGACATGGAGAATACAATAAATATCGACCAGAAATTACTTTCCATTGGTCCACAATTTAAAGAAAAATAAGGCAAGGGAAGGAAGAAATAGAGGTTACTGAATTGAGTAACTTCAAAAAAAGGAACAGAAAAAGGTTTTTTATGCTGCATACACCCAAATCCCTGGTGCAAGTCAGTGTCACTGCTGTAGGTTTTAACAAAAGTGGGGCAATGTTAGATAATGTCTGTTGAGAAAGGCCTGGTTCACACAATGCTTTTGATAAGCCTATATATTTAAAGTAATCATAAAATTTTTATCTGTACTCTAGAAATGTGCCTGTGAAATAGCAATCTGTGATCATTTCTTCTGTAGACTTCCCCAGTGCACTGCTTTTCCAGTTTGAGAAGAAGAAGGGGAGCCCACCCAGATACTCAAGACATGTTACACATCTCAGCCCTGACATGTGCTGGCCCTTGATTCCTCACAGGTCTCATACATCTACAGCAACCCTCCTGAAGCAAAGGGCAGAGCAGCAGCTGATAAACAAGAAGATCCAACCTTACACTTGTGCAGCTGCCATTGCAAGGTGGTCTGACAACCACCTTCCACTTGTCTGATCAAAACCAGAGCACATCTTCTCTCTATGTCAGTCATCTTAGTCCTGTCACCCATCCAACAATGGTCATTATGCACTTCCACTTCAGTACACAAAATCACATAATTGTCTAGATTGGAAAAGACCTTTAAGATCATTGAGTCTAATCATTTACAGAATCACAGAATCACAGAATGTCAGGGATTGGAAGGGACCTCAAAAGATCACCTAGTCCAATCCCCCTGCCGGAGCAGGATCACCTAGATGAGGTTACACAGGAAGGTGTCCAGGCGGGTTTTGAATATCTCCACAGAAGGAGACTCCACAACCTCCCTGGGCAGCCCGTTCCAGTGTCCTGTTACCCTCACTGAGAAGAAGTTTCTTCTCATATTTAAGTGGAACCTCCTGTGTTCCAGTTTGTACTCGTTACCCCTTATCATTGTTTAACCTAACAGTGACAAGTCCTTGACTAAACCATATCCCTAAACACCACATCTACACAACTTTTAAATACTTACAGGGATGGAGACTCCACCACTGCCCTGTGCAGCCTGTTTCAATGCCTGATAACTCTTTCAGTAAAGAAATTCTTCCTAATATCCAGTCTAAACTTCCCTTGGCACATCTAGAGCCCCTTTCCTCTTGTCCTATCACTTGTTACTTGATTGAACAGATTGACCTCCACCTCACTACAACCTCCTTGCAGGGAGTTGTCCAGAGCCAGAAGGTCTCCCCTGAGCCTCCTTTTCTCCAGGCTGAACACCCCCTGGTCCCTCAGCTGCTCCTCACCACACTCCTGCTCTAGACCCTTCCCCAGCTTCGTTGCCCTTCTCTGGACACGCTCCAGCCCCTCAAGGTCCTTGTAGTGAGGGGCCCAAAACTGAACACAGTGCTTGAGATATGACTTCACTGGTGCTCAGTTCAGGGCAAAATCACTTCCCTGATCCTACTGGCCACGCTATTCCTGTTACAGGCCAGGAACTGTCCTTGGCATTTCTCAACTTGCACCACTAGCAGCACTATCTTTAAAAATCAGATGCCCCTCTAAAATCCAAACCACGCTTCCTTCTGCATCGATAGAAAAATTATCAGAGTATCATCATACCATTATATTGCTGATATGGAAGTTACTATCATTATTGTAAACTGGGCTTGTTCCTTAGAGCATGCAACACACATTTTCTGATTAGAAAATGATGAGAATAAAAAAAAAAAAAAAAAGTAAGTGACATTTCTTTAGTACCATCACCCCAGAAAAAAGATGATCTTCACTGGCTCCCATTTAGCATGAGATAACAGAGAAACCTCCCTCACTGCTAATTCAGACTTTCTGGTGGAGCTGAGCTTGTCACAGTGTGTAGCTTTCCTCCCTTTGATAAGGTCAGTTTGCCAAAAAGAACACAGTGCACATGAGTAATGCATTACTCAACCACTTGTATACATGCATCTATTTTTCTTACCAGGTCTCACTATTCAGAAAGGTACAGACGTGGCACCATGATAAAAAGGGCCATTTAAAAGACTTTGCAGAGGCTCTGTACTGTGAAGGATTGAATTTTCACTTGAATGCTTATATTTTCACGTCTTTTTCTTCACAAAAATACTGGTTTTGAATGGCAGGCTGAAACTGGGTGTTTTCTTATGTCACTGACCAGGAATATATATATATTATAAGAGCATGTTTGTCCCAGGAGAGGACCACAGCTGACATCATGGTGGTGATGGAGGTTATACATCCAGCCCTGGCCAACAGCTTCCTCCAACTCTGCTCGGATGCTGCTGCTACGGAATGGCCAAATTAAGAACATTTCTGAAATCATTAGTTCCCAGAGATATTCACAGGACTAACTCTCATAATCATCGTGTCTTCTACAGTCTGGCAAAATGCTGACTCTGACCTGCTTTTTTCCCTCCTCTCAGCAAATTTCAGTGTTAAAGGGCAACACCTAAGAGATACCTGAATGCAGATGGCAGGAATAATTGTGGGATGGCATTTGTGCACAGTTAGCTATGTGGCAAGGTGAAGTAGCTCCTTAGTCTTGTTGGAATGTCTATTCCATATCTGAAAGTACAGGGTGATGCACAGACTAAAAAAAACAACTGAAAAAGAGCATAAATTTAGGAAAACTTGGGTTTTTTTCAGATATTTTAACTCCTCCAAAACTCACTAAGTTTTGGTGACTTTTGCAAAAGTGAATGTAGTTTCTCTAAAGGGGGAGGAATGATTCTGGTTTGATAAGGGCATTGGTCAGCATATCTGATGGTACCAGTTGTATTTTTACAGTATTTTGTACAATGTTTGCTAGTTCCCTACTGAAACCCTGAGGTAAGTTTGTGCACAGCAAAATAGATGTAAAATTTACCCAGTCCCCTGCAACAGCTTGGGAGAGAACCCCCAGAGACCTCTTGTCCCTGTGTTAGCAGTGATGGTGGCATCAGTTTGCTCTTCCTCACAGAGCCCCTGTGCTGAGCCCTGTGAGGATGCACAGGGAGGAAAAACATCAGCATTTCATCTGCAGAAAACTTGCTTTCCAGTTAAAAAGTTGGTCTGAGCTTCACTGCCATGAACTTCCATGACCTGATGGAAAGGCTGGCTAGAGGAATAAGCCTTTTTCTACTCTTCCTGCAGCAGTTTTTGAATGATATTCAGTATTTACACAATATTTACTTTTATCAGGGTGTTCTAGGTACTTACTCTAGGAAATCCTGCAGCAAATTTAACTATTGTGTTAGTGAAAGCCCAGATTGTCACAGGGTTCACTTTATGTGTAAAATTCTTCTTTCAAATCCATGCCTGCTCAGCTCCCAGTAAAATAAATTTCTTAGCCTAAATCTCTTAGCCTTATTTTTCTTATACTCTATTTTAAAACACAGAAGTAAAAAGAAGATGACAAGCAGGGTCAAGAAGAGAAGAAGATCCTAATAGACTACAAAATACAAGCACTGTAGTTCTGGCAAAAAGGGAAATTAATATACTATTACTTTTCTAAAATGTGAATAGATATATGAGTTATTACTTTTTCTTCAATTTGTTCAGGCATTCTTATACTTTTTTCTTCTAACAACCTTCCTCTTCATGAAATTCTTTCTAAGGTGCTTATATTTGCTCTATGGTAAGGTTTAGAATAACTGTAAAATGATGTCATAAACGGAGAATAACTTGGAACTATATTCTGCTCTTATATATACAAGAATATATATATTCATGTATATATAAGAATATATAACTATATTCTGCCTTTCTTCCCTTCAAGGAAGAGGTCACCTTTAAATAAAATTACATAAATGTAATAATCCCTTATAAAAGTCTCATACACAGGAGGTAGTAGAGCTAAGCAGCAAAATATCTGAAGTTATAAGCCTAAATATGCACTGATGATGCTTCACACGTTAAAAAGGAGGGTTCCCTGGATACTTAGATCTCAATCTCTGATTCTTTGAGGCTTGACAAAATTCAGGAGTATTCCTGGCCAGTATATTTTNACAGACACTGGAAGAGGCTGCCCAGGGAGGTTGTGGAGTCTCCTTCTCTGGAGACATTTAAAGCCCTCCTGGATGTGTTCCTGTGTGACCTGATCTAGGTGATCCTGCTCCGGCAGGGGGGTTGGACTGGATGATCTTTCGAGGTCCCTTCCAATCCCTAACGTTCTGTGATTCTTGTTTACTTACCCTTTCAAAATAAAGTGCTCAGATTTGTACTAGATGCTCAGAATCACGGATTACTTGTGACATTAAAAAGCTTTTCTGTGTTTTTTATTCATATCCTAATAATTACGAGCACCCCAGCACTGAACACCAATGCCAGTGATAATGTAAATCAGAATGAGCACCAAATCCTGCATGTAGCAGAGACTGCTTGCTTCCTTTTCAATGACCTGCACTGCTCTTGTATGTGTGAGACAGCACAAGTGGTTGGAACTATAGAAAGGGGAAGTTACACATTTCACTTAATCAGCTTTCGAGGAACATTAAATTATTCTGTTATTGTATTTACCTTGACTGATTTTCTACAGTTTCAATTTTCTTTTAACATGAGGTTTAATTGCATGTATTTGTGAATTCCTTTTGTATTCCTGATTGTTCTTGTATAATTCTGTGGTTATTTGGACTTTCCTTCACAAGAAGTAGTACTTTAAAGGATTTCTTTATAAACTCAAGTGAACTGTCTGCTGATCCCACATCTCCCTTATTTACACTTTGCTCCTTAAATCCCCATTTTGCAGCCAGCTCTTCACCTGTTGTCTGCTACTTTTGAGACAGATTTCAAGCCATAGTTCATTTCACTTCTTGCTTCTATGTACTGTACTTCCCCAATACATTCTTTTCCTTAACATTATTAAAGTGACTAGCCCTCCATTTTAATTATTTTTTCATTTTTTTTTGCCCGTGAAGTTGTCCTCCTGCAGGGTTGTTACCAAGAAGTTCCTACCAAGATAATTGGTGCATTTGAAGCTATTTAACATCTTCATAAATGATCTGGAAAAACTGGGTGAATGGTGACATATCAACGTTTTTCAGTGCTTTAAACCTTTTCAGGATATTCATATCTAATGATGTTTGCAAAAACTTCTGGTAGAAAGGTAGATACAAATCATTGCAAAGTATGAGGCAAGAATTGCAATTGCATCTGCAGTGATGAGCTCTATGTTAATATTAAGACATGAGAAAGACACTTCAGTCAGTACAGGGTCAGAAACATAAGATATATATTGAGGTACTAGGAAAATAATAACTGAAGAAACTAGAAAAATATCATCATGCTGTGGCCTAAATTTCTGTCACTGTTGTATCTTGAATATTCTGTGAAGTTTTATTTCTTCGCTCTCCCAAAAGATGTAATAGAACTAGCAAAGATACAGAAAAAGGACAAAACATATGATCAGATATCACAGAATCACAGAATATTAGAGGTTGGAAGGGACCTCTGGAGATCATCAAGTCCAAACCCAATATGAACCCAGATATGAAACAATCTATGTAAGAAGAGATAAATAGACTAGGTTTCTTGGCTTGGGAAAGAGGCCTATAAATTATGAAAGCTACAGAGAAAATGAAATAAGGGGCTGCAAACTTTGATTACTTGCAACATAAAACATAGATCAAGATAACTAAACTGTGAGATTCCCTTCCATGGGGACAACGTGAAGCCATTGTTCTAAGGACAGATTGTTAAAAAAGGGTTAAAAAAAGAGGATTGAACAAATTCATGGAGGGCAAGTTCGCTGACGGCTACAAAATGTACCAGTCTAGATGCAACTTCCAAATTAGAATATTTCTAAATCACTGTGTGTGGTGATGGTATAGCAGGAAGAAGTTTCTGCACACACAGATGACCCTATCTCTTGTGCTTTTAGTGGTAATTTTAAGCATTGCTGGTAGCACTTTCCATCATTCGTGCTGATTAATCTTTACAATCAGTTTGGGACACTCCAGTAACACCTTCTTCATGCAACCACAGTGTAAATGTGCAGTATTCTCCATGACGTCACTCTGCCTTGTATTCCTCATATTGTATGGTTGGTTTGGTTTTTTTCAGGTGAGAAGCCACTGGTGCTGCCATTCGCCTCTTTCCTTGTGTTCTACATGCTCCATCTCTTCTTCTTTGCAGCAGTTCCAGGCTGATGCAGAGACAAATTAATTATCTCAACATATCTACTACCCTGAGCCCTGTGCTGCGTCTCACCTATAAGGTAAATTTTTAGGGGTAAAGAATAAGTCGTAGAGAAGCCTGCCTCTATACAGCTTATGAATTCTGTTTGATTTCTGGGAACTCTGTCAGTGTATGCAATTCAGACTAGAAATGCTGCTTTGAAAGTGAGGCTTGCCTCCCTTTTCTATTATTGTTATTCCAGACTGATCTAGTAAGGGAGTTTCAGCAAAACCATACGTATCCTCTGCTCCCAGCAAAGCTGAGTTTGGGACCACACAGTCCAGCAAGGATTAGTTTCAAGACTGAACAGTAGAAGTAGCCAGGTGACTTAACTAGAGATAACAAGCTTAGTAATTCCTGTTGTTCATGTGTTTCCTAAAAAATACCCACAACAACCTGGAAAAGGAGACGGTGACGAAAAGAAAGCAGAGACACCCCACATGAAAGGCTGCAGGGCTCCCTAGATGAAAGTGATGGCTGTGCCAAAATTCAAAGGCTGCTGCTGACAAGATGCACATACCTTGTTTTCACTGTAGGTTTGCATTTCTGTGCTAAAGTAATTGTATTAAAAATCTTCACAAAAGTACTATGCACTTATTACTATGAATCTCAAAAGATAGGTGGAGAGAGTCAAATTGATCATAAAGGTCAAACAGACCACTAGGAAGGATATATTAGTATATATATTAATACTTATACTTCTAGAACATAAGGTCTTGCCATGTCTCTACAAAGTTAAAAACACATTGCCTATCCAAAAAAATATATGCCTAGACAGAAAAATAAGGAATTTTGAAGCCTACCTACACAAAAGAGACCTTTCCATTGGTTAGGAAGACAAGTTTTGCCAGGTTAATCAAGAGTCATATTTAAACTACAAACTGCATAAAGATAGACCCTCTGCAGCTGGCTGAGATTTCACATTTTGTGGCTTTTAGCAACACTAATTCTAGTGACAAAAATTAAAACTTCAGAAAAAAATTTTGAATGGAAGAAGTGGAAAAGTTTGGAAAATTTAAAAATAGTGCTGTCACCTTGAATACATTCTTGCAACTACTTTTTTTGTTTGTTTGTTTGTTTTTCCATCTCTATACACAAATAAAGTTCATGTCTAAGCATTCTGCTTAGTAGTTTGTCTCTTAGGTGCAGTAGACTCCTAATTGTTTTGCAGAGTGTTACATAGATCCTCACAATTTTTATGTTCTACATTGATTTTGTATTTTAACTCATGGCAAAGGCACCTTAGTTTGGGGATAAGTCTGATTTAGGTCTCTTATAATAAATATGAATACTGCTGCATCTATACACGTGATAAATATCATTAATAAAAATTGTATCACACCACATAGCTGAAAGGATTCCTTGTGGCACTCTTGAGTTACTAGTTCACAGAAATCAGGTCTTCCTGATTTCCAAGCAATGGTGATGTGATGGGGCAGCTGCAATTCAGAGCTACTGTACATTCAGATAAGTTGGTAGGAGTCAGATGCTGGCCCAGCTGATTTGCTGGTTTAAGTGGGGACTGATTCAGTGCTTGTTTATGTCTTGATGCAGTGGATTTCTACGCTGGGTTTCTATGTTGGTTTTATTTGTCCTTCACGTTGACAAAGGGATATGCCATTATCATCCTTTTTTATTGTACTGTGGAGATATAACTCAGTGTTTTAGAATATCACACAGTAGCATCTCACTTTGTAAAATCCCAGTACAAAGGAATTATTGTCTTATCTGGTGCTTACACAGGCAGTATGAAAGGACAGAGAGGAAAGTGTCAGGCTGCATGTTCCCAGTGATGTGCAAGAGGGCTTAGATGAGCCTCTTGCCTGATACTAAAAGAACATGTCTCAAATTCCCCAAGCTTCCCCTGGAAAATACTCCTCATTATTTTTATTCAGGTCACATACCCATACACAGACCTTATTTGCTCATAAAGTTGAAGAACACAAGCATCAGAAGTCGGGCAAAACTCAAAAACCTTATCTTGTGGTAGAGTTTCACTCCTATCTTTGCTGGACTTTATAGCATTTTTATCTAGCTGAGTATTTACAACTCATCTTTGTTCCTGGCAGACAGAATTGTGTGGATTTATCACCAGAACTAAATTCTGTACAATACAACCAAGAGGAAAAATACACTAATTTTGAAGCCACCCAGCTTGTTTCAAGGCATCTCATGGGCATAATATGGAGATGCTAAATTTCCTCTGAATAATAGCTATTTAGAGACATTCTGAAGGTATTTAGCTGGATCTTGGTCACATCACTTCTTATCAAGAATAATCTTTTTGAAGTCAGATACACTGTACAAGCATAAAACTGCAAAAAGTTTAGAAACTTGGACTTCAATTATCCTCAAGGAGCAAAGTTATTTGTGCTCTTATGAGCAGGAGCCAAAGTCTGCACTGTACCAGATAAATTTTTTTTAGCCTAAGAAATACCACAACCATCCATAGTAGCCATTTCATGAAGACCAGAGGGAAACAGGTAGTTTGATTTCAGTCTCATATGAAGGTGAGACTGAAGTGATTGAAGATGTGCAGATTGACAAAATGTTTAATTTTCTTTAACAACTATTAAACACAGAAAAGGTGGAAGAATGGGGGTTTTTTAAGTTCCCATAGCCCTTTTCTTTTCTTACACTCTTGAGAGCTCAGCTCTGCAAAAATCCACCTGTCTTGCCTATGAGCCAAGTCCACATCTTAGTATGGAGACAAGCAGGACGCTCAGGTTTGAGCCCTACTAATTCTAAGGTAAAAAGGCCTCGTTTCTGAAACACATCTTAATGTTGAATCCCAAGAAATGATGTGATTTGAAGTTATCAGCAAACAGATGCACACCACAAAAGTAAAATCTGAAATTCCCCTGGAATATTTTCAAAGACAGCGGACTTGGTATGGTCAGAGAGAAAAAGGTTTGTTTGAAATGAGGTGAAAAGGATCTAAGTAAAATAGATGGGGTGTTTGAGAAGAAAAAGAAAGAAAAAAGGAAGTTCTCACAACATTCTGGCTGTCGGGTACATCATCTTATTTACCAGATATTTCTGACATGAAAGCATAACAAAAGTCTCTGTTACCTCCTTCCATATTTCTATGCTATAAATTGCACCAGCAAAATGATGCCAGTAACTTAAGTGGAGGTCTCTACACTCCCTTGGGGTTGTGGTGATAAATGAATAATAAGAGGAGAAAGTTTAGGATTAGGATAAATGCTACTTCTTTAAAAAAAAAGCAATATCATTATTATTAATATTAATAATAACAACAACCACCAAGGAAACGGGATGAGAGTTTGGTTTCCTTGGAGACAAAGGGAATGATGTCTACCTGAAGACTAATTGAAATTTAATTTACATCTCTGATTTATTTGACTGTGCACTGCTGGGTGGTTAAAGCCAGATACAGAATGACTTACATATTTCTCCCTACACTCACATAAGTTAGCAGAGCAGCTTATTGTCACCCTGGGCTAACAGGGAGAGCAATTCCAGCATTCATACTGGAGCAACATTAAGGGAAATGAATCTCATTCTGTTCCTTTTTTTTTTTTGTAGTTTATCAGATGATTTATTTACAGAGTAGACTGTATGGCAAATAAACAAATATGTTTATTTTACTGTCTGCAGCCTGCAAATGGATTCTGAACATGGAAAAGAGACAGAGTAAATGTCTTTTCTGCTTGTGTGAAAAATTCAACAGTAGCCCTGGAAAATAAAGGGACCTGTATTACTGAGTGTTTAGCAAGAGATGATTTACATACCAGAGTAGATCTTTTATGAATTACACAGACATGCAAATGAGAAAAGAAGAAAAAGAAAAAAAAAAAGCATGCCTGTGATTGCTCTCTCCCACCTTGCATGTTGATGAGTCCCTGACACATGTTAATTAATGCCCTATTGTGTTTGGCAGCTCAACAAGGGCTGGGACTGAAGACAGAGGGATCCTTTAGGCTAAAAGTGGATTACAACATATATTGAAAAGGAAAAGATTTGTATTTATACAAGCTGTGAGTATTCGTTAGGAAGAAGCCTTTTTGCTGTTAGCGTAGTTAACTGAGATGAATTGCCATCTATCACAATATTTTATCATTAGGATAGTAAAATCTTAAACCCTACAGAGTGAGTAAAAACATTTCTAGTATTAATGTGCCAGCTGGTCAAAAAGAATATTCTTAAAAAATCCATTAATCCTTCTCAGACCCCAGAGTAGAGGAAATGATAATCACTACTGGTGTAAATGAAATTATTTAAAATATGCTGTGAGTACTCATTCACATTTACAAATAAATTCATTTGATTGTATTCTTATTCTTTTTGTTTAAGCTTCCCGTGAGCATATTTCTAGCTATTCTAAGAAATATCTGGGATGCAAGGTTTTCTTTGGCATGAATATTGACAAAACCCTCCTACTTCTTTTCAGATAACCAATTAGAATTAAATTTACCAGTTCAAAGCAAGATGTTCATTCAGTCTAGAACAGAAACTGTTGATGTGACCCCGCTGTTCAGGAAAAAAACCCACAACTTCTCAATATCAGAACTGCAAAACAGCTCTAAACTAAGGATAATTCTCAGAAATTATTGGTTGAATAATTTCAAATGGGAAATACATCTGTGAAAATTATGATCCAGCTTTTGGCAGTTTGACAGGAAGAAAAAAACTGAACAGAGAATTAAAAAAAATCCATGAAAAATGTACCTATTGCAAACTATTCATCCACTCTGCTCGCATAATATATATAACAGCAGTTACACATCACAAAAATCACAGTACTGGGCACTCTGTATGTGGTAAAAATGATTGTGTGCAGAATAAGAAACGTGTGATTATCACAATAATTACATAACAATTATAATTCTGTAGTTTGCTCTAAGAGGTTGTGTGTGGCCATGATACCCAGAAGCTGAGCAGCTCCTGAAGTGCTCAGGTGTTTGTCACAGTCCAGGTGCTGGAATTTCTTCTTTGCTACGGAGAGAAATGGGTATTATTAGACTCTTTTTTTTTTTTT
>VYZX01031273.1:13325-26065 GCA_013401335.1 Brachypteracias leptosomus | reverse complement strand
ACTTTCTATTTTCTACTTATTTTTTAATGTTAAAATTCATTCCTGCAGACCTTTTGTTGGTTGTGCTTTGATTTCTAATTAATTTTAAAATAAGGTGTAAATATCTGATGGCAGGAATTATAATTTTTACATGATGCAAAAAAGGTATGTAGTAGAAGTATGAGTTGGGATATTTTTTTTGTTATTATTATGACAAATACATGCAACTCCAAGTCTGTTTTTTGTCTTATTTTACAAAAGGTAGAGTATGTGTTTACAGACAAAACTGGTACATTAACTGAAAATGAAATGCAGTTTCGGGAGTGCTCCATTAATGGCATAAAGTACCAAGAGGTCAATGGTAAACTAACTCCAGAGGGGTTTTCTGAAGATTCTCCAGATGGAAATAGGCATGGTTTGGTAAGACTTATTTTTTTTCCCTGATTAGGCATCCTAGATAGAAAATGTTTTATTTCAGAGAAATAATCTTCTAGCATTAACTTTTTTTTTTAAAAAAACAGAATTTCTGAATAGTTTTTGAAACAATTAAGTGTTTCTGAACAAATAATATTTATTAAATATATTGAGATGTGATGATTTAACATGGAATGCTTGGCAGATTTTAAAGTAAAAACATTCTTAATTAAGTATGTTCAAAACTGGGTTGATATGTTACAAATAAAGTTTTTTCTTTCTTCAGATGAAAGAGGAAGAGCTCTTCTTGAAAGCAGTTTGTCTCTGTCACACAGTGCAGATCAATGCAGATCAGACAGATGGTGCTGATGGTCCCTGGCATGCCAATGGAATAGCACCCCAACTGGAGTATTATGCTTCTTCACCAGATGAGAAAGCTTTAGTTGAAGCTGCAAGCCGGTGAGTTGTGCTGCCAGAACTATCTCAGGTAGAAATTGCCTACTAGGGCAGGCAATTCATAGAGAAAGCAACCTTAGAAATGGCTCAGAAAGGTTGTAAAGCTGAGGACTGGGCACTGTTAGTTTACGATGAATCCATACAAAAATAAAATACACAAAATCCTAGGCATATTATAATTATATATAACATATGTGTAATTCTGTGTTCTCTCTATGTAAAGTATATAAAGTATTTTTTTAAATCCTAGATAAATTATAGTGGAGAAAGTATGTTGCTATTAAAATATTGTAGAAAGAGGCCATTCTTTGTTTTCTGCAGAAATAGAGAGCAGTAATGGGGTATAAGAGTGTCTGCCTTTTTTTTTCCTTTTCTCAGCCCCCCTCAACAATCAATAGTCATTACCTCTAAAGTGATGATTGATGTATATTTTCTTTTCCTTTTAGGGTTGGAGTAGTATTTACTGGAACTAGTGGGGACAGTATGGAAGTAAAAAGTCTCGGAAAACCAGAAAGGTATTTGTTTTCACTCGTCGTTTCTTTTGAAGGATAGTGCAGTAGTGAAGATTAATACAAGGTTGTCCTCTTAATCCCCTCTGTTCATAAGCAAAGCTTGCCTTTCCAGAGCATGCTGCTCTTAATGCTTTTCCCTTGATGTCTTCAAGACAGCTTGCATCTTGTACCTTACAAATCACAACTGAGATGAGAGAGTTGTGTGAGTTATTCTGTGTAGATGTGTATTATAGCAGTTGGTATCTTTGCCCATTTCTCAAAGGTTGAGACTGTAGTAGAGCTGGAAAACTGGATTGCTTATTCAACTATTTTTTCAGCTCTGGAAGTTCCCAGAATCAGTCTCATGTATGCATAATCTAATTATGTATCTTAAACTTTCCCAAAATGAGTTGATGAAAATGATATGATGATAATATTATTGATAAGTGTAGATCTGCAGTATGTCATAACACCTTTTATCTGTTTGATCTGTGTGATGAGTTACTTGGCAGTGCTTTAAACTTAAATGTCTCAAATTAATTTCTAGACTAGTGATAACACTACAAAATATAGTTCTGTTTTCAAGGAACATACGCTTTTTATTTCACTGTGTAGATTGTTTACAAGCATTAGGAACAAAATGTAGTTTTCAAAGTTACACTTGAAGTAATGTTAGAAGGATAAAGGAATAGGTAGGAGCTGATTGTAATCTCCAGATGCAAAGCTAGTGTTCAGGAAACTATTGCTATTGATAGAAGAAACTTTTATTTTTACAGGATGGAATTAAATATATATAAAGTGATGAAAAGCAGTCAGTTGCACAAACATTGATAACAGTGGTTGTTGCTCAACGCTTGTAGTGTTACTTATAGAGCTTCTATATAAAAATGACACTTTTGGGAAGGCTCTGTGGGGCCAGAGTGTATTTATTAGTAATTGTCTTTGGAAATTTATTTCTAAAATTTTTCTTCTTCTTCCCTCTTCTGTAAAAACACAAAATACAGGTATAAGTTGCTTCATGTTTTGGAGTTTGATCCAAATCGCAGACGAATGAGTGTCATTGTAGAGAGTCCCTCAGGTAAGTGATCAGAAGTTGCACAAGTTGCAGTTAAGAACTTCTTAAATGGTGTGTATTCTTAATTTTTGTTCTATTTTACTTTTTAGGGGAAAAGCTTTTATTCACAAAGGGAGCAGAATCTTCCATTCTTCCTCGTAGTAAGAGTGGAGAAATAGACAAAACAAGGATACATGTGGATGAATTTGCCTTGGTAAGCATGTGTGCTTGCCCAGCTGATCGGAAGAAAATTCTTCCAGTACAAATTCTGTGACTTGAAATGAACAAATTGCAGCTGACACCTTCTTGTTAAATTGGAATCTTGTCTACTCTGAATGCAGTCCTTTTATTTTCTCACAGAAAGGACTAAGAACTTTGTGTGTAGCCTACAGAAGATTCACACCTGAGGAGTACCAAGAAATTGGGAAACGTCTTCACGAGGCCAGGACTGCCTTACAACAGCGGGAGGAAAGATTAGCAGATGTGTTCAACTTCATAGAAAGGGATCTGGAATTACTTGGGGCTACAGGAGTAGAAGACAAGTATGCAATGGAGTTTCTGCTAATTACACTCAAAACCAGAGCAAGTTTAGGACTTCTAACTGTAATGTGATGTGTGTTGTGAAAAACAATCCTGCCGTGACCAAAAGTTCTGGGTTATTCTTGTTTAGCGTGTTTACCACTCCTTGGATTGAGGAGCATTCACAACACATATTGTACCAGCTGATTTTGGCTCAATAACAATGACACACTGTGTGCTTCATTTGGAGAGATTTAATGTGTATGAACGGTAATAATTGCAGTAGATGTTTAGGTAACAGCTAATTCCTTGGGAAAACTCCTATAAATAGCTACTTTACAAAGCATTCTGCTTGCATGGTGTGTATTCTGTAAGTCAGAGGGTGTATTGCACAATGGAGTGTACAGATAGAGCACTTACAAGCTTTTCATGCGCCGCAGTAGGTAGTTCTTGTAGACTGTTTCAAAGCTTCCCAAATGCAGCAATGGTGTCTAATTTAAATTAAGATATGCTTATTACAAATTTTGATTGTTTAGCAGATTGAAATTCAAGTTGTTTCATCAAGGCATTCGTTTTATTGCTGGTAATGGAATGTTGTCTGCCAGACTATGATTCTTTGAAAATACATGTGACATTGGAAAGGCAGTCTTAAATCATCATGAGAGTGGGGTTAGAGAAGTAACATGGAAGTATAGTGTGAGCTCTTGGGGCTTTTTTGAAGCGTTTGATCGGTTATGTAAGATTTTTGTTGTTTCCAGGCTGCAGGAGAAAGTCCAAGAAACTATAGAAGCGCTCAGGTTGGCTGGTATCAAGGTGTGGGTGCTCACTGGAGACAAGCACGAAACGGCCGTCAGTGTCAGTCTGTCATGTGGGCACTTCCATAGGACGATGAACATCCTTGAGCTTGTGCAGCACAAGTCAGACAGCACATGTGCAGAACAGCTGAGGCAGCTAGCCAAGAGGTAAAACACCCGAGATGTCATTATGTCAGCGATGACCTTAGCTTGGTTTTCCTCTATTTTCAAATTTCGTGACAGTCTTTGTGTGTGCTAAACACATGAAGTTGACTTAAAAAAAAAATAAATATAACAGATTTGAAGAAGCAGCCTGTCTGACAGGCTAACTTTTGTTTATTGTATGGGCAACAATGGCATAAAATTTAAATTTTTAAAATTTAAATTTTTGCATCACACTAATACAAAACCAACATTTTTGTCCCTGAATAGAATAAAAGAAGACCATGTTATCCAGCATGGACTGGTTGTGGATGGGACCAGCCTTTCTCTTGCACTCAGGGAACATGAAAAACTGTTCATGGAAGTTTGCAAAAACTGTTCTGCAGTGTTGTGCTGTCGCATGGCACCCCTTCAGAAAGCAAAGGTGAGAATAGAATCAGGATTGTCTTGTCAGTATTTTTATCGTGCTTTGAGGAGACAAGGATTTCTGCAACTGCTTTGTTTGTTTGCCTGACCTTTTGTGTAGCTTTTGAATCCCTGATAAATTCAGTTGATCTGGAGTAGTTTTCTCAGAAGTTTCTACAGTGAAAGTTTACAAGTGGATGGAGGAGAGAGTCCAAAAATACTACCACTGTGCAAGAAAAAGGCTAATCTTTAATCAGCCTCTTGTGGTCTGTAAGGCAGTAGCTGTCCTGACCACCTGCGTCGCCTGTTCCACCATTCCTCCAAACCAAAAAAGCTAAATCAAAAACTCACGAAGCTGTAGGGAAAAAATGTTCTTCTCTAAAGATTTAAAAATACCCAAGTTTAAGAGTTTGAGGAGGAAGTAAAAGGGAGGGGAAGCTAAGGCCTAGTCTACTGGGGGGAGGCTGCCTTAATCCTGTCTTCTAAGACCATTTTTCCTTCACATGTACTTAAATTTACTCAAATATAGGTCAGATAAAATTCACATCCAGATTTTGTGATTTATTTTTTTTCACTCTAGAAAGCTAAGCTCTGAAGACCCTCTTCTTTTTTTTTTTTTTTGACTAATATTCAATTATATACCTCTGTTGCAGTATTTTTTAATTTATTATACTTTCAACTTACCTGGATGCTTTAAAGGCCTTTTGCATGTATTTCCAGTGATATTAAACCTCTGAAAGGACATTGTTCCACACTCTATTTTTACACTGTGTCAAAAAGAAAAGGAAAAAAGGTATCTTTTTACTTTGAAGCACTAGGAAACCCTTATGAGAGGTGCTAGATGTGCAAAGGAGGGTGCAGGCTGTTTTACTATAGCATGAGCAGCCTGTTTTGAGGTCACTCTTTCTGCTTCCAGCATTTAGACAGACTTTAAATGCAGTCTTCAGAATCACTTCATTATAAAACTGTTCAGCTGTGTATAAAACTTGGTATAATACTAGTTTCGATAAAATGTTAAGAGGAAGTTGCTTGTAACTATGAGAAAAACTATCTGTTGCATGAGCCTACTTTATGTACACTTTTAGCTGAAATTTTTGCCCCCGCTCCTCCTCTTTAAGGTATTTGTTTGCCAATGTTGTGTCCTTGTTCTTATTTTGTCATATAACTTGATTTATCACGTGGCATGTACTTCCAGATTTGGCAAATAGCAGCCAATAATTCTTTCATTAATTCTTATCCTGACCAGCAGATAATCTCCGTTATTTCCTGTGTTTTGTCATGAAGTACAGTAAAACCTAATTTTGACGGCAGGGACTTTCTAATTTTAAATGCTGAAGTATATAAATCACTGAGACAATCACCGTACTGCATGGGAGGGAGGAAGTGTGTGGCAGTTTAGCTGTGTATTTGATTTTCTGCTGTAGGCCCTTTTGGTGAGGTCTGTTCCAAGGTTAAGCTGACACTTGGCTTAATATTTCCTGCATCTTTTCCTTTCATTTTAATGCTTCTTTATGTATGGCTGTTGGTCTCACTATTTCTTTTTTGTTTATTTTATGGCTTAGAAACATTTTTAAACGTATTTCATGTCAGTCATTCAGAGCTGCTGCTGATTGCTGCTGTTAAACTTTGCCAGAGGATTTGTTGTGACCTTTTCACACAGATGTTTGTCTGACACAATTACCAGAGTCTTCGATATCTCATGAGGACTGATCTGGGTGACACTCTATAGCCTTGCCACCTCTTCAAGGCTGCTTACTAAGATCTAATGCTAAATGTGCTTGAAATAATGACCTCTTAGGAATGGGGAACCTTTAGACTTGAATATTAATTCCTGCATTTAGGGAATGTATTCCTGCAATCAGGTGGATTTCTCTGAACTGTGGATTGTGTTTAATCACTGTGTTATTCCTCGGGTGAAGTGAGTTACCACTTTTGTGAGTTCACTCACTGACACTGCCAGCTAGAACTCGGTGATTTGAATACAGTTGTTTCTGTCTACTTACCTCATGTAGCTGTTGCTCTGTTGATATTTCCACTTTAGCTTTTCTGGAACTTCAGGGGGAGAAATGCAGTATTTTTCCACAGATAAATATTTCTTATTTTCAGAAATCCTTCTGAATCTGCTTTCACAACTTTACCTCTGCAGCCCCTTTACAACTGAGTTAGTGAAGCTTCTACCTTTAGCTAGAGCTGTGTGGGACCAAAAGCCTTATCTAACTCACTCCTCTCTATTTAGAATATTGTTGGCACTTACATTAAGATCTGTTCCCTTTCTGTGAAGAGTGGGATATCACTGCTCTGCTCTTGAGGATTTTAGAGCATTGTATGTAAACAATTTTTTTCTCTTTCTGTTATAGCTTCTTCTGTCACTCTTCCAACTGAGAAATGCCCATTGGTGATAATGCAGTTGCTTGAAAAATAAACTGCTTTTCTTTATGACAGAATATATTTATCTTTGAGCTAATATGTTGTTTTTTCAGATTCTTCTTTTACACTGATTAGTTCCATTTATTGAAAATGTGAAGAATCAGGGCATTTAAACTCAATTATTCCCAAAGTAAATTCTCAGTTCCAGCTTTGACTTGACTGTTTTGTACAATAAAGCACCAAATTAAAAGCTGTAAAGAACATCTAAGTAAGAACAGCAAAATAACCTCAAGGTAGGCATAGTATTTAAACAAGGTTTGTGCCCCAAAGCAAGCAGCTTTTCTAAAGGAGCAATGAATGTACACAAGGAGATATGCCAAAGATGTTGTTTACCTGGGCATGCACATTCATAAAACATACTAATTACAGGTAGGTAACTAACTAAGATACTTGGGAATTAGTGACGTGGTTTGTAGGTAGACTGTCTGTCTAATCTGAAAATTTTCTGTCCTTTTTGGTTTTTTCTTTTTTTCAGGTAGTGCGACTGTTAAAAACGTCTCCAGAGAAACCTATAACATTAGCGATCGGTGATGGTGCTAATGATGTGAGCATGATACAAGAAGCACACGTTGGCATAGGTAATTTGCTTTTCTCAGTAGAGATAAAGGCAAAGAAGGTGAAAATTTTTATTAGAGGATTAGATCACAGAATCACAGAATAGTAAGGGTTGGAAGGGACCTCTGGAGATCATCTAGTTCAACCCGCCTGCTAAAGCAGGTTCACCTAGGGCAGGTTACACAGGAATGTGTCCACATGGGTTTTGAAAGTCTCCAGAGAAGGAGATTCTACAACCTCTCTGGGCAGTCTGGTCCAGTGCTCCATCACCCTCATGGTAAAGAAGTTTCTCCTCGTGTTAAACTTGAACACAGGCAGTTCCACTTCATGCCTGTTGCCCCTCGTCCTATTATTAGGCACCACTGAGAAGAGACTGGTCCCATTTTCCTGACACCCACCCTTCAGATATTTATAAACATTGACCAGATCCCCTCTCAGCCTTCTCTTCTCTAGGCTAAACAGCCCCAGGTCTCTCAGCCTTTCCTTCTCACAGATATGTTCCAGTCCCTTAATCATCCTCACAGCCCTCCTCTGGACTCTCTCTGGTATTTCCATGTCACTTCTGAAGTGGAGAGCCTGGAATTGGACACATTAGTCCAGATGTGGCCTTGCCAGGGCAGAATAGAGGGGGAGGAGAACCTTCCTTGACCTGCTGTTTGCACCCTTCTTAATGCAGCCCAGGATTTCATTGGCCTTCTTAGCTACAAGAGCACACTGCTGGCTCGTGGTTAACTTACTGTCCACCAGGACCCCAAGGTCCTTCTCTGTGGAGCTGCTTTCCAGCAGGTCAACCCCTAACCTGCAGCGGTGCATGGGGTTATTTCTCCCCAGGTGCAGGACCTTGCACTTGTCCTTGTTGAAGTTTCATGAGGTTCCCCCAACTCTGCAGTACATCCAGATCTTGCTGAATGGCAGCACAGTCTTCTGGTGTATCAGCCACTCTTCCCAGATTTGTATCATCAGCAGACTTGCTGAGGGCACACTCTGTCCCTTCATCCAGGTCATTAATGAATGATCATGAGTAGTGTTTATAAACAGCTAAACTTCTAATGTTTTTGCACCTGTGAATGACAGGGCATTAATCGGAGTCATTTGTTGTAGCAGAGTTTTAGTGACATTTAAAATTTCAGGCTGTCTTCAGAAGTCTTAGACTTATTGTGTAGTCTACCAATAATCAGAGGTCCTGCTTAATGTTGCCTTAAGAACAGCAAAGATTCTCTGTAACTAGAATCTCAGAAGTGTTCTCTGCTTCAGATATTGGAAGTGGATATCTTTAACTTCAGACATTGTCAGGTTCTAAGTTCCTGGGTAAACTTGACCTTTAAACCTTTCTTTGCACTAGACCACTGCTGTTTGCCCTGTGTCTGTATCACTGTAGAAATGCCATTTATGTCAAGTTTGCCTTGGAGGAAAAGGCTTTCATTTATCTCTTGAGAGAATTACTGATTCTTAGCTAAGCTTGGTAGTTTTCTCTGTTTGTATTGTTTTCTGCTACCTGGAGAGGACCTTTAAACTTATTTTTCTGCTGTGTTATATAACTGAGTACAAAACAAAACATAGGTATAACTGAATTGGTACCTGTCACATGGTGCTTTGGTATTTCCTTTACTGATTTGGTTGGATGATGTTTGCTACAACAGTATGCTGGAGGTTCTTACATAACATATTGGTACATCAGGAAGTTCAATCTGTCACAAACCCTTTGGTCAAAAAGGTGTATGTGATGTTTATCATGTAAATCATGTGGCCAGGAGTTTTAAGACTATGGACATAGTCTGCTTGAGAAGGTTACAGGCCAATAGCAAATGATGCTTTATTCTACAGCTAGTTTTTCAACGAACTGAAGCTTATTAAAAATAAAATTATCCAAGTTTTTATTGTATTTTGTAGCATATTACATGTACATAGCTCAGAACTAGCAAGCCCTAGCCATCAAGAGTGACGGGACCTTTAGAGGTTGGTTGCTTTTTTTTTTTTCCTGAAAGCAACCAGCACTTTCAAGTGTGTGGCTTTCAGGAATCCTGCCACTTTTATTTTCTTCTGTAAAAGAGCATTTTGTATTCTCTGTGTATCTTTATCCTAATATCTATAATAGTTTTTAGAACTGAATTTGTGTTTGGCTGTGACAAGTGACAAGCATTGTCAGCCCATCAGATTAAGTAAACTGCTGTTGTAAGAACAGCATTTCTTTTATTCTGCTGTTGAGGTCATATATTATCGCCAGGAGCTACTGTAAGAAAAGCCTCTCTGAAGTAAAACATACTAAATAAATTGATTATTGATGATGGATTGATAATGGTTTGCTTGGTTTGGGAATTTTGGTTTTATATGAGTGCTGTTATTTCTATGTCTTCCCATAAATCTTACAGAAATAGTCTTTTTTCATTGTTATTTTTAAATTGAGTCATCATCAAATGAGTAGTTTCCCGTAATTGTGTCAGGAATAATACCTTCTTTTGGAACTGGAAATTGCTGAAGTCTTTATAATGTTGAAGTGCGGGAAAACAGAACTTGTAGCTTCAGGTGTATGTTGTTGTTTGGGTTTTTTTAAACTTTTATTTTCATAATGTTTAACCTGTGTTCTCTTTTGTTTCCCAAATATTACAGGAATCATGGGCAAGGAAGGAAGACAAGCTGTAAGAAACAGTGACTATGCAATAGCAAGGTTTAAATTCCTCTCCAAGTTGCTTTTTGTTCATGGGCACTTTTACTATATTAGAATAGCAACCCTTGTACAGTACTTTTTTTATAAGGTAAGTCTTCAAAGAGTGCCAGTCAAGTTCACAGAAAAATATGTAACTTTTTCCTAGCTAGTCATTTATTTCACATCTAAGATTTTTCTTGGGAGCAGGTTAAACATCTCTGTTCCAGTATGTCCTCTGGGCTTCTTTGTATGTTTTACAACCAAGTACAGTAGTTTAACTGTGAAAATGTTTAGTACTTCCATCTAGAAATAGGTTTTAAATACCACAACAAGTTTACCTAGGCTGAAAGGCAGGCACGCTTGCTCTCTGAAAGCAGTATTACTAGCTTGAAATTAAATGCATTCTTTAGCAAGATGTGAAATTATAATTCTTTTCATTGATTTTTAATATGAACCACATCCATTCATCTTTCTTAAAAGGAAAAAGGAGCCCAGGAAGTAGTTGAGGGAGGGAAGGTCCTGCAGAAAGTGCGTGTGGAGAGAACACGGTCTTTGCTGGCAGGCTCACCTTAACAAAACAGCCCAGCCTTCACTTCAGAAGTCCTGAGGTGAAACACTGCAGGGGAAGTGAGCACCAGGGACTGAGTTCTCTTCAGATTCTTCTGTGGGAGCTATGGGCATGGAACAGCAGGGTGAGCTTAAGCAGAATGCCAGAGGGAGGAGTGAGGGGATGGGACTGGGAGCTCAATCCTGGGCTGGGGTGTTTGAAACGCTAAAGCATCTTTTTTGTTTAATTTTTGGTGTGGGTTTTTTTTAATTATTATAATCAATTTTGATACAAAGTCAAAATTCACTATCTTACTTGAAATTGATCTGAGATTCTAGCATTTGCCACCCAGCCACTTTTTATCTTCTGTTGTTTGCTTTCACGTAAAGGTAAGGACATGGTGTTAGCTTTGGGGTTCTGTTCTCTCTGCTCCATGAGCAGGGCACAGTCTTTCTTGAATGAAACGTGGAAACTATTTTGCAAATACATTCTTAAAAAGAAACTGAAGGGAAAATGGATGGGTTTCTTCTCCTTTAATACTACTTGTAGTCCCATGATGAGACGTGTTCATCAAGCACATATAATAAAATTTCTTTTTCAGGTTCATTGTCCCAAAGAATGAACAACATAAACTCTTGAGCAAAGCATATTGCTTCACTTTGCCAATTAAAATGTTGAAATACTTTATGCTCTCCCTGTGTGTTTTTACCAGCTTGTAAGAGTTGACAGTTTCTTCTAGGATTGTGAGGCATATCCTGACCATTAACTGTTTCTTTCACTTTTTCCAGAATGTGTGCTTTATTACACCACAATTTTTATATCAGTTCTTCTGTTTGTTTTCACAACAAGTAAGTATTGGATGCCTTACAGCTTGTTAAATGCATATGAAACATTTGGGGTAAATAACTAAAAAATATTGGGAAAGAATTACACAGGAGCAGCACAGATTGTGCACGTAACAGGTGTCCAGCTTAATTTTCTGTATTTGATAGCTTGATGTTAATAAATGGTTATGTCAGTAGAGCTTTTTTCTAACTAATAAATTCACATAATTAATGATTTGTCGCTGCTGTCAGTGTGCTAATAAATTTTAATAAATATGAACAAATTTTCTCTACAAGACTGAAAAGAATTTTTGTTTCCATTTTCAGACGCTGTATGACAGTGTATACCTGACTTTGTACAATATTTGTTTCACTTCCTTGCCTGTCCTCATATACAGTCTTTTTGAACAGCATGTGCATCCGCATGTTCTGCAGAGCAAACCTGTGCTCTATCGGTACGTATGTCTTACATATATTGCCACAGCAGCACATCATTTACAGCAGCAGTGGCATCTGCAGAAGTCTGAACTTGCTACTGTATATTTGTATAGTATTTTTATCTATAATTTATGCAATATTTAGTAACTGTCTGGGCGAGGTGGAACCGAAGCTACATAGTTTTCATCCTAAAAGTTAATTGATATGAGTGTTTTAAGAAAGACATCTTTTTGTCAGTCATGTTAAGACTGGAAGAGGATTGAGCACTTGGTCAGCTTACACGGTTGGCAGCCTCCTCCATTACATGTAGGACTTGAAAATCACTCAGACATGCAAATGAAAAACTAGGACACTTTAGGGAAATCACCACAAAAAATAGTTTATGAAGAGGGGAAGTGATTTCCTGTAGAATTAGATGTCTTCCCAGTGGTAGCACATTGCACTGCATACTGCTTTCAGGAGAAAAGAAGAATATATTTTTGTAAAAAAAAAAGATACGCCTCTTAGATGTTTCTCTTTTCCTAGTCTTTTAAACAGAACAAGAAGCAAGTATCAGGAGATCGGGCTCTTTCTTCCTCTTGCAATTCCACCTTCAGGGAGAAGAAGTCTAGTTTGTGCTGTTCTGAATTTGACCCTTGCCATTGGTGATCCTGCATAAAGCAGAGGCAAATCATGAGGGCTCAGAGCTCTTCTTTTGCCCATGATTTATGTATTTTTTTTCATATGTCAGCATTTGTTGTTGTATCTTGGTACAGTTGGAAGTTAGATTTATTCAAAGCAGTAGAAGTCATGCAATGTGAATAGCTGGTGGCTTATATAAAGACAATCTGAAATCCAAATCTGTTTTATTTTTGCAGAGATATCAGTAAAAATGCCCATCTGGGGTTTAAACCGTTTCTTTACTGGACCATCTTGGGCTTCTTTCATGCATTTGTTTTCTTTTATGGCTCGTATCTCCTAATGGGAGGAGACACTTCTCTGCTGGGAAATGGCCAGGTATATTATAAGAATTATTCTACCCCTGTATTTTT
>VYZX01031265.1:18133-35200 GCA_013401335.1 Brachypteracias leptosomus | reverse complement strand
CTCCTCCTCCTCCTCCCTCTCCCTCTCCCTCTTTCCCGCCCCTCCGCCCCGCCCCGCCCCGCCAGCCGCACCAGCACGCAGCCGGGCGCTCGCACCGCCCCCTCCCCCTTCTTCTCCACCGGGGCGGGGGGGGCGGGTGCGGGGGAAGGCGGGGCAAAGGTTGGAGACTGACAGCAGCGGCGGGTTCCAATTGGTTGCTGAGGTCAAGTTGGGCGGAGGTGAACGGCGGTAAGGGAAGGCGGGCGGGGACTGCTCTGAACGGCAGAGCCTCAGGCCGGCGCTTGCTACCGTAGGGACAGCATGGCTGACCGCCGCTGCGATCCGCAACATCTGATTGGGGCGTTGCAAAGATGGGCGCGCGCTCTCACCAATGGGAAAGCGCTGCGCCGCAAGTGTCCCTCCGCCCGGGAGGCTGCGAGGCGCCTTCCCTCCGCGACGCCCCGCCCCCAGCCCAGCAGGGTATCGTGGGGGCCGGGGGCGGGGCCAGGCTCGTGGCTGGGTAGCGCGGGGGCGGGGGGAAGGCGGCCCCGCCCCACTGCGGCTGCCCCGGTCCGAGGCCCCGGTCGCTCGGAGTGCAAGGGTCTCCCTGCGGCGGAGGGGAGCGGGGCTGGCAGGGGGGCTTTAGAGGCCGCTCTAGTGCCTGTCACCGGAGAGAGCTGAAGCTGGTTTCTCAGCCTCGGCGGCGTGCGGGAGGCTAAACAAACCCCAGATGTCAAGGGGGGTGACGGTTCCTGCGGTGACAGCCAGGCCCTGAGCAAGGGCCCTGAGCAACCCACGGTTGCCCTTCCAGGCGTGTTGATGGCTTGCTCCGAAGTCGTGGAAGTTGGGTGGTATGGCTTTCTGGCCTCTGAAGAGCGATGCAGCACAAGAAGTGTTATACTGTGCACAAGAAGTGTTATACTGTACACAAGAGTCTATAAAAAGGTTATTCAGGTCAGAAGCAAATGAGATAGCTATTAAAAGTGACTCATTGCACAGAGCTGTCAACGTGGCTGGAAGCTTGAAGCTGAATAAAATGGTGTGAGGAATAAACTTGTCCTGAACGATACTGAATATGTAACACTTTGCATAATAAAACCATAGAATTGATGCACATTGGTCACCTCATTTTGCAGATTCTTCAGGAGTGCTTAGCATAGTTCTGATATCTGTTCTAATACCTATTCCGGGTTTTTTTGGTAAATCTTAAGAGTTCTGTGAAGCAAGGTAATAGTGTTTATTTTGGCTTCTTACACTGAGCTCCACACATTTTTTTTTCCACTTCAGGTCGTCCCTGTGTGTTCACAGGTACTCCCCATTGGAACAATAAAAAGATTTCAGTGAAGTTCAAAGAATAACTGTAGCTTCATTTATGTCCTCATGAAAAATAAAGGATACATTGCTGATGGAACTGGAAAGATTGATAGGTTTCTGTAGCCAGAGAAAAGGGAACAGAAATTTCTATGGGAAACAAAATATATGAGGACTATGGCTAGGAGACAGAAATGAAAATGAGGATGGAACTGAGTAAGCAAATCTGTGAAGATATAAGTGCAGGGTTTTGGAGAGTAAGTCAAAACCCAGTTGAAGCTATTTGAAGAATGTCATGTCCTACTGATACTGAGTTCACTGCAGGCTATGCAGGTGAATAAAGAAAGCAAGCTAACAAAACACCAAAGAAAGATAACAACATGAATTGTAAATATGAAAGGGAACAATAAGGTTAAAAATTAAATAATTGGGATGAAGAAAATATTGTGGACAGACTTGCTAAAAAGAGAATAGACTGGGAGTCGGGGTGCTAGAGCAAGAAAATCTTATAATGTAATGGTTCCAAAGTTCTAGGGAGGGCAAAGATTAAATGGTTAGTTGTAAGTGAAGAAAAGGAAGGACCAAAATTATATGAATGATAAAAGCATTTGGAAGTGGAATAATATGCATACATTTTTGGAATATCAACAACTTCTGTCTTTCAGAGAATCAGTATGTGGGTATTGATTAGATATTACAGTATCCAAAGGGCAAGGATCCCCACACTGCCAGTGTGCTCTTAGGAAAAAAGACTTGTAGGAAAAAAACCCCACAAAACCAGATGCTGCCCAACAAAACATTGAGCAGTCCTATTTAAAAACAGCAACTGAGAAAAAATACTTTGGTTTGCTACTTGTGTGTGTAAGGCATGTAGGTCCCTTTTGAAAATTTTGCTCTAAGCTGGACACAAATCCAGAAGCAGAGACAGAGTGATGGAAATGAGAGTTGTGGGGTGGTGCAGAGGGAGACAAGACAGTGTAGGACATAGGAAAATGCAGTACTAGTGATGGCATGCACAGAAAGGAGTCCTGTTCAGTGACCTAGCTGGTGAGAAGTTTTGTTAAAAAAAAATGGAAAAAAAAGAGGAAAGAACAATTTATCACTGTGTTTAGATGTATTGATGTCTAGTTGGACACTTCCATGGTTGCACAGTTTTGACACCAAGAGTTTTAATAATAAGCTTGTTAAGGGATGAAAATGTGGAAAGATTTTAGATGTTAAATTTATATATGACAAATTAAATAAAACATCCCAATGCATTGGAGGATATGTATATCTGAATCTGTATTTTAGATAGTAAGAGGAGAGAGTATATTCTTCAGTGTTTTCTTCTGGATAGTATCTTTTACATTTGTCAGTCATCTTGTTCTGCAAGGTCAAACAGAAACCAAATGTTAAAAGGCAAACAGTTTTCTAGCAAGATTTTGCTGAGAAAGAGAGCAGTCTACACCATCAAAACTACTATGAACATTTTATCTTCGCTTAGGGAAGCTTGTGACTACATGTAGTAATATATTAAAAAAAAATGGTCAGAATCAAACCTAGCAAAGGAGACTAATTCAGCATTATCTAATCTCAGTCTGGTTCAAGAGCTGACCAAGAACATGGAGAATTCAGGAAAGATGTGCTTAGATCAGCTGACCAGAAAGTGATAGTAGCAGAGCTTGTATATGCCTTGTATATGACTGATCATTAATGTTCTGATCAGTTCTTTTTTAGGTATTTTTGCTTATCTCACCTGGCTTTCTTGCTTTATTTTTGATAGTAAATTCTTCTTCAGCCAATGGCCTAGAGTTTCCTCACTTTGTAAACCTGCAAATGTATTTTAATCTCAGGCTTATATTGTTGGTAATTTAGATAAAGGGCATGTAGAAGTGTACAGTAAGTGGTGGTTTCACAGTTTACACTTTTCAAATTATTCATACTACACCTTTTGATAATACATGAGTTAGTAGTTAAAATAAATGACTCTTGAGAGAAATCATTATGTGCCCATCACAACCATCTAGCTGACTAGATCACAGCCTTGCAACTATAGCATGCAAGGGAACTTCTGTGCTTGTGCAGAACTGAAGAGAAAGGACATAATGAAATACCAGAAGCACATTTATGCCAATGCAGGCAAAACTGTGATTTTCCATAGCTGCCCATTCCTCATTAGACTTTGGGACATTTGCCAGTATTATCCATGTTTCTGTGTAATTCCAGAACATCAAATGGTAGCAAGCATAGTGTTCTTGCCTGCAGAGCCCCACTAAAAATATCCCCAGTCAGTGCTGAGTATCTGGCTAGAACAGCTTGCTGAACTCTATCAATTAGCCAGATCTTAATCTATTTAATGTGTTTTATTAAGGCTACATAATGCTAATGTTTTAATCAAAATGTCAAGCAGTGCTAAATCAAATTCATTAGTAAAGTTCAAGTCTATCACATCCATGTGGTTACCTTGATCAAACAAACCTGTAATCTCATCAAAAAGTGAAGTCAGGCCTGCTTGTCAAGACTTGTTTCCATAAAGCCACGTGGACTTGCTTGCATTACTTTCCTACCCTTTAACTCCTTATTGATTGAATCACACATAGCATGACTGCTTTAATTCACATAACTTCACTGTTTTCTCTAGGATTACTCAAGATGCCAGGTCTATTATTACTTTGGTCATTCTGCTTGATTCTTGGAATAGCATGAGGTTTCCTTTGGCCCTTTGAATTTGGAGCTGTACACAGAGCTGTTAAAAATTAACATTAGGGGGCTGGAAGTTTCTTGCTATTTTAGGATTGTTGGATATTCAGGTGCACTGGAGACTGCTGACTGAAAAACAACAGTGCCATTTTCATCCTCCATAGATGTCAATGGAGAGAAAAATAACTCATCATCTTCATGTAATGTTAATACCTTATCCTTTTTTTTCCCTTTCACAGGTACAGTATAGACATGTTTACCATAAAAAATTAGATCTTTTAGGCATGCTTGCAGATCAGATTTTATAATGAAGAAGCTGTGATAAGGTAGGATGTGTCTGTACAAAACCGAGAATGTAATTTTGTAATAAGAAGTCCATTTTGCACAGTAAGCCAAGTACAGGCGTAAATTGTCCTATGGATAGAGTTGCCTGTTACAGCATGAGGTCATCTGTTCTCAGTGCTGTTGAAAGGGAAGGTCCTGCATTCACTTGAGCCCTTGGGGTTTTTTGCCCCTTCAGCAATAAATTAATTTGCTAGGAAAGTCAATAGTTTTATTTTGATTTAATAAGCTGGATTAACTCTGCACAGGGTCAGACAAACACCAGAGCCCACGCAGAGAAAGGCAGAGCTATAGGCCTGGACAGAATGAGGACGGTAGTCTCCATTTTGTCAAACTTAGTTCAGCCCAGTCATACAGTATAAATTCAGTGCAATGGTGGCCTGTTGAGTTGTATTCTAAATATATGTCCTATCCAGAAAGGGCTGCATATGTCAGTGAAGAGCTATCACAAGCCACCTAAACAGCAGTGGGGGACATAAAATTTTTGTTAGTTTTTGCAGACTGTCCTATTGTAGTAGAACAATTTTTCTTGCAGGGAGTTCCCTCAAAGCTAAGGTGAGACTCAACCTAGATTTGGTTGCTCTGGAGGCAGGGGTCTTTTTCTAACAGATAGTGGGGTACGGGCTGTACAAGAAGCCACAGAAGAGTTAAAGCTTCAATAATTATCCACACAGCTGTTACTGGCTGTATCTTTACTATAGCAAATATACAAAACTCTGGGATGTCTAATCAAGATAACTTGAGTTCTAGCCACGACAAGGTGGCGCCTTGCGTGGGATGCAAAACTGGGCCAAGAAGCTGGGTAGATACTAGGATAGTTAATGTATGCTGCATAGCGTGTCACCACAGATTTTTTATCAGCCTTTATTGTAGTTCTCAGGCTGACTTTTAGTCTTGACTCTGCGGCCAGCTTGCATTGTATTCCATACATAGTTTCCTAGTGTGCTGCTAGCTCTCTTCTTCCTCAGGCCAACACCAAACTCAGCAACATCCCTTCAGCATACCTTCATCTTTTATTCTTCAGCTGTTTGCTCTTCTCTGTCTCAAATCAGCCAAAGGGGAATGCACTACTAAGAGAGCTCAGCAAGCTGCCCCCAACAGGAACTCTCTTCCATAACTGACCAGCTTCTTGTAACTTCTCATAAACTGGTCAGTTCCTGGTTAATATATCTCTAGCCTTGCCCACCACCCCAACCACGACCACCTGGGGGAAGGCAGGGCCTCACACAAGTGGGCCAGGTTCTACCTCTGGGGCCTGAAATCACTTGGGGAACAAGACATACTGCTGTGTTGTGACTTATCCTTAGGTCAGCTCCAACTCGGGGCCCACAGCCCAGGCCCCAGCACTTCACCTAGTTCTCCCTCTTAAGCCCTTTTCTTAATACTTCGTTTTATCACTATCTGTCACTGCCTAGCTACCTCTTTCCCCTCATACCCTTTCAGTAAGGATTAGACAAAATTGTCTGGCTTTCCCAAGTCCTGCTGTGAGCCAGGCTATTTGAACTTCTAATGACCTGAGTTTGTAATCCAGCTTGTGTGCATCCAATGTATCTAAAGGTGTAATGGTTCATTAAAACATTTTTAGTAACTGGCACAGATTGTCAGAAAGCAGAGTTGTTTTTTTCTTACCCTGAAGTTTTTATTTCCACCAAGCATATGTCTGACTTCTGATGAGCATATACCTTTTCTGAGTTTTTTTCAAAATATTTTCCTTGATGCTTTTTCCATTCTGAACATTTTCACCTTGTCTAGTGGCTGCAAAACAGCAGGAACATCATGGTGCCTTTTTGAAGTCAGTTTTTATTAATTCTCAGAACAGCTTTCCAAAAACACAGTTATGAAAATGGGATACCCACTAGCCTTTCCATAGAAAGAAGGACTAGCGGTCCTTTACCAAATGTGTACCTATCCAAGTATTATATGGCTAGATCACCAAACCTATCAATCACCCTTTCAAACACATTAGCAAGAGACCACAGATTTCCAAGTCATCAAGGATAAGCTTTCAGATAAGGAACTTAAAGCATTAGTTGAGCAGGTTAGATAATATACTGTATTTAAATTCCTTGAGAGAAGAAGATCCTTTATTAAAGCAGAATCAGTAAGAACTTTAGCAAATCAGGAAGACTAATTCACAGTGAATATTCTTCTTATTGTCAACTTTGATACAAGTTTGACGTTTTATGCCTTTTCACATTATTGCTCAGAGTGTTTTGCAAATTATTACTGACATTTGAGGTGACAGGTAATGTATTCCAAATTGTTAGTTCATTTTACTAGATTCTGCACTAACAAAGCTCTCAATTAGTACTGGGCTACTTGTCTTGGTTGCTTTCAAACCCACACAGTCTTGCAAGTTTGAAACATAGTCTTTTAATTCATATTCCACTGACAGGAGACTATAAAATAAGAGCATAAGGAGTTAGAAAGAAAAAAAAAACACACCACATTTAATGAGTCTACGTTTGCTCTACGGAAAGGCCATCAGCACAGTTTGCATTTTTGGGGGGTTTCTTCCAATACTTACAGAAAAGAAACTTTTTTTAGCTGGGGAAAATTTCAGCTGCTCTTCAGTATCCTTCAGTTTAAATTATAGGGTAAAAAGGTCATTCATTCACTCAAACTAGTTTGATGAATCATAGGAACCAAAAATATAATGTGTCAGTTCACAAAATATCAGATAGCACATCCCTGGTCTCTGTGCAAAAAAATCTTCACAGAAAAGTCTAGACCTGCTATAACCTTGGTCCAAAAGCAGGTGTCTGGTATTTCCTATAGATAGACTTAAATTTAGTGTAGATATTTGCATAAAAAAAGAGTTGGAAAGATGAAGGCAGAGAAAAGGAGAAGAGCAAAGTGAAAATGGAGCCCACTTGCCAATATTTCAATCCTTCTGTCATTAAGAGCATTCAGTTTTATGTCTGCATCTTTCATTTTTAACAATTGAGATGTTCTGTAAATACATTACTATTGAATTGCAAGACCAATATGCTTGTCTCTTCTAGACTAAGCAATACCTCATAATAAACAGCCTCATCAGAAGACTCCAGGGAAGAAATGCTACCTGCAAGTCTGACTTTCTACCCTTTTATGAAGTCTATGAAGAAAAGCTAGCTACTAGTCTATAGCATCACCCCCCAAACCATCCCACAAACCTAGGCCACATCCTGACCTCAGCAATGCCTTGGTCCTTCATCGCAGAAGGACTGCAAATAAGCTAATCAGCTATCTAAGGATTACATCAGGCTGAGCTAGTTCGTGGAGGAATTTGATCACTGCAATAGCTTTTAGGCCTTCCTTTCCCCCTCCCTCCATCATGTCTTTTTTCCCCTTTAATCCTGATTTAAGAACAAATTGAAGGCAGATTGGACCATTCTGTCTCCTCTGCAAGTATCCTACGAAATATTCCATCCTAGTCTCGCTGCTTCATTGAAAGGAAGTCTGGCAGAAATGTTAGCAGTGAAAATCCAATCAGTCCTAGAAGTTAAAAAAATGCTTCTTCATGCCAGGAGTGACAGCTGTATTATTACTCAGCCCTTGTTCTGTCTCTCAGCCATGGATTTTCTTTATGCCAACATGATGTATCATATAGGAATTTGGTAGGTGGTGCCTGGATTGGATTGGATTGAGTTGTCTCAGGGGCTTTGAATCCTTGCTGTTCCATCCGCATCCTTCAGGTAGTAGATATTTGCAGAGTGCTTTTCCAGCTAAGAAGTTAGTGCAGTGCTGATCTACAACACAATGCTGAACGTAAAGCCTGTCCCTCTGCAATTTGTGTGCTACGTGTAATCCTATAACTGGCCATTTCTTCAAGTGCTGAAAGGAAATGAGAATGCCCACTATCCACCTCAGGCCAGATTGAGCTTAACTCTTCAGAGTATAATCATTATGGGGTTTTTAGAGTGAAAGGAATAATTTGTTTTCCAGTTCAGAAGCTCAAAACAGTCTTAAAATATTTGTAAATATATTGTAATAAATGTCTAAATATAAATTAAAATAGGAAATGCTTGCTTTGAAAATATCAACATTTTTTTTAAATGCTGTTTAAATTTTATTCGTGTGAGAGCATTTTCTAAACCTGACATACTGAAGTGCTGGGGCCTGGGCTGTGGGCCCCGAATTGGAGTTGATCTATGGATGAGTCACAACTCAGCAGTATGTTTTGTTCCCCAAGTGGTTCCCCAAAGCCCCAGAGGCAGAACCTGGCCCACCTGTGTGAGGCCCCACCTTCCCCCAGGTGGTCGTGATTGGGGTGGTGGGCAAGGCTAGAGATATATCAACCAGGAACATGATCAGTCTGAGAAGAAGCAAGAACTGAACTAGTTGGAGAGAAGTAACAGAAGAGAAAAGAAGCAACAAGAGGTTGATCAGTTTGAAAAGAGTTCCTGCAGGACAGTTCCTGTTGGCGCCAGCTGGAGGAGCTTCTTGTTGGGGGCAGCTTGCTGAGTTCTCTCTCACTACCGTGTTCCCCTTTGGCTGATTTGAGATGGAGAAGAGCAAACAGATAAAGAATAAAAGAACAAAAGATGAAGTTATGCTGAGGGGATGTTGCTGAATTTGGTGTTGGCCTGAGGAAGAAGAGAGCTAGCAGCACACATACTCAGTCTTCTGTTGACTCAAACTAGTCCAATATATCTGTCACTGACCTCCGCTCCCGTTCTTTACAAAGGATTTGCCAATGACTCAGGTCTATTCAACTCCAACATCACTTTCTCCATTAAAAAAATCCCAGAAAACTCAGGTTTATTAAGTTTTGAGGGACAATCTGTAGCTCAGTTGTGCTAGGCTCCGTGTTCCACTGTACTCCACAATAAAGCATCTCAAGCAAAAGATGGCAAGAAAATTTTTATTTTAAGGAAAAACAAAGGAAGAGCCAGAATGCCCTGATATCTTGTCTCATCATGCTGGTGGCTGTTTCCATTTCTTCTCACCAAGCAAGGCTTTTTTATTTCTGCTACAGGAAAGGATATCTGTTCTCTTCCCCTCACCTGCTTATAGTGATGATATTGTTTCTGTTCCCCTAGTGTCTGACCAGCCTATCATATACACAGTGTATTCCTAGACCACATAATTGAGGGAAATGTGGTCCATTGGTTCTGCTGGAGGACTGAATCTGATTATGAGGAAGGGTCTGTTTAAACTGACATTTAGGGATGAGCATAAGGGCCTCTCAATCTAAGTGACAGAAGTGAGAAGCAGAGCCCAGAGAGCAGAAGCAGGAGTCTGTTGCACAGGTCCTGGGAGGTGTAACTGCCCCGCAGAACTGAAGCACAGGGAAAGTCCTGTGCTCTTGGCAGGAAAGGAACAAGGTGGCCACCAAGGTCCACCTCTGAAGCTGATGTGAAACAGTTTCTTAAGCTTGAGCAGGCCACTCGGTTGGGCTGGGGAATTACAGTTAGTGGGTTAGCAAGTCTGTGTGAGGGAGAGCTCGGTATTGGCCAGACTACCAGTGAAAGTCTGTCCCAACCTTGGCCAGTTCAGTGCCTTTGTCGATGAAGAATTAAATGCAGCTGTCCTACGTCTCAAACTTTGTGTGATAACCATTAAACCAAATCAGTTTCCCAAGAATCTGCAGGTGGAATTTTCAGAAATGTCTGGTAGAGACCATGCTCCCACATTGCAAATTCAAGTCTCTCTCAGGCAGACCCACTGCCTTCTAGGTGAGATATACCAGACTGATGTGCTTGCTTATCCCATCTATGTCATAAAGCTATGCTTTATTGCCCAAATCCAGGAAAAGAATTTTTTAAATCTTTCTTTTGTTCTACTAAGTGACTAGTAAATAATTGCATAACCCACTCGTGTATGTCACATCATGTTCATCTCTACCCACAAGAAAAAGCATATTTAATCTTTGGCTGAAGTATTAGGAAAGTGTTCAAATGCATAAACCATATGGAGCATTTTGATAGTTTCTTGCTAAAAGAATTCAATTTTCTATATTTTTGAGAATTATTTTCCCATTTTTGTACTGTAAATCAAACTTCAAATCCTGGTCTAAAAGATAACACTAAGAATCTGATGGTTATTCATTAACATTCTCCCAAACCTACATATGCTATTCATTCATCACATATTTTAGTCATTTGTTTCATCTGTTGGCAGGTTTGAAGGTGAATAGGTAGAACAGATAGAAGTACTAATTTATTTGGTATTTAAGTTTGCATATTGATGCCTGGACTGTGGGAATTTGGGTGGTTCATCAAAGACTCCTTCCATTTGTCCCCCGGACAATACAGATTCTGACCTTTTCCTTATAAGCCCAACATTTCTTGAAAAATCAGGGGGAGCCATGCCTAAAGTTTCCATTCTTGGCTACCATGATCGCAGCAGCATCCTGCTTTGCATCTGCCATGTGCTTACAGACAACCTGTAAACCCAAAGTTCTCACTCATGTTAAACAATAAGATCCACAGACATTTTACAGATTGTGTGCCTTCTGAAATGTTCAGTTTTGATCAGGTGCACGTATGCCCTATTCATTGCTCAGCATTATAACCTATGGGGGATGATTGGCATTCATACTAGAAATGCATTATGCTTTCTTACCAGTATGAATTATTCCTTTCATCTCTGAATTTACATACATTGATGCTTGTGCAGATTCTAGACACATTTGGAAGGAAATGCATTTTGAGTGACTGATAGAACAAAGAAGGTGTATGGTTCTCATCAGTCTATTCCTTAAAGTATATCACATAACTGACTGACTTAGTATTTTGATCACTGCATTTAGTTTAGGCTCGCCAAAACTGATTCTATCAAGGTGGGTTTGTGTTTTCTTTCCAGCAATTTGTGCTAAATTTCAACCTCAATGTTTTAAGGTTTTTCTCTTCTGGAGGAGTATGCTTAATTTAGAAGAAAAAAGGACTGTAGTTCCTTACTATTCCCTCTTTGCTCACATAGTTGGGATTTGACTTCTTCACTCAAGAAATGATTTTGCTCCAGTGTTAAGTTGCACGATTTTCTGTCTCTCTAGTTTTTTCTGACTATGTTACACTAAAGGGTGCTGCAGATGCAGACAGTTGCTGTGATGTACACCTGTGATAGGACCCAACACATCAGCATTTACCTATTAATGACTGTGGGACTCATGGAAGCTGAAGAAAGTATTCTACCTCATCACCAATTCATATTCTTCATCTGTCCTATATGATTCAAGTAGGTCTTCTCCATCCCTTTATTTTACAATTTCTGGTGTGAATACATAAAAACTTGAACTCTGGATACATGTTGTATTTGACAGACTAATTGACCCATTTTATTTAACTGTGTTTGGCTCACACGTAAGAGATCACCTCTCCCATAAGTAGCTTTTAAGGAATCCAGTCATTAATCTTCTTAAGCAGCTATTCTGTTCTAGCTTCCTCTAAGGCATTTGCTCACACAGCCTCCACATTAGACTCATCCAGCAAGGAAATCTCCCAAGACTGTTTGCTGAGCTCTTGGAGAATTCTACCTCATGGAATTATTCCTGGAAGAGAGGGGTCATTATTTTTTATTCAGGTGCTCTTTTACCTCAAGAAAGGTAGCTGAATTAAGCTGACTTTAGGGCTTTAAGCAACCTGGTCTAGTGGGAGGTGTCCTTGCCCATGGCAGAGGGGTTAGAACTAGATGATCTTTGAGGACCCTTCCAACCCAAACTATGATTCTATGACCTCAACTTGCTTTTGAAGTTTTTCCAACTTCTAGGAACAATTACATTTAAAATACCAGGAGCTAGGTAAGCCCTATATCACAATCTTTCCAATATTACATTAAAATCCCTTTTGAGTACAAACCACTGTATTTACAACTCCTTGCTATCATGCTGAGATAAAAATATTACTTGTATTAGTTTTAAATAAGCTGTGACAACATAAAGTGTAAAAGCATACTGAGTCTCAGTTTTTGCCTGGTGTAACTCACAGATACAGAAATCATGAAGCAAGATGCTTCTTGTGCTTCTTTCTGGCTGTATCACAAATGTTTTTGAAACATCTTGTTTGGTCTTCACTTTCTTCTTTTGCCATGCAGCCTGCTCTGGCTGGTAAGTAGACAGATGCTAGTGTGGTAATAATGTACTAAAACCTCTGCTCTCGCTGCCAATAAACCAATAGCATATGAGAGATGTAGTTGGGTCAATAAAAAGGACAGATGGGATTTTAGAATAATATGTAATGGGAACCAGCAAGATTTAAACATAACTGGGGTGAGAGTCCTGGGAGAAATCTGATCCAAAATAGATGCTGTTATTAGGAGGAAGGTAGAGGTTTTCAACATTTTTGGGAAGAGAAGAGGGAGTAATAGATGAAGGGAAAGAATAGAAGAGGAGAGGGAAGAAGCGGGAAAAACAAAATCAGTTTTCTGGTTTGGCCATACTGAATTTAAGTTTACAGCTAGCTAGGTGAAGTCAGACAAAAGATGAGATGTTAGTTTGGACAGGAGACTGACACTGGTCAGTACTGTGTTTGTCCGTATAGTGATGGTTGTTAAATCTGTGTTCGTGGATGAAATTACCCACAGGGAGCCTGCAGAGGGATAAAAAGTTTCAGGGCCAAGGCTATGGAACCACTACAAAACCTTTCACATGTAAGAGCCACATTGGAGGAGTTGGAAAGTTCATCCTAACCAAATGTGGCTGACACGGAAGCACAGAAACCCGAATGCCATGCCATCCTTGGAGACAGCATATGTTGTGCTGTATTTGAAGACATGCAGTGGACAGTCAGCGGGATGAGTGTCTCTCTGTCCTTCCCCATGGAGAGTGCAGGGGAGTCCTTAGCATACCTGTGGGCCAGAAAATTTAGGACGAGGCTGTAACTATATTATTTATGGGAGTGGCACTAGGCCAACCACCAGAGTTCTCAATCAATCAATCAAAAAAACCCCCCAAAACCTACTACTATGCTCAGAGACTACTGCTCTGAGTGTCTCTAAGTTGAGTCATGTATGACCACTCTGTTGGGCTTTGTGTTGATGATGATAAGGCAGTCCTAGCCTGACTTAATCTGATATTACACCAGCCATATTGCCCTTGCCTTGTGCTTTATATTTTGTATCAGATCTTGCAAGGTCACACATATAAGTCAGTTCAACATGCTGAAACTGTTTGCATTTTGGCTGTTACAGCTTTCTGACAGATCAGCTTGTTTACTCAGTTCACCCCACAGTTGCAGAACCTCTAGAGCTCAGAGCTAATGCAAGAAAAGTCACAGGAGCACAGGGCTGGGACTGGGGAGGCAGCCTCTTTCAGCAGCCACTGGGCAAAGTGCAACAGAAAGCAGCAGTGGAGCCTGTCTCCCTGTCATTAGGGTAGAATGAAAACATTCTTGTGAAGATGAAGCAAACTGTGCTTTGAACCCAAGATACAGGAATGCAAAGCTCCAGTTTTCTATTGCATTTATGTGTATTAATAATAAAACTACTAATTTCCTTGTCTTCAATGGCTTTTGCTTTTTTGCACATTACTGTTTACCTTGTACTATGCAAACACTGTTTAGGTTTCCCTCCATAGGCACAGTTCACATAGAGGTTTGCATGTAGACATTTTTTGGATAGGAAGTATGAGCAATCACTTTTAACCTCTGAGATTAACAGATGTAGTCAGCAGTACTTCTTCTCGTTCTTTAGCTCAGTTTTTACAATCAATAAATAAATCAAAAAGCCAAGTGCTCAGAGCAGGGTACAGTTCTCAACTTCAAGATCAGTCAGTAGGTGGGAGGTGGGAAGGATCTGCCAGTGTGACCTGGGGGATAACAGATGAGAGTATTTTGACACTGCATGTTTCTCTCATGTACTGTACCTGCCTCCTCTCATCTTGATTACAAAGTTTAAAAAAATCCAATTCTTCACCACCTACACACATGCTATTAAAATCATGATGTGTATTAACAAAAAATCTTTCCCAGCTGGATGGGAAATTGCTGATAGCATTGCTAACAACAGAAGCTAGCTCTTCATTGTGCAGTCATCCACCATGATGCCATAAAACCAAAGCCTGCAGGTTTTACAGTTTTAGAAATTGTTAGTTTCTCATCCACTCCTCCATCTTTCCTTTTTTTTTTTGTTTTGTTTGTTTGCTTCGCCTCCTCTCTTTCTGGATAAATATAAAGAGCATGGGTAGCAGTGACAAAGCACCATGGAGAGGTGACTAAATACTCTGTCCCATGTTTCATTATTTTTGGGGACAAGGTGGGAAGGAGCAAGGACAGCACAGGCAGGCCTGCTTTCTGTGTCCTAGCTCAAGAGTAGCTGCAACTGCTGATGCTCCCCCGCCCTCTGGTGAGTAGCAGCTATGGATGTGGATAATTCTTAGGGCTAAGCTCTTTTTAAGAGAGTAATAAAATTCATTTAGCAAGGAACCGTTCTGAAACAAGTCCCTAGGCCCATAGGATCTTTCAAATTTCAGGAAACTCAGACCTAAGTTCAAACTTCAGTGCTGTCCCGCTCTCATAAAGCACCACCTAACAGCTCTGGTCATGCATTTTGACTGGGGTTAGGAGGTTTTCTGTGGAAAAGCTACTGGTTTACTACTTATTAACTTAGTCCCTCAGTAATTTCTATTATTTTTCCTCTGAGATTTCTTCAAGATGCAATAGAAAATATTGGACAAATGAAGCAGAATGACAAAGCTGGTCTCTGGGAGGAGAGGTTTTTTCTGGAATTCAGTCCAGCGACAGCTACTGCTACTTCAGTGATCTGTTTTGGGTGGAATTCAAATGCTGAATATCGCATACCTACTTGTGCTGGCATTTAATAGCTGTAGTCCTGAATGGCTCAGCCTATGCTGGAAGGATTGATCTGTTCTCAGTAGTCCTTATTTCTGTTGCTGTCTTTGAGACATGAAGCAAGAATGATTGACATGTGGATCGAAGTACAGGCTCTAGGTAAATTATAGGCAATCAATTCCCACACCAATAAGAAGCACATCAAAAACCATTAAGGTATAAAGAGGAAACACATATCTCAGTCAAAACAGAACTCATAGCTGCAAACAAAAGTAATTCTATTGCCACTGCCTTCTGAGCCCGTTGCTAAAGCAAGTAATTAATGAGATATATCCTTGTGTCTGGGTGTTGTAGGTCCTTTTCAGCAGTTACTGAATATTTCCTCTGCTTTCATTTATCTTTTCCCAGCACCTTAACACCAAACAACAATTTGCACTTAGTAATTAAGAGCTGTCTTGCAAGCATAACAGACTCTCGTCTTCTGCACAGCTGTGGGACCTGTATCACATCTCCGATTCTCAAAAGAATCTGATCTGAAACATGTGAGGTGAGTCACCATCTAGGCCTACAGAGCTGGAACTGAGGAGTACAATACCTCCACCAACCTTTATGGCATGTACCCTCTTTAAAACAGGTGGGGCTGCAGCACAAGTCTTTTGTTTTAATGTACATTGAACTTAGAAAGAAAGAAAGACCAGGAAGAGTTGTGTCTCAGAGCCATGAGAGCTCTGTGGGGAATTCAGAGGATGCCCTGAGCAAGCATGAGACAGAGAGCACACGGCTATTCTCTAGAGAGGACTAGCCCTGACCAAGGGGACCACTCCACTTCATGACTTGGCTTGGAAATCAGGGCAAGCATCTCTTAGGGTGGCTGGCCTTTAGCGATGTAGATGTAGATTTGGTAACTGGGTATTTCTGCAGTAACTACCATTAATGTAAGAGTTAACAACTCTCCAAGAGCTGAAGTTGACCAGAGTGGAGTTATAATTTGTTTCCAGAGTTGGCTTTGCTTTGGGCTGTTGCCATTAGATCTGTTTTAGAATGAGAAGCTAGCGGTTTGTGTTCAGAAGGTTTTTCTGCAATGGCCAATATAACAAGGTAATTTAAAGATATTTGAAGATGAAAACTTCATCATCATGTTTATAGTGTCTCTCATTACCTGTAAGGTATCCTGGTTATGTTTTAACTCTAAACTTATTTAACTTTAACTTATTTGTCCCGTATTTTTTTTTCTTTCCTCTGCCATCCCATTCTGTTTCTTGACAAGGTGGTAACCTGTACTCTCCTCCATCCTAATCCAAAACTGTAGTGGATATCTTGACATCGTATAACAGCTGCTGTCTGGAAGAACAGAGACAGTTGTTGCAGCTTACTCACAGTTACAGACATTAGGGGGACATAGACTTTTCTCTGTCTTCTCCAATTCAGATAAATCCTGTGCCTTCTAGTGTGGCTCATCACTTTTGGTTTGGTCTGCCCTCCTTCTGAGCTTGGCAACACCTGTCTAAAAAGTTGAACTCATGTCACTGGTGCTGGTTCAGTCAGGTATCACACATGTCACCTGCATATCTTTGCAAAAGTTCTGAGTCGGTCTTTGCTGTGAAGTCAGAATCATAGAATCATCAAGGTTGAAAGGAACCTTAAAGATCATCTAGTTCCCCCCCCCCTGCCATGGGCAGGGACACCTCCCACTAGAGCAGGTTGCTCAGAGCCCCATCCAGCCTGGCCTTAAAAAGTTTCCAGGGATGGGGCTTCCACCACCTCTCTGGGCAACCTGTTCCAGTGTCTCATCACCCTCATGATGAAGAACTTCTTCCTAACGTCTAATCTAAATCTACCCACCTCTAGTTTTGATCCATTCCCCCTAGTCCTACCACTACCCGACATCCTAAAAAGTCCCTCCCCAGCTTTCTTGTAGGCCCCCTTAAGATACTGGAAGGCCACAATAAAGTCTCCTTGGAGCTTTCTCTTCTCCAGACTGAACAACCCCAACTCTCTCAGTCTATCCTCGTAGGAGAGGTGCTCCAGCCCTCTGATCATCCTC